>CM035806.1:134614980-135032480 GCA_020466095.1 Chlorops oryzae
ATCGATCCTCATTTTTTTGCATATTAAATTTGCTTTACTTGCTTCATATAAGTACAAAAATTTGAATTTAAGGATCACAAATAGCAACAAAAAAAATTAAATCTATTAAATCTAAACAAAAAATTTCTATAGGGACGTTTGTTTTTCCATTCTTCTAATAATTTTTGAATGGGCTTCCCGCGAAGGCTTTGTAAAGTTTCAATACCAGCGCAATCTCTTGTGTAAGGCTCAGTCCATGTGCTCACACCACGACAGAGTTCACTCTATCCAGAGCTCACACTATCCATATTTCACTGTAATTCACAGGCGCTGATCACGAGAATTACATCCATTTATTTTTCCAAAAGATTTGGGTTTGAGATATGGGCAAATAACGAGTTTGTTTGTTTACTTTTTCTTTTATTGGCGAATATCGCGTGAACTGTGTGCTTTAACTATATTTATTCATACCTTATTCAAAAGAAAAATATCTAACTAATATATCACTGGTTCTAATCGATACCTTAGTTTTTCAACTACTCACTTCGCTCTTAGTTTCGTTCAAATTCAAAAGTACTGATGACACATCACGGTCATATGTTTAATATAATAATCATCATTTTGACTCTGCCCACGAGAAAATCCCAAATTTTGTTAACTAGTGTAATTTACGCAATATTTGAAGAAAAAAAAAATACAATAAAAAACCGTATCTTTTCGTCGCACGTCTACTTTTTTGTTGCTCAACATTTGTTTCTCCGTCTGACCAGGCACTTAGTTTTGATCCGTCTGTTCAATCTGTCCAATTGTGGTTCATAAGATAAAAATGTTCCGATTGAGTGCCATCGAAATGCTACTAAAGCAGATTTCCTTACTCCTTTTTTTTTGTAACTATAGCTAGCAAGGTGTCAAAAAAACTGTTTTGGGAAAAATTTAATTTTTTTTTATGATTCCATTAGATCACATATTTAGTACAAGCTTTTGTTTTCGATCTTTTTTTAAGCGATAAAACTCGGGATATGGGCGTTTCCAATTTCCTCCCATGACACAGTGGGATTGCATAATGCATTTGAGTGTAAAAACTATACGGAGTGTTCGCAGAGTGATGAAACATGGCACTGAACCTTATCTCAATAAAATTAAGAAAAATATGAAGTTTCTTCAAAATGGGTCAAGCCCACCACCCACCACCCGCCCCCCATACAACTCGAAATAAATTTTTAATGTAAAATTTTTTCCTTTGGTCAGAATGTCTTTTAATTTCGCATAGAGCTTACAATTAACGCAAGGAAAACATTCTGAAGTTTTCATAAAAATTTGATTTCATTGTAGCACACATTTTGTATATTAGGTGTAGTAAAAAGAAATCCATCATTTTTCCAATAGATGGCGTTATTTATCTGCATCTCGCATTGTATAAGTCCGATCGTGTTCCGCTAGGGAGCATTAGAAAGATGACAGTTCCTACTAAAAAAGCTTTTTTGACACTTTTTTGATTGATTGATTCAGTTTTGTTTGAGAGCTTGTCAAAGATGGACATCAGCAAAGAGAAAATTCGCTACATTTTACAGTTTTTCTTCGATAAGGGAGAAAACGCAAGCCAGGCGGCTGAAAATGTGAATAGCGTTTATGGACCTGATACTGTAACAGCCAATCATGCGCAATTTTGGTTTCGTCGATTCCGTTCCGGTAACTTCGATGTCAAGGATGCACCACGCACTGGAAGGCCAATTGTCGAAAATGTCGATAAAATCATGGAAATTATCGAGTCCGACCGTCATGTTAGCACTGTTTCGATTGCAAAAGAGCTAAAGATTGCACAAAAAACTGTTTGGAACCATTTGAATAAGGCTGGATACACAAAGAAGCTCGATGTATGGGTGCCACATGAGTTAACGCAAAAAAACCTCATAGACCGAATTTCCATCTGCGACTCGCTGCTGAACCGCAACAAAATCGACCCATTTCTGAAGCGGTTGGTGACTGGTGATGAAAAGTGGGTCACTTACGACAACGTCAAGCCAAAACGGTCGTGGTCGAAACACGGTGAACCGGCGGAAACGGTGGCCAAGCCAGGATTGACGGCCAGGAAGGTTTTGCTGTGTGTTTGGTGGGATTGGCAGGGAATTATCTACTATGAGCTGCTCCCATACGGCAAAACTCTTAACTCGGAACTCTACTGTCAACAATTGGACCGTCTGAAGGAAGCAATCGCCCATAAGCGGCCAGCTTTGGCCAATAGTAGAGGAATTGTGTTCCATCAGGACAACGCCAGGCCACACACATCGATAGTGACTCGCCAGAAGCTCCGGGAGTTTGGTTGGGAGGTTCTTCTGCATCCACCTTATAGTCCGGACCTGGCACCAAGTGATTACCATCTGTTCCTGTCCATGGCGAACAATTTTGCTGGTGAAACATTCGCTTCAAGAGAGGCTTCTGAAATTCGACTGTCTCAATTTTTTGCTAATAGGAACGAGGGCTTCTATGAGAGAGGCATAATGAAATTACCTTTAAAATGGCAACAAGTTATCGAACAAAACGGCGCATATTTGACCTAAATCGGGTCATTCTAACTATCTTAAATAAAGCCCTCAATTTAATGCAAAAATAATGGATTTCTTTTTACTACACCAATATAATATGACTTCCAGACTGTCAACTTAAAATCTGAATTTAGCTCCTTAAGTTGAATTTAGAAAATACCCTATCAGACTGTAAATTCTGAGTTTACGAGCTCACATGCCTGTTCGAACTTAAATTAGATGTTTGCTTTGATTGATCGAAATGATATCGTGGTATAGTGGATAGGCCTCCGCCTTGGAACCCGAAAGGCTGAGGTTCGAATCCGGGCGTACGCAAGATTAATTGGGGAGAAAGATATTTTATTTATTTTCATTATTAAAATTAACGAAAATTCATTTCACCTCTAAAGATTTGAAAAAAGAAGCAAACAGGTAATTTCATCGTTTTCAAAAAAGGTAGTGAAATGTAAGGGTTGCAGCAACGAATCAAGAGTTCATTTCTGAATTTAAATACCCTAAACTCAGTTTGAACTCACTACTAAAGTCTACTTAAGGTACTAAATTCAGTTTAACGCAATAGTCTGGAAACCATATAAGCTTTTGTTTTGAAATATGAAAAATTTTTACCCTAAAAGTATACTCTAAATTTCTTTCTTATTACTTACATTGCAAGATTGTATGAACTTCATTAAAAAATGTTGTAACATATTTTACTTCAGTACAGCCAAATTTGCTTAGCAATTTTTGTGGGCCTAGTGGTTTTTGAAAGTTAAAATTATGACAAAATTAACAGTATAAATCAGGGCTGTCCAAACTTAGGCAGATTTTATCAGTGGCTCGCGCCGCGATGAGAAACTCGAATTTCATTTTTTTGTTCATTAAATTTACTACTTGTCACATCACGTCTGAGTGATGTTGCGTTTGTTCCCTGCAGAAATATGGACTGACCCAAGTGTAGCCTTCGGTCAGTCCCTCGTTTACCAGTACTAGTCCCTCATAATTCCAAATCTTATGCATTCAACTGACCTTTTTAACATGGGCGTGTCATTGGAGATGGACCGGTCCGCTAAACGCAAATCAATTGCAGTAATTTTGTCTGGTCTTAGACTAGTGAAAATAAGGGAATTAAAAAACCAATTTTTTATATATCAAAGATGCAAAAATTTTCTAAGTTGATGAGAGTGTCATATACCGACTACCCTTAAACCAACCCGATGGTTACCAGCCGCCGCACAGTGCTTTGTCTCCATACAAAAGTGGGACAAAAATAGAAGGAGTAGTCCAAAGTTAATGAAATTTGGCATTTTAGTTAATATGAGGTCGCTGATTCCGAATCTGAAATCAAATTTAATGTCAATGTCATAATTTTTTCAAAAATCGCGTTTAAATTGTGAAAATTCACCTTTTTCAAATGATTGTAAAAATATAAAAAATTCAATAAAACTCCAAACCAAAATTTTTTAATTATTATCTGTACTTTTGTCTTTTCAAAACTGTTTTCTTTATTCAAAAATTTTGTATACCTGTTAGTTAAAAATATTTTTTGTTAGAGCATGTTTGCCCCTAAAAGATGCCATATTTCTTTGCCATTGTGATGATTTTTGCTAAATAAATGTTATTCCTTGTATGCTATTGAAAGCATTCAAGGACATTTCATAAAATTTGATTCAACTGGGTTCGAGATAATTTTCAAGAAAAGAATCTTCCTCGTTAATATTTTTGAAGTATTTCATATTTCTATTTTGTGTCATACCATTGTGTCATACTTTCTCGAAGATTTCGTCTTTTTCTTACACATTGTAACGCAAAGCCTAATTCTTCCTCGCTATATTCATCTAATAATTCGGCCACTTTCCTTTTTTTAGTTTTGTCAGACAAAAGCCCAAATTGTTTTTGCGGTCTACCGCGGCTAGTACTAGGTTGCTGAAATAACATTATTATACTTGGAATCTTATAATTTTTGACGCATTAAATACTTCATCTGAAATAGTAAACTCCAACGCTTGTTGTTTTAACCATTCGGCATTTCTTTGCAAAAAGTGTTCTTTGCGGTAACCGCTCTCAAGCCACTTTGTTTTAAGTTTAAGGCAAATAAACTTGAATTTTTCTTTTACATTATATTTCTCACATGAAGCGACATCAATTTTTTTTTCTATGTAAGAAAATAAAACACTAGCTTTGTCTCGTTGACCTGCACCAATCCACAAATTAAACAATTCTTCATTTGTTATAACAACTGACATTTTAAATTTTTTATTGATAATGAAAATTTAATTTAAAAGTTTGCAAAACCACTTGTTCTGATTGCAGTCAACAAAACATAAACATTAAAAATATAAGAAAAGAATATAAGAAAGAAAAGAAACAAAATTTTCTATACGTATATGAAACCATTAGGGTGGTTCTAAAAACAAAATATATTTTATTTCGGAATACAATACAAATAAGAAAAAGTTGGGAAAATTTTTTTCTTCTAAATTTTGTATTTCTTATCTAGGCCAATGGCAACATTTGCGCGCTATTGTATTCCGAAATGAAATATTTTTTATTCGTATGTTCCTTAATATCGAGCTAGAGGTCAGTTGCATTTTCATTTTCTAATGAGAAAATAATTTTTGTTTTTCGAACCACACTAGCAACCACAACAGGTATGAAATATATCGGTTGCACTTGAACAAATATAAAATACAGTTTATGAGAATATGTTTAAAAAGGAATGCTAAAAAGTAGGGCAACCAACTTTATGTTTCTTATTTTCCACAAAGAAGTCTTATTTTATGTTAAAAATTTAGTTTTTTTGCGATTTCATTGCAAAGTCAAACAAAACTTTCAAATCTTATGAAAACTATGAATTAATATCGGTTAATCGCATCTTTCCATAGCCTAGTAAGTAGAGGTCTTGGATATATATAAAAATTATACTATGAGTTCTAACAAAGTTCAAAACCATTAAAGTACTCATACTTTTACTTCAGGTCATTCAGCACTAAAAATATGATTTAGACCAGTGTTTGAAACCGCATATTTCAAAAAATGGGACGAACTGGGATGTGATTTATACATTTTCTGAAAGCTAATGAATGGTTCTAAAAAATATAAAAAAATTAAAAAGGTGTTTTTTGGTGATTTTTTTTAAATTACTTCCAAATATTGATAATTTCTTTAATTTTATGTGAATTTGTGCATTATTTGTAGCTCTCGAAAAAAATCAACGTTCATTTGTCGATAAATTTTATAATATCGCATTTTTATACCTTTTCCGAAGGAAAGGGTATATTAAGTTTGGCACGGTGTATGTAACATACCAAAGGAGTCGCGGTAGATATAGACATATATATATATTCTTGATCAGGGTGACAAGAGGAATCGATCTAGCCATGTCCTGTCTGTCTGTCTGTCTGTCTGTCTGTCGGTCTACTACTTTAGTTTTTTCGTAATTTACTCCTAAGCCATGAAAGATATCATATTGAAATTTGGCATGGACTTCAACCAGGTAAATGTCCGAAAAACTGCATAAAAATTGTTTTCGTAGTCCCTCCTTGGGTCGTGGGAAGTGGTTCAGAAAATTCAAAAATCACGATTTTTAATGTTTTTCCTGGATAACTTTTTTACTATACATCCCAGCTTATTGAAATTTGGTGTGTGTATAGCTACTATGTAGACTTAAGCTTTCGCTGAAAAAAAATTGCGACATCGCTATAACTATGGTCATCATCCTACACATTAGAAAAAAACACTCTCTCTTATTCTCGCATCTGTATACAAAAATGAGTTTTTTTTGCTTCTTTTGATTGTGTATTTTGCCGCCAAATAAAGTCGTCACTTATGGTTAAAATTTGACCATGACCACCATTCGCGAAATTCGCAAAAATTTGATTTTCACTATTTTGAATTGAATATTTCGCAGCTAAACAAAATGTCCTCTAACGGTAAAAATTTGATCAAGACCACCATTCGCGACATTCGCAAAAATTTGATTTTCACTATTTTAAATTGAGTATTTTGCAGCTAAACAAAATGTCCTCTAAGGGTTAAAACTTGATCAAGACCACCATTCGCGAAATTCGCAAAAATTTGATTTTCACTATTTTGAATTGAGTATTTCGCAGCTAAACAAAATGTCCTCTAAGGGTTAAAAATTTATCAAGACCACCATTCGCGAAATTCGCAAAAAATTGATTTTCACTATTTTGAATTGAGTATTTCGCAGCTAGACATATTGTCCTCTAACGGTTAAAATTTGACCATGACCACCATTCGCGAAATTTTTTTGCTTAATAATAATCTCGAGTTTTAGAAGCTAAATCGAAGTACAGATAAGGTATAAATAGATATCCAAGCTAGAACAACGAAAACGGCAAGAATATTCGTTAAGGTAATGTTTTAACATATTTTAGGCTGAGGAAAAGGTATGTGTGCAATCGGCTTTGCCGATGTAAACTTCTTTACTTGTTTTTATTCAAATTAGCTTAAAAATACAAAAATTAAAACGATTCAATAGACTAAAAATCGAAATTTTTAGAAAAGTTTTACATAAATGCTCAAAATCAATAATTTTTTTTTATATAAAATCCGATAAAAAGCCCTTACTTTGAACTGATGTAACACCTACAAATATAATTTATTCCTAAAAATATTTTGGCCTTTTTCTAGTGGAAGTTTTTCCTTTACAACGATACCAAATTTGCCTGGATCCGCTACCATACAATTTTTGATTTATTTCCACTAGACAAAGCACTGTGCGCCGGCTTAATTTAATTTTTCGCCACCCCTGATCCTATTTTTGTACACAACCGAGTCCCCGTGGTATGGTTTCAAAGGTATATCAAAGCTTCGGTAAGGTGTTCTCAGTGGCGAATCCAGACGTTAGTCTAAGAAAAAGAGTAAAAAAAAATAATGAATAAATAAATAGGCCTACAGAAGTCATTTTCTTAGGTTTGATGCTAGTTTCTTGTCCCGAACCCCCCTCACCATGGATTTCGTGTCTGTCGGGCGTGATTGACGGCTATCCAGGGTCACCGCGTGAAGGTAGGAATCGACTTGAAGTGCACAAGAACTGGATTGTACCAGCCGCTACCAAGTAAGAGGCAATTAAGAACGTTGCCTTGTCTTTCCACTGCCTGGACCCTATTTTTTTAAATATTTTTTTATTTTTTTGTCGTGGCAAAGAGGTGAAAAATCCTTTCGGACTGCCGGGATCCGTCCTTACTCGGTGTATGGTGATTACACTAAAATAGGTCCCCCTTTTTCGCAACGGGACTCCTACCCTGGAAATGCTTGGGGTAGAACTTCGGGGTAGAAGCCAAATATCGTCAATAGTTGACGCTTCCCTCATTAACCCGCGGCCGGGTCTCGCGTTAATGCATTTATTTGTCAGTCTGCATGATTCGACTGAGGCTAGCACCGCGACTCGGGGAAGGCGGGGCCCTCAAGCCCGTGACCCGTGCCATGGGGTCTCCCTTCCTTCTGCCTGGACCCATAATAATTACATTAATTATAATAATCATAATAATGAAAAAAATCAAAATCATCATAATAAGAGGACTTTTAGGTTTACCCACTAGGACTGCCCGTTGGTGAGACATCCGACTAGCACAGTGTAATTATAAAATAAAAGGATTTTAAAACATATTTAAATGAGTGAGGCGACGGAGGAGAACTTTTCCAAAATGAGAATATATTATCCATTGCAATAATTTTCTCTTTATCTCTTCAAACCTTAACTAGTGAAACCGGCTGAAAGCAAACATAAGAAAGAGAAAAAGAATTAAACGAAAACAGGAACCCGAAGAAAAAACGAGCAATCTGGGAGCCCATAAAGGCTATTGGCTGGAAAAGTCTTTCCATAGACAATATTTGTTCTATTTATTCATATATATTATATTTCTTTCATCGTTTTATTGCAAAAATGTTCGAGACAAAATGGCTTCCAGTTGCCTGTGGCAGTTTGGCACCAGCTCTCATCCCACCGGCACATATCGCTGTACTGTGGTATTTCTGGGAGAATTACGCACGCTATGTTGATAAGCATTTTTGCACATGTTCCTGCTGGGATACAGTCTTCAAAGGGCCATACGAATCGGGAGTTGCGTCATACAAACACATGTACTTCAATGCAACGCAGAACACGTTCAAAATTTGGCTACTGACAGTGGTCGCCATCATTGCACTCTATGAATGTAATAAACAACTGATTGCATTAATCTTACAGCGCCGCATTCGATATTCGATGCTAATACTTTTCGTACTTTCGATCTTTTCGCACTACTACGCCTGGTGGGCGTATCTAAATTACTATAATGACGATTATTATCATCAATGGAATCATCAGCTCTTTTTCACGGTATTTTCGAAACTGATATATTTGTATATATTTTATTCATTTACAGTCTAGTCTGGATAGAGTGAACACCTCGATAGTGTGAACACATGCACCAGCAGTCTAACTTTTCGCGAGAAGGCTCTTCAAAAACCCTTAGGAGAGCGCGTAAGAATCACATGTCCCTCTTGAGTTAAAAAAAAAAAAAAAAATGACTGTTTTTAGCAAAAGAAAATTATTTTTAACCTTCCTTGTATATTTTTAAACATATCTGAATCAAATAAAGCAAATCAAACATACAAAAACTGAGGCTCGATTGTGTGAACAACCTCTCGGTAATGTGAAAAGGCATTGCAAAAATTACTTCACTCTATCCAGACTCGACTGTATTTGAATTATGATTATTATTATTGTTATTATTATTATATATATATATATATATACCTATATGTATATCTATGCAGGTGACCGAAATAGTATCGTCAATTCTTGTCATCCATTTGGCCGATACGACGAGTCTGGTGACAACGAAAAAGATTTTCTTCATTGTGGGCATTGCGATTTTACACATTTTGGCCAGTAGTTTTGATCAATTCTTCTTGAATGTCCTGAAAGGCGAAGGGCATGCGCATCAAATAATTCGCGATATCGGCTTCATGGTACCGGATATGCTGCACTTTTCGATACCGCTATGGCTCTTATATCGTTCGCGTCTGGAATCCTACTCGACGCGTCCCTTCAAGCGGGACCTTGGCCTGCATAAGGATCTAATTGCGATGCTCTTCTTCGTTATGGTCCTATTTGCATTCTGTACGACCTTGTGAGACGGAATTCAATTTACGGATTTTTTGCACAAATTCACAGACGATTTTATGGCAACAGCAACAACAACAACAACAAAAATAACAACAACCAACGCAACGCAATGACCGATACAACAGGGGTCAGAGTAATCGTTGCACAGCAGCTCTGGCGAAAAATGAACGCTCAATACGAAAATGTAAGTTCTACGATAAAACGCGATAAGAACGAAAAACAAAGCAAACAATAACAACAACAAATTAGTCAAAATTTAGTACGAGTAGAATTTGGTTTTAGTATAAACATAGTCATGACAAATGGACATACTTTTTTCATTCTCTGGCACGAATTTTGTCGTTAGTGCGGAAAACGTCACTGTTCGCTTTATTGTAAGCATCCTCGTGCATTCGTATGGATTTTATTATGACAACTCTGCTGCGTGCTGGTTGTGTATATAATAGTGATGCCACGAATATTCGGCCACTATTCGGTATTCGGCCTATTCGGCGTCATTTTTCAGTATTCGGTATTCGGCCGAATAGTTAAAATATTCGGCCGAATACCGAATAGTAGAAATAACTTATTAAAAAAATCAGCAGTAACTACAAATTAAGTTTTTCTCACAATAACGTAAAAAAATTTAATTAACGAGATCTAAAAATACAGCAGATTTGCTTTTTATTCTTTAGAAATATTAAATGTACGCTAGCTTCTTCTAAATTTTCTTCGAAAACATTATAAACAGTGGGCAAATTTTTCAGCGGCAGTTTTTGCCTTGACTCCAGCTAGTCGCGAGTAGGCCCAAGCTGTCTTTACTACGTGCCGAATATTCGGTTGCCGAATATTCGTTATTCGGCCGAGAGGTTGACCGAATATTCGGTATTCGGTATTCGGCCAAATCCACTATTCGTGGCATCACTACACTGAGCGAACGTAACCATGATTTTTTTAAAAGGGCGCATTGTTATTCACAGTCCTTTTGATTTTCGAGCAGAACAAAAATTTCAAAAGGAAAATTGTTGAGTCAACAACATTTTTGGTTGAATTGAAAGGAAATATGTTTAATTACATTTCTTTTCGTTCGGTATAATTCTCATTTGTTTTATAAAATAAGACATATAAGATATGTATTCATCTTAGAACTATTTTAAGCATTGCGAAAGCAGTCACCAAAACGGATGAAATCCATCCGATGGCTATTTTTTGGGTGATGTTCAGCAGAGTGCTCTATGGCCATTTGCTTTGAACGTTAATGAAATTTTTTTTGACATTTCTTCTTGTTTAGGTATTTTTTTTGGAATTTTTTTAAAAAATTTCTTGTCATTTCAACTATGTCCGTGGTTGGTTCAACAATTTAAATTTAAATCCATTTTTGAAAATTATCATTTCAATTCAACCTGAAATATGGTTGATTCAAAAGGAAAATTTTTAATTTTATCAACAAGAAAAATTGTTAAAATTAAAAATATTCCTTGTTGAAGCCGTTTTGTATGTTTTTCCTTTTGATTTAACCAGTTTTCTGGTTGATTTTTTTCTCAGTGTAGTATATAACACTAGTTTACAAATACATAATTAATATTCCTTTTTTCCGGACATCGTAATGCACTTTTCTAATGGACATTGGCCTTCTAAACATGAAAGAAATATTTTTTTTTAAAAATTTTTGAATGCGTCTAGACGGCCTCTGTGCCGAAGTTGGTTGAGATGCCAAATTTCAAAGCGAGAAACTCTGGGTTCAACTCCCAGCTGAGGTCGTGGATGTTTGTATCGTTTTTTTCTGTTTCTGTCTTTTTTTGTTTGTTTCCCCATTATTCGTGGTATCAGAAAGAGCCCATGTGAGCAGTGGCGTGTCCAGAGAAAGAGTGCTTCGATAGTTCTTATATTTTCCACAGTGGTATATTGAACAATTATAAGACATTAGCCCAAAAAAAATTTGGGGTGGGCTAGAGGAAGTTTAGAGAGTTATGGACCAAAAACCCAAAAAATCCGAAAGATTCATGCCGTCCGATTTGGATGAAAATTTATATATAGAATAAGTGAAAAATTCTAAGAATTTTGGCGTCTAGAATTTTTCAAGAAACCGATTACAACTAGTCTAGTTTTGGTCTAGTTCCAGACTGGTCCAAAAAGGACCAGTTTTTTGAACAAATTTTAGTACCAAAATTCGTATAATTTTTCACTTATTCTATATATAAATTTTCATCCAAATCGGACGCCATGAATTTTCCGGATTTTTTGGATTTTTGGTCCATAACTCTCTAAACTTCCTCTAGCCCCCTCCAATTTTTTTTGGGCTAATGTCATATAATTGTTCAATATACCACTGCGGAAAATATAAGCACTATCAAGGCACTCTTTCTCTGGACACGCCACTGCATGTGTGGCCTTAGTGTGTCACCCTTAATGGTGCCAGCCACACTAACCGAACCTAACCTATCAAAGCGTTTTTTTTTTATAGTGATTTAAAACAAGTAAAGAAGTTTACATCGGGTAAGCCGATTGCACACACACCTTTTCCTCAGCTTAATATATATTAAAACATTACCTTAACAAAAATTCCGGCCGTTTTCGTTGTTCCGGCTTGGATATCTAGCTACGCCTTATCTGTGCTGCGATTTAGCTTCACAAACTCGAAATCATTATTAAGTACAACATTTTTGCGAATGTTGGTCATGGCAAAATTCTAACCGTAAGAGGACATTATATCTAACAGCGAAATACTAAATTCAAAATAGTGATAATCAAATTTTTGGAATTTCGCGAATTGTGGCCATGGTCAAAATTTAATCAAAAGTGACGACTTTATTTGGCTGCTAAATACACAATCAGAAGAAGCAAAAAAAAAATCAGTTTTGTATACAGACATGAGAATAAGAGAAAGAGTGTTTTTTTTCCAATGTGTGTGATGATGACCATAGTTATAGCCATATATTACTATATATGTCACTCAGGAGCCGTTTCGGTTTTGGCTCGTTTCACCACGGTCTTGGGTACCCACCACGTTTTTGGGTACCCACCAAAATGAGCATTTTTCACTGCGGTACTCACCAAAAGTATTTCTCTCTCGCTCTTCTTTTGCCTGTCGAGTAACATCTCTTTCTAACTGGCGCGAAACGTCCCGCGCAATATCTCTGAGAGTGACATATATTGTTATATATGGTTATAGCGATTTCTCAATTTTTTTTCAGCCAAAGCTTAAGTCTACATAGTAGCTATACCCACACCAAATTTCAATAGGCTGGGATGTATAGTGAAAAAGTTATCCAAAAAAAACGTTAAAAATCGTGAGTTTTGAAATTTCTGAACCACTTCCCACGACCCTAGAAGGGACTATGAAAAAAATTTGTATGCAGTTTTTCGGACATTTACCTGGTTCAAGTCAATGCCAAATTTCAATATGATATCTTTCATGGCTTAGGAGTAAATTACGAAAAACTAATTTGTGACCGACAGACAGACAGACATGGTTAGATCGACTCCTCTTGTCACCCTGATCAAGAATATATATATAATATATGTCTGTATCTATCGCGAGTCCTTTGGTCTGTTACATACTCCGTGCCAAACTTAAGATACCCTTTCCTTCAGAAATAGAGGTATTGCAGCTTTTTCGAGCAGTATTTGACAATTAATCATTCGATTTAAACAAATTATCCTTCAAGTTAAAGTATATTGTCGCCTCTAACACTTGTTCATACATAGTTTTAAGATCGGTCAGGAATATCAAATTCTGGAGACCATTAAACCTTAGGAAGGAGCATTCCACGTACGGGACAAATAACATTCATGATATTTTTTATGTTAAATGTTTCATTGGATGAAAAGATTATTTTAATGCACTCATATTAAGATACTAAACAGGATATAAGGTGCAATTTCGAAAATTGTTAAGTTATTATATTAGTTTTTGTCTGTCCGTACGGGACAGGGGGTACCTTTTTCTATGGAATGCTCCGGAAGCACATAGTTTTACAGAAAATCAGTGTAAAATGAAAAAAAATTTTTCATCATTGCTTCATTGCATCATTCAATCTGAAAAAGTTTTTGAGATATACATTTTGTAAGAGGGACTTTAAAAAAGGGTGTTTTTCAAGGATATTTCTAAATATTCTTTTGTACGGAGTTTTTAGGTAGTACCTACCTATCCAAAAATCAACAAAACTTCAAAATTCCGTTCAGAGGCCGTAGGCGGCTATACCCTTTCCCCTTTCACCGGTATCTAAAAAACTATCACAAGCAGATAATTTTCTTGCATTTTCTAATTAAACTCGGTTCTTTACCCAACAAGATAAGATACTTATCAATTTTCAAAATATATTTTTCTTTCAAAAATCAATATAAAAAAAAAAGATTCCATACAAAAATTTTTAAACATTTTTTTCGTGTTTAAAGTGCCAAAGTCCATAAGAAAAGTGCATTGAGTTTTCCCGGGAAAAATTTGCTTTAAGCTAGTATAATTAGCTTAATATGTTAAAAAAAGAGCATTTGTTATATGTTTAGCGTTATCTTTCGATTGCCAACTTGTTTTCCTTAAACAAAAAACAAACAAAAAACCACAAAAAATTCAAATAGTGATATATTGTGAAAGAAATGTTGGTCGGAATAGAAAATAGAAAACCCAAAAAACATAGTTAAAATTTAAGTTAAAAAAAAAGCTACGATTTTAAGCGGTTTTATTTGATACCCATAACACTTATATCGAAAGCAACATGAAATCTGGTATTTTGTGCCGGCGGCCATCTTAGATTTTGAATTTGTCATAGCTTACAGTATTCTCTCGGTCAAGCCCTTTGATGTGATAAATACGTATGGGTATTTATAGGGGGCTGTGAAATATTAGATACTCCACCTATTTGTGGCGGCGGCCATCATAATTTCACAATGATAAAGAATAATTCAAATTTTATTGTCTAAAGAACTAAATTTTTGTATGACCCAAATATCAGATTAACATGTCATCAGGATCAAGGGGTCTAATTTCAATAGCAAAATTTGAGACAAATCATGAAACCAGAGTTAGCTACATATATAAAACCGTTTAAGAAAGGAACGAAAAAAATACTTCTAGATGAACACAATTTTAATTTTGTTTATTTAGTGCCTAGCTTTTTTTTCATGCATGCTATTTTCTCTGTCAATTACACAGGCCTGCATCAAAGCTCCCCTTTTAAATTTCAGTGGTGGTTCTATTAGATTTTTGTATTCTAAAAAATGAAAATTTTCAAAAAAATTCCATCACGTCAGAATTTCGAGAAAATCGCGCAAGAAATTTTCACTACCATTGCTTTTTTAAACCTTTTTTTCTTATATATGGTTTAAAATATTTTTAAATTTTTAATTTTTTTATTGATTTTAAAACAACATTTTTTAATATGACATCAAAAATAACTTACAGAACGTTAAAAGAATGGTGTAAAATGATGCTCAAAGTCGAAAAATTGAAAAATTTATGAAAGATTCTTATTTTTTTTGGACTTTGAATGAACATAGCTCACCCGTTATCAGTCCCCTTTCCAAAACTGATATCCTTAATTGTGAAACAATCAAATGTGTGTACATATCGTCGTCCCGGAGTTATCTCCTCGTATATCACAAAATCAAAAAATTTGAGATAAGCACGTTTTCCCGCGTACTTTTTCAAGATCTATCCATCTGTCGAGTCTCCAGGTTGCTATACCATATAGTTTACGAGATATTTGTGAGCTAAATAATTGTATATCCTTTCAAATGATAGTTTCTACGCGTTATAACATCGTATATCCATATTTTGTGGATATACTATGATTTATATATGAAATTTGCGCAGTTAAAAGTTGTTGTGTTATCTCATCGTAACAAAAAAAAATTTTTTTTAAGAAACATTTTTTTATGTTAATTTTAAATAAAAAAGATTTATTCGTGTGAAAAAAAAAACAAAAGAAGCAAAAAAAAAAAAAATTCTCATAGTAACACTCCTACAAAAATTTTCATTCTGAAAATAGTGTGGAATGCTTATTATAATATAACAAATTGCATTTCTTTAAAATGTTTAACGTCATCTTGTAGCACTACAGATCACGCCGCTCGATCAAGCGCTGTAAATACGTCCTCACGCTTATTGTTCCTTTTAATAGAATACTATAAGATGCTTTTGAATTATTTTTCTTGGTTTGTGTTATTGTCGGGCTAGACCGATTATAGATTCCTGACTTGTTCAAAGTCAAATGGAAATGAGTGCAAAACAGCACAACAAAGCTAATGCAGGTAGTTCAGCTCCTTAAAACAAACGTGGAAGGTACAGTTTCGTTGTACCAACAACAATACCCAAATCAATTCTTTATTTTGTAGCTTAGTTGATTACATAACGTATAATAATTTAATTTCCCCAACAAAAATATGAATTCGAATTTTTTTTTTAGAAATTTTTTTTTTAGAAATGTTTAGGTCACGGAAAAAGAATAAGAAGAGAAATGTGTATCATTTAAATAGGCACATTTTTAAGGTATCAGGTATGACTTTTGAATGCTACCTTTAATGTATAAAAAAAATTTCGCTATTTGATGCAGTGGCAAGTCGTTTTTCTCAGGAAATGCGGAGTTAAGTCATTTTTCAACAATAAGATAATGATTTGGACTCCTTTTTCTATTTTTAAATGGAAAACGGATACTTAAATAACAAATTTGCTATAATATATGAACTCATTAAAAAAATTTTTGTTAAGTCGATTTTCGTGTCAAAACAAATAAAACAAAAAAACAATATAAAATTTTTATTAATTCATTTGCTCGTATATCCACTTTCCAACACAGGTTGCCAAAAAAGTGGCGTATACGATGAATTGTCAAAAATTCTTGGAATGAAAAAAACCCTATAACTTAAATAATTTTCCAAGTAACTTTAAATTAATGATCAGAAATAATAAAAAGTAAAGCATTTTATATACGGAAAACAGAATCAACGATTTCCAACGAGCCATTTTTTTTATATGCCATGTTAAACTTTAAACTTCAATTTCCCAACAAAAGGTTGATTGTGATATACGAGGAAATAACTCCGGGACGACGATATGTCAAATTTAAGATGTTTTAAGAGCACAAAAGTTCTAAGAATTTTGAAATATTTGAAACCATATTTGGGAAAAATATGTTTCAAACAAGTAAGAAAGCTAAAGTCGGTCAAGCCCGACTTTCAAATACCCAGCGTTCCGACATTATTGGCGCTCTATGTTACGAAAAATCTCCATTTGTGGGCGTGGCAGTGGGCGGGCCACATAAACTTTTTTCCTACACTTTTCATTCACCTTGGTCAACCTATGTTGCGAATTCGAAGCTTCTACGCCTTTTACTTCACAAGTTACGATAAACCCTTATTTGTGGGCTTATTTGTGGGCGTGGCTCGAGGAGGGCGACGTCCATTTTTTGCCAAGATATGTAATTTTTTGTAGTTTACCAGCACACCAAATATCAATGAAATGTGTTGAATGGTTCGCAAGTTACAGGCATTTTGCTGAAAACACATTATATTCATTTGTGGGCGTGGCAGTGTTCGGAAGTCTCCCATTTTTACTTAGGATCATACTCGGATCCCGATATACCTGTGTGCCAAATTTCGACTTGATTGGTCCAGCCGTTTCGGAGGAGATCCGACCACGGACAGACGGACAGACGGACGGACGGACGGACGGACGGACGGACAGACGGACGGACGGACAGACGGACATGTCTAAATCGATTCAGTTTTTGATCCTGATCATTTCTATATATATATGTCTATATCTCCGGAGCTTAGTTCTCCCTGTTACAAGATTTGCACAAAACTAATATACCCTGCTTACGCTGGGTATAAAAAGCAATGGTAGTAAAAATTTCTTGCGCGATTTTTTCGAAATTCTGACGTGATGGAATTTTTTTGATATTTTTCAATTTTTCAGCACACGAAAATCAAATAGAATTACCAGTTCAACTCGAAAGGGGAAAATCAAATTTAAGTTTTGCAGGCCTTTGTTATAGTCAATACCCCTACCTCTCTAAAAAAAAAAGCACACCAGTGATGGGATTTCTCAGTTTCTCCCAAGGCTTTCCTTTCAACCTCACTCAGAATTCACAACAGCTTAACACTCTCAACTGATCAGCGAAATCAAGCCTAAAGTACGGAATTTATGAAAAATTCTAAAACTCAACTTAAACGTATAAGGCCCACACAGTAATTATAAGGTTTGATGTACGGGTGAGAGACCCTTAATCACGAATACCATTTCTCCAATCAAGCATTCTTTTTAAAATATCGAAATTCCCGACCATCGTGGTTTTGACCCATATACAGTAAATATAACTCAAACAGCCAGCTCACACCAGGAGCGTGCTTAGGATGTCATTTGGAGGACTTAAACCCTCACCGAAGGCGAATAAAACACATATCGTCGGCTTAAAGTGTAAACCTGCTAACTAACAGTTCTTCAAATCTTTACAGGGTAAACAAAAAACATTTATTTTTGTAATGAATTAAAGCTTAGGAAGGAAACCCAAGATATGGATGGTTTTTTTTGCTTCCTACATATGTATATGAAGTCTCTTCTAAATTCGATTCTGTGCAGTATACAAAAGCTACGTTGGAGTCATTTGTTGGTGTTAGCTGTGAACTTTGACCACAGTTGGACTTCGCAGTTTTGCTCATCACCAATTTCTCCGTATTTACAATTTGAAATTAAAAAAGATTTTCTGCCTCACGATGCATGATCGAAAAGTGAGATTCGGTTAAAAGTGGACTTAGCAGATTTACACTTTAAGCCATATCAAAAAGTTCGTTGCATACTTTGCGGCTCGAGGCTTAAAGGGTCTGGCAGGTTGCGGCATCATGAAAGGAATTTTTAAATTTTGTTGATTTTTCGATAGGTGCCATCTAAAAACACTGTGGAGACCACTTTTTAGATTTTTATTTTGAACGGTCCTTGAAATATCCTGGAAAATCCTCTTTTAATAAGCCTTTTTTCAAAATTTTATATCTCAAAAACTAATTTAGATAAGAAGATGAAACAAACGTTGGCCGATTGCTAATATAACAGGAAATCAAAAAAAAAAAATTTTTAATTTTTACACCGAGAAAAATTTTTTAACAAAACTAAAACGATAATTTTAACAATTTTTTTCAGTATATTCCCAGTTTGCCGTCACTATACAAATTTTTTTTAAATATCTCTAAGTATTTTCTTTCATTTAAAAAAAGTTTCATTCAAATTAAATGGAGCAACAGTGATATATTCAAAAAATTACAAGTGCACATAGATGCTCTAGTACTAATATCCAGTACAAATGTGCGAAAATGATACAAAACACATTACTCATCCGGCATGTTTTTAAAAATTTAATATCTCCAGAAATAATTAAGATAAAACAAACGGTGAGTTATTTTTAATAAAACAAGGAATATAGAAAATTTATTTTTAAATTTTACACTGAGAAAAATTTTTGCACAAAAAAGAAAACAAAAATGTAACTATTTTTTTCCTGTGTATTTCAGTTTTTCTAAAACCTTTTGAATGTTTTAAAAGAATACCTAGAAAATATCTTTTTCTTATTGGTGGAGGGTACGAGCGTTTTCCGTCCGTGGCACTGCGTCTTCCCAGACTTTTTCTTATTCGGAGCCATTTTTTATTTTTTAATATATTGGCATCTTTCCGCATTGGCTTCAAAATCATCTGATATTTGAGTAAATATTTGATGTTTTGTTTGAGCGTGTATAGCAAGTGGTCAAACGTGCTTGCGAGCAAATTGGCAAATTTATTTCAGCGTGCCTGGCTTCGGTAAGAAGTATGTGTTAGAGGAGTTATCTCTCATTATTTTAGTGACATCGGATAATGCATTGTCGAGCTGTACTCGAAACACCCCTATAAAAGAAAATTGTTTCAAAACTTAATATAAACAAATTTTTTAAATTTTTTTTTTTCGATTTTAGAAGCCAAAAGACCATAGGAAAAGTGTGTTAGAAGAGAATTTTTGTATATCCCCAAACCCATCCCCAAATAATTATCTGCGTACGCGTCTGACTTACGCCGTACATCACGTCCAACAATAATTGACTGTCTTTCAAAAGCACTGACTCAAAGCTGGGAACCTTTTGAGATAAATAATTTTAAAATTTATTTTCTCTATATTCTATAGTAAATGTTTTAGAATTTTTTTTTCAATTACGTTTCATATACCTGCATAAAATTTGATTTTTTTTATAGCATTTAAACATGACTATGATTGAATTTCTCTAAATATCATTTGAAAACAAAAAAAAAATCCCCGAATCAACCGATCGTGCAGGGTTGCATTTGATGGGAATCTCCACATGTAGTGGTACATATATATTTTATTTATATTTTCCTTTAGTCTTTTCTGTGTGTTGCTTTTTTAGTATTCAAAATAAGTAGTTTCAAATAAATTGATGTGACTAATCTAATATTAATAACAATGAAAGTAATAATAATAAAAGTAATAATAATAATAATAATAATAATAATAATAAATAATAATAATAATAATAATAATAATAATAATAATAATAATAATAATAAACACAATCTATTTCACGACAATATCATTATATACATATACAAATAATTATACATATACATTAACATATTACATAAATATACATACAATGGACTTAATTCAAAAAAATAATCAAATGAGCAATGAGGCTTCCAATATTATTGAATATACGTTTCACTTTTAACCCTCTTATTCCTGGCTCTGTCTCTAGACGGACGTTTTTCGAACAAATAACCAAAAATCAAAAAAATAAAAATAATTTCGGGTTCGTTTTTCACTACCCGATGTTAGTCATATCTGATTTTTGCATTGGAAAACAAAATTGTGGCATTAGAGGGTTAAGAATCAACAAAATCAACTGCACAATAATTTATGATGGCATTGTCCTCCTATGCGTTACCAGGGCCCTATTCCACAAAAAAACTTATCAACTTTTCACTTTGCACTTATCAAATTGCATTTTAGAGCAAAGTGATAAGTGTTTCTGTTCCACAATATTCTTTGCAATTCTCCCTTTGCACTAAGCAAATTTTTACAAAGTCTTGGCGCTCTCTGCAAAGTCCTAGCGCTCTATTGCAAAGTGAGCGTGCAATTCGTTCCACAAAGCACTGAATCGACTTTGCATTTCTATTATCACTTTTCAATTCGTACAGTGTTGGCTGATGGTGGGATATCTCCCACTTTTCGGGAATTTTTGAGCGAATTTTGGTAAAATTTGAAAAACGAAAGGATTTTCATGAAAAGGCTTAAAGTGGGAATTTTTATGGTTTCAGAAATCGCCAGTTTGAGGACTTTTTAATTCGCATTTTTTATCAGTTGCAACACTTTTCTTTGATAACGTGCTTTAGGGATGTCAGTTGTGAAGAAAAACATCCATATTTATGATGCATCGGGACTCTTTTTTTCATTTTGAAGCTACAGAAAATCATCAGAATTATAAATTGCTTGTTACAACCGCGTCTTCACTATCGTCGAACAAGAACTCACGTCTTAGCATTTTGAAAAGCTTCACTAGTTATAAAAATATGAATTTGTTAAGCGATTGTTTACCTTGCAAATTTTTGACAAACTTATCAACATTTGCTCTGCAAAAACAAAAATTTACTGTTTTTGTGGAACGAAACGGCATGATTATTTGCGAAGACTGCAAATTACACTTTTCAAAATTAATTTTGCACTTTGGATAAAGGAGCGTACATGGAACAGAAATTGCAAAGAGAATATAAATACTGCAAAGTTTTTTGCAAATTACACTTTTCAATTTGAACTTATCTCTTATCAAATTTTAAAGTTCTGAGGAACAAAAAGATTTGCAAATTAGCGAAAAATTTGATAAGTGCAAAGTGAAAAGTTGATAAGTTGTTTTGTGGAATAGGGCCCAGGATATCAAATCCGCCACGGTGCTATTAGGTTGCACGGGTTTTTGATCAATGCTTATATCGGGGAACTATGTATATTAATAAGATGTGCTTCTGAAGCTATTCATTCGAACGAGGCTTTCTACCGATCGTAATTGTTATATTTTTTTTTTAAGTCATTATAACTGTGTGCCACTATACAATAATTTATCATTTAATGAACTTCATCTTTAGGGGTTCAGTTTTATTGCGAAAAATAATGAACAATTTGAACAATTTAGTTAAGGGGTTATTATTATGTAAACGCATATATTTTTCCCCTTTTTTTTGCGGACCTTTTGCAAGTCAATAAATTTCAATCCTTTTTTTTTTTTTGTATATTTTTTTTTACTTTTGATCATTAAGTGAAAAATTGTTTTAATGATTTTCCGGCGTTTATTCAAGCTTAAGGTCAAAAGTGATATTTTAATTTATATTTTCATTGTCCGATATTTCGCCCTTCATCGAAGAGCATCTTCAGGAACAAAATAAAAATAGAAACGAAAAATAAAATTACTTTTTAACGTTTAAGTTTTACATGAAAAACACTTTTTATAAACAAAAAACAAAAAACCAAAAGAGGAACAGTGAATTATTCTAACAAGACTCTCATTATGATTTTTTTACCTTAAACTGCATATAAACAATTATTTTTTTACATTTTTTATGTTTATGCTTATATGTTTATGTTTATATGTTTATGTTTATATGTATATGTTTATATGTATATATAATTTAATTTAAAAAAAAATTAAAGTACACACAAAAAAATCGAGTACTTTGTTCAAAGTGACAACGACTGTTTATGTTATCTGAAATAAAAAAAATTGATTAGGTTATTGTCCGTACCAGAAAAAATCAAATTTCATGAAAATTAAAAAAAAAATCGTGGACTGCGGAAAAGAGGCGAAAATTCAGATTAGTTTTGAACATAAAGAACATATATAAATTTCAAAGCAATCGGTTGAAAAGTTTTTTTTTAAGATGATCACAATGTCAGAAAATGATTTTTCAAGAAAAACGCGGCGCGTCGGCGATTTTAAGCTGTAACTTTTGTGATACTAGGAATTTCGGTCTGAATTTTTCACAATATCTTCCCAATAATTTTTATGAATTTTCAAGAAAATCGATTCTTAGAAGTTGTCACATAAAAATAACCCCTCAACCAACGTTTTATTCCTTGATGAATTTTTGAGTTAGCTTCATTCGAGTTCAAGAAATTTATTTAAAAAAAAAAAATTAAAATTAAAAAATAAAAACCTAATCATATGAATAAAATAAAAAAAAAGTATATTCAATAATACTGTTGATTCTTAAGCCAGTGAAATAAGAACATAACCTATTTCAAGTGATCGTTATAGAGAGCACAAACTAGAGACTAGATATTTCGATTATGAATAAGCGTAAGTAAGCGTGTGTGCGAAAAGTACGACATATTCATAGGAGTACGTATAATTAGTTTTATATTTAATTTACTTAGAATATATACATATAAATATGTGTTCCAAAATAAGTATATTTATATATACATACATATATATATTATATACGTTGTTAATAAAAAGCTTCATTGGTAGACTCATACATATCTGCATATGTAGGTACATGAAAAAAAAAATAGGAAACGATAGCAATTGTTAAATGTTGCAACAATGTAGTTCTAGTAATTAAATAAATATTTAAAAATAAATGTGCAAACATATTGTCTGGATTGTGGCTGGATTTACAGTCAAAAGTATATTTAATATAGGCACATCTCTCTATCGTCTGTCTATAACAAATCTTAAGGAATCGGAGAATAAATTTGCTAAATAGAGAACTACAGTAAAAATCAAGGCTACTGCATTTTCCATGATTGAAAACCCTAAAAAAGGGGGATTTTACAGTTCCTAATCGGGCCTATTGCCGTAGTCGTCGCGAAAGTCGCTTCTTGTCGTTTTCTGTCGCTATGTATTTTGATCGTCATCAAGCTAACAGGCGAGCAGTGCGATAAAAATAATAAAAAATGAAAATCAATTTCATTCAATAATGAGCCAGCTTGAAAAGAATCCATGTTTGGCGAGAGGTTAGCGAAAAGGAAATAATCCTAGCAATTTAAAGAAGAAACCATGCAAACTTAAAATATCCATTTTTTGCTTTAAAATTCTCCTCTGGACATTAGATTACATTACATTAACTATTGGTTGGGAACCAAGTCTCCACGTCACTTCATCCTGCAAGGATTATTGTTACTACCCTTATCTAATATATAATTCAAGAATGCCGCGCTGTGTCCCGTTGCGATGTTGATGTTTTAATTAGAAGTATAGAATGCGCTTTTGCTGGAAGAAATACATGTATAAGCCTTCATTTTCTTCAGCCAAACGAACGAATTTTACAGTTTTATCTGGCTACTTCCTAAAATGTGTGTTTTCCCTTGGAATATTGTAGAAGTAATTGTAGAAGTAATTCTAAATTAGTTCAGTGCCGAGTGCTGCTTTGCTGTCAGAGAATATATACATAGATGTTTTTACCGTAAGTGGATGTTCCATTATATTCTCTCAAACAGAGCTCAATTGCGTGGATTTCGGCCTGAAAAACTGAGTTATCTTGGGCCATGTTCGCAACTATTTCCTGCAAAAGTTTCTCATATCGTACATCCTCTTCTAAGGTGACACAACTCAAAAATCCTCAATTTTGAGTTAACATATGTATGTATGTATGGATCTTGATCATATAGTTCACCTCTCTACCCGCACGAAAAATTCTATTCCGTTTTTGTTATTATAAAAAGCCGAAAAACTCCGTCAATGCCTTTCTTCTTGCTTTTGATTGACACTGCGACGCATTTTGTTTTTTGCGTTTTCTGAAAAATGACAAATTTCAAATTGTGTTTCCTTAGAAAAGGGTGTGCGATATGTATGTACATAAAAATGTGAAAAATCCGAACGGACTCGATCCGTCGGAATACATAATAGGCACGATACTTTCTTTTATTGGCGCTTAAAGCTAGTACACAAAGGCAGCGGAATTTGACATTCCATATAAAAATGTATGGGACAATTCCGTCGCGGAATGCAAAGAAATTGAAACTCCAATTAATTCCTTCGGCTAGTACACAAGAGTGAAAAAAGAGCGGAGGAATTTGACAGCGTTTTTTTTGTTTTAATTGTCGACAGATGGCGCTGAAGCGAATTTCTTCGCCATTTATTGGCCGAGTTGAATTAATTGCGAAGGAATTTTGACATTAGCAGCTGAATCCATCGGAAAATTATGGTGAACGGTTATACTGAGTTCGAATAGTAAAATTATTACGCTTCAAACAGCTCATGTATTTGTATTCAAATTTACCGCCCTATGGTATCTGTCAATCTGACATTCCTTCGCGGAAATAAAATTTATTCAGCCTCAATTCCGCCAACGAAATCCGCTGCCTTTGTGTACTAGCTTTAAGGAATGAATACTTCCTTTTGCCGCGAAATAAAATTTTGTAGGCAAAAAACTCCCGGGGAATATTCCTTTAGCATAAGGCGGCTCAACACTTGCACTTTTTTTCTTCTGTTCTGTCAGAAATGAAACAGAAATGAAAAACTTCACAAAACTTCAGACACTTCAGAAAATTTCTAATTCATTTCTGAAGCGTTTTTTTTTTATATGAAGTTTTTCATTTCGGACAGAGCTGAAGATAGCCCCTTAGGAAAGGATGAGACAAATGAAACAAAAGCTTTCTCATAATTTTCCATTAAAAATAATACAATTTTATTTTCATTTATTTACATGAAATTTGATTATTCCTCTAGATTTAAAATACAAAAAAAAAAAATTTTTTTATTCGCAAAAACTAGGCCATTTATCGAATATGTACTAAAATTAAAAATAAAATAAAAAGAGAAATTTGTGTCAACAAACATCTTGGGGGGTCATCATTCACATAAATATATTTAAGAAATATTCCAGACAAATTCAAATCCTCAATTCAGCAGCTCTTCTTGTGGTTCGCAGAGAGAAAATGAATAGAATTCTAAAAGATAATTTCTTAATTCATTTAAAGAATTTCTAGTTTTATTATTCATTTCATCTTTAGTTTCAATTACATTTAGTATATAAACTAAAATTCTGTCATATCAATCAGTCTCTTAAATCGCATAAAAGTGATAGCCTTCCATGCGTTTAGCTCCCAAACAGCTAAGTGCAGTTGTTGATGATCGACGAAGTAATTTAAAGGTTTGTTCGTATACCAAATCTCACCCTTAAAACGGGTTGAAGCCACACTCACATTCTTTGAAAAGCGCTTCTATCGAGGAAGTGTATTTTTTTTTCGGTGAAAAATCAAATTCAAAATCGAAGTTCAGAAAAAAAAAAAAACTTAATTCTAGAAAACTTGAGGAGAATAAACATAATTGAGTAAGAGAAAATAACTTTTATATACATAAAAAAGATACTTAAATACTTAACTAAACAATTTTAATACACTTGTGTCTCTTCAATTTTGAAAGCTAGTGTTTTTGTTTTTTGACGGATTAAATACTTAAATTCTACTTAAACCGAAATAAATTACATCATGATTTCATTTTTGCTTAGGATTTTCAGACACCCTAAAGAGTTTCAGAGATAAATTTAACAAAACAAAAAAAAAAACAATTTTTCCGCTTTAAATGCCACACTCAACAGTCGCGGATCCAAATCGACCATCGAGAATGTGCGATTCAACATATTTTACAGTTAAAACCAACTTAGTTTGGATTAGATTGGATTGGATGAGATAAGAGACTTGCTTTCCATATATGCGCAATTCTATAGATATATGCTTAAATAGATTTCTTAATCGTACACACTAGAGCCCCTTAACAGATTTTTTTTTTTTTTTTAACGGAAACTAATAATCGTTTCCTCGTCCCCCGTCGTATATAGGTATAGGTTAAGTTAGAGTACATATACATTTCTTCTAAATTTGCCTCTCTGTCTCTCCCTCTCTCTCTAGTAGTAGTTCATTTAATTCGGCAAGACGTCCTTCAGTAGATCCTTCGTGCCTGGCGAAAGTGAATCTGGGAATTTGATATCGAAAGCTACAAGCATATCGCCACGTTTTGTCGGCTCTTTGGGGAATGGTAGCCCTCGGTTCGGTATACGTTTGACTGTGTTCGGCTTTACGATCTCGCCCTGTGTGTTCACCGTTAAACGATCGCCTTGAAGTGTTGGCACCTGTAGAACCGTTCCGCATAGAGCCTGCTTGAGGCTAACGTGTGCGTTATATTTGAGATCACTGCCCTCACGCTTGAACAAGGAATGCGGCTTATCGCGAATGATGAATATAATATCCGCAGGAATCTTGCCGGGTGTTTGGTCACCTTCTTTCTGGAAAGTGATTTTCGTACCGGCTTTCCAGCCAGGCTTAACTGTAATATTTAAAACTTTCTCCTCCTTGCGATGCTGTCCGGTATTTGTCGCGGCCATTCGTGATATTTTCATCTTCTTAACGCAACCCTTGTCGATCTCCTCTAACGTCACATAGAGATCGTGCTCGATCGGTGGATCTTGCTGCATCTGGCGCTTACGATTCGGCTGTGCATTGAATGATTGCGAACGGAAAGCGCCCATTGGTCCACCGCCACCGCCGCCCATACTTTGAGCCATAAACGAATCGTCATCGGTCATGAATATACCGCCACCCAAATGCTCAAACGAACGCGACGGATCACCGGAATTAAAGAAGATACCGAACGGATCGGCCGAACCGAAGAATTGCGCAAAAGTTGCGCGTGGATCACCGTGAAACTGATAGGTGAAGTTGCCATCTTCGGTGCCAGCACTGCCGGGCACACCGCCACGCAGACCATCCTCGCCAAACTGATCGTAGATGTCACGTTTCTTCTTGTCCGATAACACCTCGTATGCCTCGGCAATCTCCTTGAAACGTTCCTCCGCCTGTGGGCTTTTATTCTTGTCCGGATGATATTTGAGCGCTAATTTGCGATATGCCTTCTTGATCTCATCGTCCGTTGCGTTTTTATTGATTCCCAAAATCTTATAGAAATCCTTAGCCATTCTGTGCTCCGTTTTCCTCTTACGAATCTCTATATACGAAAAGAAAATGAATGAAGAAAATGATATTAGCACAAAAACGTCACTACGTGGAATGTTGGATTAATTGGATTTTTTTTTTTATAATCAACAGAAAAGTCGCGTGCAAGAACCTCTTAAATGATTATCTACGTTAAAAAAAAAAACATAATAAGACAAAGAAAAAATATTCGAGAAAAGAGAAAATTCCTACTTATACACATTTCTTCAGATATTGCAACTGTTGCGCTCTTATCATTCTGCTTTCGAGAACATTCTCGAATTTACGCTTTAAAAAACCAGAGTTGCCTTAAATGAAATCTTCTCACTAGAAATGGTGTGTCTCTTGGTATTTTTTTTTTTTTTTGTAATCCCGCCAGATTATCTAAATTACCACCACAACGCAATCGATTTAACCTGTTTACCATTCGATAAGATTTATCACAATTTCGTTTTTTTTTTTTCAAAATATAATTCAAACTGAATACATATGGAGATTCGCGTTCTTCTCCACCGTCGCCCCCGACAGCAACATATGTGGTACGGGTGGCAGCTCTGCTCGAAGAGAACTGTACAAAACGGCGTACGTGCATATACACAACAAAGCCAACAAAATCGAGAGAGAAAAACAACAAAAACAAGCACTGGTGACGTAAAGCGCAACTCAATGAACGCGAGAAGGCTCAAGAAAATTCTGGTACACATTTTTCCGTTTTTCTTTTTTTTTCATTTTGTAACTTTCTTGCAGAACTGATAACGAAGAGTTGTCTCTTCTGCACTGAGCTGAGAAGAGTAATGTAGGTTTTTTAATTTTGATTTTTTTCGCCAAATAAAATCCTGTTAACGCTATGCGAAATTATACGCCAGCGAATTTGCAAATATGTATTCTAGTTGCCAAATACGGAAGAACTGTCGGATGATTTCATTTTTTGAACTTAAATTTCACTTCTATTCGAGGCGTGCACCAATAACAACAACAACAATAACAGGGAAATGACCTTATTGGTGCCTTATTGAAATTTCACTTGTGCAGCAAATTGTACACACCTGACAGCCTGCCTCGTATCGAAGGTTCTTGCGCACTTTTCCTTTGATTGTCCAATCAAAAATTCCTTTAAACATCTATGTACTTACATTTGGATTTCCAGTAATCGCAATTCGAGTTTTCTTCTATTTACGAATCTCTACGTAGATGACAGATTTGTTGTTTTGCTTTTCGTTTCAATTTCCTCCTTGGGTATTGATGTTTCGAAACGATTTTTCCAGAAAAATAATGTGTGTTTTGCAAAAAGTACTCTTTTTTTTATTCTTCTCTTTTGCTTCAATTTGCACTGCGAAAGTTGCTTCTTTGATTACTCAGTAATGAATGCTGCGCGGCAGCGCGTGCTCTTATTTATAGCTGGCTTCGAAGTGCTTTTCTAGAAAATTCGATTCGACAATCGACGGGCCAATGTTGCGTTAATTTGTCGCCACTGCTGTATGGAAAACCCGTCGACCGAGAAAGCTCTCGTATTTGCGTGAACTTTTTTGACGTTTCAAGTCCGTCGAAAACGCAAAAATCGTAAATCGATGCAATAGCAGACAATTTCAAATCAGTAATTTTCCTTCAATTTTCAATTGTCGAATATCAAATAAAAAATAAAAAAAATTTTTCCTTTCAAATATATATTGCATTTAATTGAAATCAGAAAAATTTATATTCGTATCTAAAAAAAAAAAATTATGCTTTGCGATATGCTGTGTGATCTTCTTTCAAACTATATTCGCTATACTACTGAGTTTTTCTAAATTTCCAACTACACATTTGACTTGGACATATTTTCAATTCGATTGAATTTTATAATTTCTAGATACATATTGAAGGAAACTCTCAAAAAAGAAATCACAAACCGTATTATTCCTCTCAGAATGATGAAAAATAGGTACGTTACCGTACTGCACGAAACTGCCCAATTTTCATACAGCTTTCAAAAAATTTGGTAGTTTTGGGCAGTTTCGTGCAGACCTAATATTTGAGATTAACTTTAAAATACAACCCTGCGTTTCTAAAATCGGCAAAAAGAAAAGCGTCGAGATAAGTAACAAATTATTTAATTTCTAACATTATTGGCTATTTCCATTCAATGTTTTACGTTGATGTCTATATTTGATGAATTTTCATGAATTTTCTAAAGTTCCTATATTGGGTTTGCGCTTATTCCTAAAGGACCACATAAACATTCAGTCTGACTGAATCAGTCATTTAGTCCTGATTTCCACGATAAAATATTTATTTGCAAATATTTTTCTTTTCCCTTTTACTCTTTGCGAATGCATTTCCACGTACAAGTATATATTTGGCAATTTAATTCACCGACGCTTCTTTCGGCCGCTCAAAGCAAACTAAAAACAAAAAAAAAAAACGCCAAACCGTATTGAAAGCGCAACAATTGCTCCAAAAATTAAAGTATTAAGGTATCAAAATGAATATCGACAGCAAAAAATGTCAAAAAATTTGTGTGGATCAAAGCAGAATTTTCGAGTACGGCAAAGTCCGTACTCAACAATTTATTGTTCTCTTCCTCTTCCCCCTCTCGCCAACAAGCTCATGACTTTGCAAATAAATATTTAATCGTGGAAATCGGGACTTAATTGTGTCAGTGAAAAAGAGCATGCGTGCGGTACACCGACAACTGATGGTAAATGGGATGGGCAAGAGTACATCAACACGTACACGGGTGACTGATCAGTCAGACTGAATGTTTATTTGGCACTTAAAGGCTTCGCGAATTTATATCTTTCTCTATCACTCTCTCTCTCACTTTTTTCGTTTCCTTTTACGTTCTCTTTCGTTTTACTCATAAGTCCAATTAGGTCGAAAATTGGTCATTGCGACTTCTTTTCGACTAATATTAGGTAAACGGACTTCTTTTCGCCCTGACTTTGAAGTCAAAATGCCCTATTATGACCTATTATTACCGCCAATCGACTTCCAATCTATTCCCCACTTACGTCGACTCGACGTCGAATCGACGTAATTTCGACCTATTTAGGTCAGGTCAAGTAAATATTCTGACCTAATATAGGTAAGAATTTTTCAATTTTCGACCTATTTTGCTACTTGGCTATTTCGCCTAGGAATATCGGGCATGAATAGTCAAAACAACAAAATATGACAGAAATGTCAATTGGGGAAATTTCTGATCGAAAAGTTTTTCAAATGTGTATGCTAACCATCAAAAAACAAATTTTCGCATTCACCACCAAAAATTTCGCATATCAAAATTTTTGCGTTGTGTTTTTTTTTCGCATATTAACTGGAAACTAGATCATATGACCATCATATCTGTTTTTAGCAGAAGTGTTCTGTTTTTTACGCGCTTGTTCTGCGTATTTTTTTTTTTTTTTTAGTGGAAAATAGCGAAAATTTCCAAATTCGATCGTCATTATCCTTAGACCAATTGAAAGTTCCGTTCTGTGACAACCTCGTAAAAGATTTAAATAAACTAAGTTGAAGACAAAAAAAAAAAAATATTTTTGTTCTGTTTTTTCAATTTCAATTTATGGTCACCGTACTTATACTACATATTTCGCTGGTACACTTTTCACGAGAAGGCTGTTCAAAAACCCTTAGGAGAAAAAAATGTTTGTAACCCTCTTTGTTTTATTTTTATACATATCTGAATCAAATAAAGCAAATTTTACATACAAAAATTGAGGCTCGATAGTCTGACCAAACTCAGTAATGTGAACACTTCATGCAAAAATGAATTCACACCATCCAGACTCGACTGTAATTTTATCCTAACAAACACGGGTTTTCTATAATCTGATCAAACGGTTTTTCGGCAACACTTTCCAGCAGTCGTATAACTTAACTTAAGATTTCGTTGTACGTCTGGAAAGCATATTAGCTACTTATAACGCATATAAAGTAGTGATGCCACGAATATTCGGCCACTATTCGGTATTCGGCCTATTCGGCGTCATTTTTCAGTATTCGGTATTCGGCCGAATAGCTAAAATATTCGGCCGAATACCGAATAGTAGAAATAACTTATTAAAAAAATCAGCAGTAACTACAAATTTAGTTTTTCTCACAATAACGTAAACAAATTTAATTAACGAGATCTAAAAATACAGCAGATTTGCTTTTTATTCTTTAGAAATATTAAATGTACGCTAGCTTCTTCTAAATTTTTTCGAAAACATTATAAACAGTGGGCAAATTTTTCAGCGGCAGTTTTTGCCTTGACTCCAGCTAGTCGCGAGTAGGCTCAAGCTGTCTTTGCTACGTGCCGAATATTCGGTTGCCGAATATTCGTTATTCGGCCGAGAGGTTGACCGAATATTCGGTATTCGGTATTCGGCCAAATCCACTATTCGTGGCATCACTAATATAAAGTATAAAGTAGTATATCGATACGACGGGCCTCAATTCAAGAGATGGGCTGCTGATGGATTTGAGCCTCTCTTTTATATGCGGGCCCGGTAATACTTAAGCGGTCCGAAATTATATACCGAAAATTGCTCACTCAAAAAAATCCCTCTACCTGCTGCCATCGCATACCATAAAATTTGACATAATATGAACAGCGACCTATCGCACGTCGAGTCGCACTGTAATGTAGTGCTGCCAAATCGCCTTGGAAAGCAGTGAGAGCCGACCCAGCCGGACTTTATCCCATGCATGAACAAATCATTAATGCAGAAGTAGTGAAGCATTCATTTCGAAAGAGGCCAATTGATGATTTTTCAAATGATCTTCTAGTGAAAATATCACAGAAGCAAGAGCGCGTTGCAACAGACTCTTCTTCAAATGAAATTTTCATCTGGGTGCTACAATTCTCAAAAGTCTTATAATTTTTTGTACTTTAGATGTTTTGATAATTGAAACTCTTAAGTCTTTCCAAAGGCGAAAATGTGTCACGGTCACGAAGAGACGAAATATGGCCATATCCGCCAATTTTTTAAAATATTCATTGAAAAAATGCAAGTTTGAAAGCGCTTATTAAAACATTTAAAAAATTTTAAAAATTTATTTTCCTTCTCCTCTTAGATCCCCCGGCGTATACATGGGCCAAAATTCTTTTTAATGCCTAAATTTCTGTCTCTGTCAACGAAAATCAGTGTTCGTAAAAGAGCAAATCAAATAAATAACAAATAAATTTTACCTAAAAATTTATGAATAACGAAATAAAATACTCTAGTCCAATTGGAAAAAATCGAATATTACCAAACTTCCATCTTGTTTACTCGCAAATTACAGTAACATTGTTGTCTTGTTTGGCAAGACAAGACAAGATAAGACAACAATGTTATCGTAATTTGCGAAGGAAAAAAATTAAGTTTTGTTAATCATTGATTTTTTTCAATTCGACTATTGTATTTTATTTCGTTATTCATAAATTTTTTGTTAAAATTAATTTTTTATTAATATGGTTTGCTCCTTCAGAAAAACTGATTTTCATTGACAGGGACAGAAGTGAAGGCATTAAAAAGAATTTTGGCCCACATATTATTTTTTCAAATGAAATTCTCACTCCCGTTGGCACCATAGTCTTTGTTCAGAATGATATTATGATTCATGTTAGCAGCATATACTCTATTTACAAATGAAATAAATATGCACATTGATCCATTTTAGCCAGCCAGCACGATGCACTTTCCCAATTGAAGATTTCATGCGGATCAGGGTATACACTCCTTTACCTAATGAATAACATTTGATTTTGAATACTGAAAATAGCGTCCATCTCCTAAACAAACTTCATTAAAGTAAGGTTAGTAATGCGAGTATCGCAGTATGAATTTTCACCACATTCTGGAAGTACTGCAGAAGTATGAAATTTCCGGCTGGGGAGTGCCGTGTGTCAATAGAGCGAAATTTTACGTTTTCTTTTCAGGTCAGATTCAGATCAAACGGATTTCACTGACATTCACAGACTCCGTATAATTGTAAAATAACTCATCACCGTTGACAACCATATACATTTGTTCAAATCGATATTTAGATTCGAAAATTCATGTCGTTCATTATGTAACTCAGTGTATACAAATGAAAAATTCATTGCACAATTGGATCCATTTTAGCTAAGACCAAGCGTGCACTTTTCCAATGAAATTTCAGGACAGGTCATATACACTCCTTACCTAAAATAAAAATTGATTTTGAAGTTACGAAATGCGCCATCTCCTAAAAATTATTAAAGTAAGTGTTTATGTAATTTGCAGATCGCAGTATGAATTTTCACCACTTCTGGAAGTACTGCAGAAGTAGTGAAATTTCCGGCTGGGGAGTGCCGGTGCTGTCAATATGAGCGAAATTTTACGTTTTCTTTTCGGGTCAGTTCAGATCAAACGTATTTTTGCTACATTGTCATTCACGTCAGAACTCCGAAAAAAATGTAAAATAAACACACCAAACACTTGAAACATATAAAAGCAATTTTTTGCACAAAATCGATTAGTTCCCCGAACAACATTCGTTCTACTGTATGGCAATCAGTGCTGCCATAACAAGAGGCCAAAAAATCTTCATCTTACACCAAAAAATCTTCAAAATGAAGTTTAAAGAATTAAAAAAAGTCTTCACTTCAAAATTTCAAATAAAATAAAATCCAAATTAATATTTATTGGTTTTATTGACATAAAAAAAAAGCTTTTCCTTGCCTCTTGCGTCTCTTGCCAACGAACTGAATGTTCCGGAATATGTTTTAGGAATGTCTGACTCTTGAGTTAGCTGTCAATTGAACGAGTATTCTTCATGTCTCTTATTATATTTCGCCGTTTACACGTACGTCAACATCGTTCAACATCCTTTTTTCTTGCTTTTGTTTGGTTACTTTTGATTTCATGTATCGTCAGGGTTGAAAATGTTAGATTTCAATGACTTCCACTGACTTCTTCTAAATCTTTATTCCCTAGGATTTAGCGGAATTTTAAAATTGTCCAACTTGATTATTTTTAGGACGGCAGCACTGCATGCGTGGGGTTAGTTTTTTTTTTAATTTTCGCCCAGCGAAAGGGACGGAGCAAAAAGGGATTTTACATTCGAAGAAACTCTGAGGGAAAAGTGATAGCAAATAATTAGGTAAATGGCAGCACTGGAGCCGAATAGAGTGGAAGTTTTTTGATTGAAAACATAAATAAAATATATCGGGATTCTTGCAAAGTTTTTCAAGTGTGAGAAGAAAATTTTATAAATCGAAACCGTAAGCGATTTCAAAAGCCCGCAAAGGGTAAGAAATTCACGAACAAAATAGGACTCCATCGATCGAAAGTTGGTGTTCAAGTTCACTTTTCTTTTTGGTAAGTGAATCTCCAAATCGTAATGAATTTTGTTGCAAAAGTTGAAATCTGAAATCAATAGAACCAAAATGTCTAGCACCGTGAATTAATTTTTTTATTTAGTTTTTTTTTAATTATTTTTATTTGATTATATTGGTTTTATTTTCTATCAATGACGCGGACAACGAAGTGTACATTGCAACACAAAAGAAAAAGGAAAAAAAAGGAAATTACTGAATTTGGGCGAAATTCAATGGAGATTAGCAAGGATAGAGTGTGGGAGTTTGTGAAAATGTCTCTTGACCGTGCAATCGCGAATAAGAAAATCAATTCAAACGCATTGGGGTCTGGCTGCTGTTCGGAATAAGTTACCAGATTTTTCACACCAAGTTCGTTCATTACCCACGGACGTATAGGGAATTAAAAATGTAAGGATCCTGTACTCCTAATCTCTCAAATACTTTCAATGCAATGCTGTGTCTATTACACACTAGAGCTTTGTCTCTGTTTAACTAGCCTGTTGTTGCTGGCAAGCTTCTCACTCTTCGCTCTTTGTGGAATTGTCTGAAGGACAAAACAGCAGACTTGCGAGACTTCCAGATAAATGAGTAAACGATGCTATTAAAGGCAAAACGGAGAAATTGCAATCGGATCGGATTTGTTTTATTTTTTCTGATGATGCATAGTATGTATTACATACCTACATACATAGCTTCGAGTGAAGAATTTTCTTTGAATTGGTTTCGGGAGTTGAAAAACTTTTAATGGTTCTCGGTACACAATTGCTTTAAACGCAAGAAATCAATCGCGGAATTTTTCCCCGTAAATGGAAAAAGGGTTTTCGCCCACACTAGTGAAGGACATCGAACGTGCGTAGTTGGTTGAGATGACCATGACCTACTTTCGATGCGAGAGGCTCTGGGTTAAAATCTCAGTTCAGTCCTGGATGCTTGTGTTCTCTAGCTTCCCTCGTGGCATCACAACGGGTCGATATCATAACCTAAACTAACCCAATGAAGGATATTCATTCATGATATTGTTATTTGTGTTCGGCTGTTCGACTCATGGTCAAATCCGATGTGGTGGGCATCCACACTCTAAGAGACGCAAAGATGCCAGAGGCAATTTGTCCATTGCAGGTAGATCATTCAAGATATATATAGAAATGATCCGAGTCACCAGGAGATTCGAATATATATCCATATACGTCCGTCTGTATACCCGTCTGTTTGTATACAGTTTTCTTATCGAAGGAGTTGAGCTATCTTGACGAAATTCGGTATGCGTGTGCTCGGGAACATGAGTAAGATCAAGTTTGACAATGGACCAGGTTGGACCATTTTGAAGGGTACCTCTAGTACTAGGGTCCGTTATGAAAATCACAAAAACTAGTCTAAGGTTAGATGATATCTGATATGTGAGCATATTTTATGGCATTAAATATTATTTCCGATAATTAAAAAAGTGGGCGTGGCCGAAGGACGTTTTTCAATATTGTCATACACCCAAAATTCACATGAGAATTCAAAACGAAAGTTGGCATGTATGCTAACTGTATAGTAACATACATAAGTAAATCCTGTATAAAAAATTTTCTTGTTCCAGTGATCCCTTATTAAGGGTACCCTCAGTGCAAGGGTCTGTCACAAACATCGCAAAACTGTCCCAAAATCAGAGATTTTTTCGAGATATTTCAATTAAATTTGAAATTTCAGCTTATAGTACAGCTTCCGATGGAATTAACAAAACTTTCAAAAGTGGGCGTGGCAAAAGGGCGGTTTTCATAAAGGAAAATCCGTCATATCAGGCCCTTATTGTCTTAAAAATCTCCCATAACATAGCAGATCCACTATAAAAAAATACAAAACAGTACTGCCGCGCGAACACTTTATACCAATGGACAGTGGTTGGTTTAAAATCCAGTTTTTGAGGAATTTAATCAAAATTTCAACCTTTTTATTTCGCAAAACCGAAAATGTCATTTAATTACCAAAAGTTCCATTAGGTTAAAATTGAATAAAAAGTTTCCCGGTGGAAACCAGGTTTTAGGCGAACAGCTGACAAAGTCATTGTTTTGAATTCTCTGTTTGTTGAAGTTTGATGTAGTGAAAGAATGCTTAAAGTAGAAAGCCGTAAAAAGAGAACAAACGTAAAAGAAGTTTGTATTAAATATGGAAAATATCAATGAAGGTATGGAGATTTGAAATATTGTTTTAGTTTGTGAAAATAGTTGTCACAGTTGGGGTATTGCGTTGTTTAAATATGTTGTCTTTTATACACAAATTTGTTAATAATATTTTTGTGTTCAGTGGAGCTGATTTCACGAGGTTCCAAGGGGTTCCACGACATATGTATATATATTTTCTGAAAGGGCATTGTGTGTGCTTTTACATGAATGTAATATTTCCCGCGTCCGTTCAAGTCCGCTGCTAAAATTTCACTTTATTTAGTAGGAGAAAGGCTAAAAAATTCCGATATTTCCAAAACTTGGATTGAGAAAAAACATGACCCTTCTGTGGCCGATTTTGACGAAATTCTCAGGGTGGGTTTATAGTGTTATTTTTTAGGGTTGGGCAAAATTTTAAGGAGTTCCGACAAAAAATGATAGTTTTATATGAAAAAAACTTTTTGGGGTGTATGGGAGGTGGGTGGTGGGCGTGGCCGATTGTGATAAAACGTTCATATTTTATTAATATTACCAAGAGAAATACATGTGCGAAAATTTATTGCTCTACAACCACTCCTTCTATTTTATTCCTCAAAAACTGGATATTAAACCACTGTGCAATGGTCGCTGTCTTAATGCCTGTTTTAAAAAATAGGTTCACCTGACTGTAAAACCGTTACTTGTTTCTTAAAAAATTATCTGTTATTTTTATAAATGTGAAAATTAAAATTGACTTTTTGTAATCTGCACTTTTTTCCCTCCCCCTACGTCCGCCAGTTCGTTCCTTGAAAATTTGTGTTTTCTACCGAGTGACATTTGCCATTTCTTTTTCGTATGCGTTCCCGTTTCCCTCCGTTGTTTTTGCCGTGCTTCCAAGTTAGCTCGAATATTATCGCGAAGCATTCGCATTTGTAAAACCATGTCCTCGGCCCTGGTCCGTTGTGTAACTTTCAGAACCTTCAAACTTTTTTACTACCCGCAGTGTCGGTTCAAAAAAAAAAAAAAAAAAAAAAAATTCGATCGGAAGTTTTGCAGTTGGCTTCTTTTTTCTTGCTTTCCTTTTTTTTTTTTTATTATTGATTTGGCTGCATTTTGTGAAGAGCTCGTTACTCCAGGTTAGGTCATCAATGGTTACGAAGGGGCCGTATCGGCGTCATCGGGGACACATACGTGCAGACAGAACGACTGACAGAGCATACGTGTGTGAATATGACGTCTAGTCTGCGTTAAGTTTGCAGCACAAAAGCTATGCTCTTTATTTATTTCAAATTTTATTGCTCCGCCAGTATCATTAGGTACAGCAAAAGAATTTTCCATGAACATTTTATTTATTTCTTTAATAATTTTTTTATTTTTTTTTGTGTTCTTTGCTCAGCTCACATGCACGCTCGGATTTTATTGCGTTCACAAGAAAAAAAATCACTTTGACTTTCACTTGGTAGCAGCATTGGAATTGTCCTTACTTTGTCGCATCGGAAAAATGATTTTGTCATGTCTTCCATTGCTCATATCTTCATGCGTTTGCTTAAACCCCCTTATGTTTTTTTTTTTTTATAGGCAAATGAAAATAGAGAACTACAAACAAAACACAAAAATTGCATATTGAAAATCATATTTTTTCGCTGAATCCAGGCGCGCACGCAGAAATTCTTTTGGGGGTCGTAGAAGGGAATGGGATGGTTTGGTTATTACGCAACTATGTTTGTATTGTGATGCTGTTTTCCCCTATTCCTTTGTGATTCAGTGCATTTCGATGGAGTCTTGAACCTCCACCACCACCCCAAGTAATATCCGTTGCGTACGGCCCTGGCTGACTCATTCGAAAATGCAATAAAATGAATTTCTTACAAAACGTAAACGAAAAAACCAGAAACGCCAAAGCATTTCGACAATCATAATGAACATAAAGGGCGTGTACGATTACCGAAAATAAAAAATCGAACAATTTTTGTAGACTCTTCAACGATTGCTGTGGCGGATACGGTTACATATGAGCATATACATATGAATATGGGCATATGTTTCGTCATTTCCTTCTTTGCTGACTCACTGTCGCCGATTGAAGATTATTCATTGAAAAAAAGCTTATTATAATTGCGCCGTTTTAATTGACAAACCGGAGATTTTAAGAAATAGAATCGATTAACCCTTTAACGCATGGTGGGATATACTTAGATATGATGTAAGTAAAGTGCCCATATATGTAAAAGACATGCAAAAAAAATCAGGTACAGTCGAATCTGGATGTACTGAACTAATTTTTGCAATTCCTGTTCATTGTATCCAGATTGTTCGTATTAGCGGGATTGAATGTTTAGTTCATTATTTACAGGCCCGTAGAGAGAAATTTAGGCGGGGGATTTTTTCCTTTTCCACCCCCTCCTATCTACAGGGCTGATTATTTAGAACAGCCCGTGTAAAAAAAAGGGTTCACTATTTCGAGCAGTTCATTATTTCGCAACAAAAACAATTAAGGGTGTTATAGTCAGGCGAGCCTAACAATAGTATACCCGACACAGACTCACATGTTCAAATAATTTTTAATATCAAGAGGTGTTTAAGGCCATAGGGGGCCCCATATACCGGCTTTTGATAGATTTCTTTATGAAAACTGCCCCTTTGCCACGCCCAGTTTCCCAATTTTTATTGAACTATAATCGGAGGCTTAAATATACGCTCAAATTTTAAGTTTCATTAAAATATTTCGAAAAAGTCCGATTTTAAGGCAGTTTTGGGATTTTTGTTACAGACTCTAGTACTATAGGTACCCTTAATAATGGACCGATCTAGGAAATTTTTTGGAGGATGTTTATTGCTACAAAGGAAGCATAAGTGCCAACATTCGTTTAAGTCCCATTTGAATTTTGGGTGTAGGAGAGAGTTTTCGAAAAACGCCCTTTTGCCACGCCCACTTTTCCAATTTTTGGAAATCATATTGCTTGCCTTTAAAGATGTTCAAATACCAAATTTCTTCAAAAACTCCGGTTTTAAAGATTTTTTTTGTGATTTTCGTAACAGACCCTAGTACTGGAGGTACCTCTAAGAATGATCGGATCTAGTCCATTCTCGAACTTGTTCTTACTTATGTCACCGTGAGCACGCATACCGATTTTTGTCAAGATAGCTCTACTCCTTTGATAAGAATACTGTATACAGGCAGACGGACAGACAAACGGACGGAATCGAATCTCCTGGTGACGCTGATCATTTCTATATACAATATATTTTTATGGTCTATCTTGACTGGTTCTGGGTGTTACACACAACCACACAAACGCAATATACCCTCGACACAGAGTGGGTCGGGTATAAAAATTATGATTCGTATCTTTCTTAGGTCGGAAACTTTTCAGACCACCCTCGTACAATTGGAATCAGCTGTTTAGCTAATGACAAATCGGTAAATTGATAGTGGAACCACTTCTCATTAACTTTTCATTAGCGCTAATGAAGGGTCGGTAATGAATAAGTGGAACCGTAGCATAAGCAAAAGTAGCTAAATTACTCCGAAGTAAATTTGCGTTCTTTTTTGTTTGCATGTGTTTCATGTGGGCACTTTACTCGTACATAATATCTGTGTATAGGCTATACAGACGGACAACGACTTCGAAAGTATGAAATTGTTGGCATATTTTGAAGAATTTATAAACAATTAATATAGTTGTCACCCTCATTTTTTATAAGGTTGCAGCTAATTTACTTGCTTGCCTTAAATGTGTAAGTATTTCCTACTGCATAACTACCCTGCAGGAAGTACGAGTAGTTAAACTCGAGCGTTTTACTAGTTCTAATTCCACCATTACTGGTTCTTCTTTATACCCCTGCTTATGTACACGCAAAGAGAAAATATCACAAACCCATTTATATTTTGCAGGCATTACATATGTAATTGGGTATGATGTAATTATATATTCATAATTACGTCCAATTAAATATTTCGTGACCTGCAATTATATATGTAATTGTATCAAATGATAAAAAAATAATTTCAATTACATATATAGTTCCGTCCAATTCAATATCTAATCGCCTACAATTTAAAATATATTCTATATAACAATATAAAAAAGGGGCATTCTCCACGATTGGGCGTAATATATTTCACCACGTTATATTCGTGGTCCACCTGCCCCTTGGAGTGCCTAAGGATTTTGAAAATTCAATCACGTTATATACGCTCGAAATTATAAACCATTTGAGAAATATAAGAACAAGCCGTAAAATAAATATAATCACATATATAATTGCACCAATATTTTAAATTGTAAAACTAATCAGATATAATTACGTGTGTTTTCAAAACGCAATTACATACATACATGATAAATTTTAATGTAATTATATAAGTAATTAGACACAATTATATTTATTAGATTAATATCATATTGTAATTGGCTCCAATTAATAATGCAATCGGGGCAAGGCTCCAATCACATATGTAATTGGTTCCATAATATTTCGGGAACTTATTTCTTTCCGTGTATTATTCTCTAGGAAATTAACATTGTGTGTGGGCTAAAAATCACCACTTGTACTTTTGAACTAACGCTTCACTAGTGCTTTGGAAACCAATTCGGTAAATTGGGTAGCTATAGTAAAACACTAGTTCTTTTTTGAAAGATTATTCACCATAATTTGTATACGAAACTCTACTCCCGTTTGCACTAGTTCTTTAGTTCTGGTGACAGTACTAGTTGACTCGAGGCAATTTACCCCACGCTTACTTGAGGTTAAGTATAGCCAATAAGGGATGAATTTTTGTCTCACACATTTTTACGATTTATAGTGATATAAAGGCTATAAATTTTTCATAAAATATTCAATTAAGCGAAGAAAGTCTATTAAGTAGTGATTCAAGTCAGACTACGTTTATGCGTGCCTTTAAATCGCGATTTATTGATTGCGAGCTAGCTTATCCATCGTTTATGCGGCAACTAACTCGTGTTTTTGTGTCTGAGCTTAATTAAATAGCTCGCGAGTTATTTTTAAGATGCTGCCACCTAAATTAATAAATAAATACATTTTGCAAATTTAAGAGTTTGGTAGCGTTCAGTTCGTTTTTTCGCCGAAATCCAATTGACGTACGTATTCTATTAGAAGAAAAAGTGAATTGTTACAATAAAAAATGAACGGAAAAAAGAAACGGAATAGAATATTAAAGCTGCCATGCATATAACTTATGTATATAAATCGTGATTTATTTAAATCATGATTTGCTGCCGCATAAACGTAGTATCAGAATCGTTCAAAGAGTTGTTTTTCACCTACAGTGAAAAGAACCCTCATTGATGGATGAAAGAGACATCTCTTGTTCGCTTTTCTAAAAATAGCTATCAGGGGCGTATACAGAAGGGTTCTTTGTACGGAGAATCTGCGATTGGGAGTAATCGAAAATGGGAATTTCCTTGTAATCCCCTGGGTGTGTTGATGCAGAGAAATATGAATTCAAATTGATGAATTCAAGAATGAACTCACTAAAACCTATGTTAGGGGTTACCTCCAGTCCTCCAGGGTCTATTTTAGTAAGGATCATAAACACTGTTCTACAACAAGAGATGTTTTCAAATATTTCGATGAATTCAGAGTTTTGAACATATTTAAAATGTCCCTTATTGCTTTTATTAAACAAGTTGAAAAAGTGGGTATGGAAAAGTGTCATTTTAAGTATGCAGTACAGGTGCACACGAGAGCATACAGGTTGAGTGAGAAGTGCCTAGATTTCCATATGGGTGGCAGCAGTGTCAAAAAGCAGATGCGTACTGGAATATTCCAGACTTGGAATATAGTGTATGGAAAATTTTAGCTGGGTCTGTCAAGCCCAAAATCCAACATTGCGAGAGCCCGATGCGAGAGCGCGAGACGAGACGCACACAAATTTCAATACATTCAATCATATGGTTCAAGCTCCAATGTATCGCACTGCGGGACCTCGTAGCGAGAAAATTTTGATAAATTGAATATTTCTCGTTGTGAGGCAATTTTGACAGGTTAATGATGAAGCTATTTTTTGAGTACTCGCTATTGGGTACTCGTTTAAACTAATAAAACAAAAACTGTTCACTGTTCCGTGAAATAGAGCTTTTAAAATATTCCGCGAGTTTTGGTTCATTTTGAAAATTTTAAAAAATTTTTTGAAAATTTTGAATAAAACTTAAACTCAAGTGATAATGTATAATTTTTATGAGTACTCGGCAATCGTAAGATTGGTACTCGGTTCAAATATTGCATTACTAGAAGCGAAATTATGCTATCATCTGCGTGACGCAAAACTCTCATTGGAGATTGAAATGCGTCACACAAAACATTTTCGTCACGTCGCGCACTCTCGCATCGGGCTCTCGCAATATTGGATTTTGGGCTTCAATTAGCTTAAAAGCAGCAGCTGTTCAAAGTGGAATAATTTTTATATTTTTTCTATAATGGAAAACGTTGGGTATCGTGCAGTAATCAAATACTTATTTAAGTAAGGTCTTTCCGGTACAGAAATTTTTGCTGATATGCAAAGTGTATTGGGAGACTGTGGTCCTTCAAGAGCAACTGTTTCCAATTGGATATCTGAGCTAAGACTTGGCCGCACAAACATTTATGATGAACCTCACAGTGGACGTCCTAAAACTGCAACAACAATGGAAATCGTTGAAAAAGTATATGTTATTGTTTGCAAAAATCCAGGTGTCACCACACGTCAAATTGCGGACACCATAAGCATCTCAAACGAATGCGTTCGCCATATTTTGCATGAAGAGTTGCATATGAAAAAGCTGTTCGGAAAGGTAGTGCCGCATTCGCTAACAAATCAACAAAAACTGAATCGAAAACAAATTTTCTCGACGGAACTTGGATCGTTTCAATCTAAACAAAACCCACTTTATGTGGTGTTTTATTACTATGGATGAGACATGGATCTACTACCACGATCCTAAATTAAAACAAGAGCGCTTGCAGTGGAATGAAGCTGGGTGCTCAACTCCAAAGCAAGTCAAGTCACAATGATCGGTCAAGAATTTTATGGCGTCCGTTTTTTGGGACGCAAAAGGAATTTTGTTTATTGATTACCTTGAAAATGGGGAGAAACCATAAACTCGGATTATTATTACAACCTTTGGCATAAGTTAGATAACAAAATTCGTAAGAAAAGGCCTGGCTTGAAAAAGCAAAAAATAATTTTTCACCAAGGTAATGCACCTGCTCATAAAAGTGCATTTACGATGGCTAAATTCAACGAACCAAAGTACGAATTGCTTCGCCAGAATTAGCACCCAGTGACTATTACCTCTTCAGAAACTTTAAAAATGTTATTCGTGGGAAGCATTTTTCGTCAAATGAGGAAATTATAGCAGCCGTAGAGGAGTATTTTGAAGAGCTTCCGGAAAGTCATTTCAGGCGTGGCATAGAACCTTTGGAGGAGCATTGGACTAAATGCATTGAATTGTCAAGAGACTATATTGAATAAAACAGTACAGTTGAAGCAGAAAAAAAAGTCTTTCATATGTAGTCTAGAAACTTTTCACGCAACCTGTATGTATATGAAATGAAAGTTGTCACAGCGCTATCAGGGCGTGGTCTCATATGTCATGGGCTTGTATGGGATTAATATAGTTTTGCAGTTTTTGGAATATTTTTTTAAATTCTTAAATGACCATCGTTGACCATCCCTAACCGCGCGAGTTATTTGAAATCAATAATGACATTTTGACATAATGTTACACTCATAGTGACTGATAAGAAGCTCTCAGCCGGCGGTATGCTGCTTCAGTTTTATTCTGCTCAAGATTGATCCAAATTGATATTGGCGTCATCAGTTTCAGCATTCGACTGACTGAAAACTTTATACACATGCACATTCGAGTGTGGATGGTGTTAACCGCGGATAAAGTGAACGGGGTGGTGTGAACACATGGACTGAAGATTATATATCACACAACGCTGGTATTCGAACATTTCGCGAGAATACCGTTCAAAATTTATTAGGAGAACGAAAGAAAGAAATGTCCCTTTTGAAAATTTTTCCAAAAAATTGAGTTTTTCAACGAAAAAAAAAATTTTTTTTTTTGTGATTCTTAGTGACTCCATACTAGGCGACACATTTTCTTTTTTTGGCGAGGGACGCCCGGAGAAGAAATAGAACAGCACCCCTATCCTTTCCTTTGCCCTTTCTTTTCATCAAAACCAAATGTGTCTCCGGCGACTATCGCCTAGTATAGAACAGGAGGACTTACATGTAAGTTTTTGTTCATATTTAAACCAAATAAAGGAAATGAAATAGGAAAAAATTCTGCCTCTTTAGTGTGAACAGCCTCGTTAGTATGAAAATGCCTTGAAAAAATTGGTTCACTTCATCCAGAGTCGACTGTATAGCACAGTGTTCTCTCTTCTTGCGTAAACTCCTCTTAAACGAGAATGCTCAGTGATCCTGCTTCTCAAATAGTTTCCTCTTAAGCGGACACCTCTGTTAAGCGGACGCGTTTTTCGATCTCGTAGGTGTCCGCTTAAGAGAGAGAGAGAGTACACTAAGTACAGTAATATCGCGCACGATCTCGTGTGACGATGATGAAGTCGTCCTGCGGTGCTTGATACCGGTTTGGCCTATTATCCCTGCAGTAATATGGACCGAGCCAAGTATAGCCTTCGGTCAGTCCTTCATGTTACCAGTACTAGTCCCCTCATAATTCCACTTCTAATGTATTCAACTGACCTTTTTAACATGGGCCTGTCCTAGGGAAGGGACTAGTCTGCAAAACGGCTGATCATAGGCCAGTTTTTTTGGTCAATTGTCGTAATTTTGTCTAGTTTTAGGATAGTCAAATGACGAAAATAAACAACAAATTTCTTATATATATTCTAAGTTGATGAAACTGTCATTTACAGACTACCCATAAACCAACCCCTTTATTACCGACCCGGCCGGCTAGCCGAATTCGATGGAGCGAACTGCCATAATTTAACCGGTAGGGTTTGGACCGGTCAAAGGCCAGTCCTTCTTAGAAAACTGACCGGCTAATTACTGCAGGGATGATAGAATCCTTACATACAATATACATAAGTAATTGCAAACATACATTCGTACACATATTTATCCCATTTATATAAGTATTTGCATATCAATTCGTGTTTAGATATTAAGAAAACAAGTGATTGAAAGAATTTTTCCGCGACGATTTATCGATACATATGTACATATATAGGTACGCGCGTATGTATGTGAGTGTGTATTGGTGATTAAAAAAAAATTATTTAAATTTGGCTGGGTGTGCGTCCGTTTGCTTGTGTGTGTGTGTGTGTGTGTGCTTATTTTGAAATCATGCGAAAACATGAATGGCGAAAAAATTTTAAACAATTTTCTTCTCACTCTTTAAACGGCAATAGCACCAGCGCCAGAAACGTGCGCCCTGCTTTGCTTTGCTGGGTCGGTTCGGTCGTTCTAGTCTGGTCTCGTCTCGTCTGCGGATATTCGTTCGCTCGCACGTACGACGAGAGTGTGTATCGCAAAAAGTCGATAGATACAGATGAAGGAAAAAAGATTCGTTTCTGTAATCGAAAGCGTGAGGACGGCTTTTTCGACTGCAATGTGCTCCGCTGCACGAAATTCAAGCAGCTAAAAAAGAAAATCAAAAAGAAAAACCACAAAAAAAATTTTACAAAATAAATAAAATTTCATTTAAATCGAATGTAATCCTTAAAACGAAAAAAAAAACAAAAAATTATAAATAAATAAAAGGGAAAATTTAAAAAAAAGTGAGTGAATATTAATTTGAATGCCTGCAAAAATACGATATTGTATAAACATACAAACACACTTACATTTACTTACATATTCATAAATTACATCAAGTTCTTTTGCGAAAATTCTTTCGTAATCGACATATCAATAATAGGTCGGACATGCACATGAATGATCGATAGTGTCCTTTCATTATTTCCGCAAATCTGAGAACTATTTATGATCTAACAAAAAAAAAAAAAAAAAAATAAAAATACAGTAAAGTCTCGATAGTGTGAACCCCGGACAGAGTGAACACCTCGGTGGTGTAAACACATAAAGTTTGTCTTTGAATACTCTGTAGAGTGAACAGCCAAAATCCTCTTCGGTTTGAACAAAATTTTGGAAAGAATGATTTATAAAAAGCTCCTTCATTAAAGGAAAAAAGGAAAATTGTAGAAAAACTTGGAAAAGGTGAGCTTTTTTTAAAGCTTTTAAGGTCGAAAATGTAAACACGTCAATTGGTGTACAATATTTAAATCAAATAAACGAAATAAAACATTGAAAAACTGTGCCTGGATAGTGTGAGCAGTCCCGGTTGCATGAACAGGCCTTGCAAAAGTTAGTTCACTTTGTCCAGAATCTACTGTATATATGAAAATTGTGTATAAAAGACACATACACATATGTACATATGAAAATAAATGTTGATACTGACATCGGAATGTAGACCCGAAATGCACAAACTTTGCTTGAGAATTCCTTGAGTTTTCATTTCTACGCGCCGAATGGCCCAACGGACGTAATAACATAATATAAAATGTTTAAAAATAAAAATAAAAAATAATGAAATTAAAAATACAAAAATATATATGTATATAAAAATTAACACATTCAAATAAATTGTGAGCTTTTGAAAAATGAATATTAAAGAACAAAAATAATAAATAAAATACAGTTGAGTCTGGATACTGTGAACCCCACAGATAGAGTGAACCCGGGTGGTAGTGTGAAAACATGAACTGAGGGTTATAAAACAGAAAATTCATCAGGAAATTTTAAGAGTCCAACGTCCTTATTTAACTTTTTTTTTGCGACCCTTACATGTAACTTTGTGTACATTATTTTAACCCATGATACAAAGAGAGCAAGATAGCGCCACTTCGGGTACCACCGCTATTTTGAAGCATTCGTATTATTGTTGTTTCCCATGCTAAAGTGTAGTTGTGACGATGGGCTTAACATGCAAAACAAGAACAACGAAGCTCTCATTTTGTAGTTGTGACATCATCGGACTGAAGTGGCGCTATCTTGTTTTCTTGTATCATGATTTTAACCAAGTAAAGCAAATTAAAAATACAAAACTGGTGCCTCGATAGTGTGAACAGGTGGCTCTGCGAATGCAAAGGGGATGCGTGCTATGCTCTTCATCACAGGGTCCGAATTTTGGTTCCTGGCACAGGCGAAACGGAGTGTAATGTTGCAAGCCTAGCACTGGTTTTTCAAAAAATCGCATGTTAGGGGCGCTCTACATAAAAAAAACATACACTCACACAAACACAAGAAAGAACTCTATCCAGACTCTACTGTACTCGAAATAATATTTAACAAAAATAAAGTACAGCATCTTGAGTACATCTGTTTGTTTCGGGAAAAAATCGAAAATTTAAAAAATTCTAAAACCATTTCTTTTTTTTTTTTTTTGTCAATTTTGGCACATACGACAAGTAAAGGTATACAGTATAACCATGTTCTATTGCATGTATATGGAATAAATAAAAACCACAATTTCAAAATTTTGTTCAAAATACGTTTATACGAAACACAAGAAAATTCGTTCAAGGAAAAGAGTCGTCGAGCAGATAGATCAGAGGCGGTAACGCAATACCTACAGTAAGTGGTCGGGCACTTTTCACATCGCCAACGTCAGTCCGTCCATCAGTCGGTCGGTCAGTCAGTCAGTCAGTCATTCGATGAATCGATTTGAAGATGGGTAGATATGTATGTAGGTTGGATGGTAAATGCATACTCATTTAATGTGCACAATGCACTCACACTATCTTTAAACAGCTCAACTTGTGCCCCAATAGCGCACCCCGCCTTGCCACGCCTAGTAGGGTCTTGCCGTCTTTGCTCCATGCTTAGTTTGAATTTAGAATTTTTGTTGTTAATTTCAGCCGTTCATACACACTGCTACTGTCCACTGTCCGTCCCCTTTCTTAAAAAAATACTTCTCTTCGCGTATTTATAGAATTTGCAAAACGAAAGGAAAGGAAATGAAATGAAATGAAATAAAATAATAAGTATAAAACGAAGTGAAAGTAAAGGAAAGGAAATGAAAATGAAAAGTAAGGAAAGGAAATTGTTATTGTCTGATCATTATTTACACAAAGTGGTCAATGCTTGTCAACATTTTCCGCCATTCCACCCTTTTTGATTTTTATGAAATCTTTCGCAAAATTTTAACCCCATTGAAGGTGCTGCTGTCAGGTTGACATCGAAGCATAACCTTTTTTTTATGACACTTTTGGTAATATTTATAAACATTCTTTAGTCTGGAAAATTTCAATTCATACGCATCTATTATTTGAATTACGTTACAGTATTGAGTGCGGAATTAAAGTTTTAAACTCACAGAGGTTTTCCCGTATACATATATATGCGGGGAATGCTTATATCCGGGGTGCATATATCCGAGTAATATTGTACCACCTTGCATCGTAATATATCGTTCAAGCATGTATGCATGACATTGTCACCGATTCCTCAGTGACGTCAAAACAATCGAATTTTCCTGCTGGGTCTGCCAAAAACGCGTTTTTTTTAAATGTATATTGTTAAAGCAGACATGTATGACATTGTCGCCAATTGGTCATCTACGACAACACTAACTTGTCCTGCTGGGTCTCTCAAAAGTGAATACATATGTACATATGTATATGTGAATACATGCAGTGGTGGACATGAATTTAAAACAAATCAAAATTCAAAACGGTAAAACTTGGATTCGTGGCTCCAAATTGTGTTTTACCAAAAGCGCATAGATTTTTTTTAAATTATCTTTTGCAAATGCAAGCCTAGCCTTGATATTTTTGCGACACTAGTGTCTTATGTTGTGCAATGCAACACCGCAATTTTTTTTCTCATTCAAACGTCTTCTTATAGTTCTGGAGGACACGTTGATTCCAAATTCTAAGCAAACATCACTCCTAATTGGCTTGGAGCTCTGAAAAGGATCACTTAGTGAAGGCTCTATAAATTAAACTGTCCTTTCTAGCAGTTGTTTTTCGAGCTCTGGGACGCTGTGGAATACTTTTTGTGGTTCCATGTTCTTGAATATGTTTCAACGTATGTATTAAACACCATCGATCTTGAGCATTTCAAAAGATTGGATATATCCAACACTTTTTTGCCATCGTTCTTCAAATTGACAAACCAATCGCCGCTAAGCTTCTGAGCACCATGTATGTTTAGCCATGGCTACTGTAAATTTTTTATGTTGTTGTTGTTGTTGTTGATTTATAAATTAATAATGCAATAGAATCTTACCAAAAAATTGAAATATATAACAAAACTCAGGAGTAGAATAGAATACTTTTGAAATATTTTAAATTCGTGTCCAACTTCAATACGCGTATTTCGCAAATAACGCAAAAATAAAACAGAATAGAAAACAATAACAAAGGCTTAAAAGTAACGGCATTTATTCTCCATAAAGCGATGCGTAGTAAGAAAAAATTTGGGATACAAATTAGCAATCTATATGTGAAAAATAATCGAAAATACTTCATGGAGATGATATGTTTTAAATTCATGTCCACCACTGTATATGTACATCATTGAAGCAGATATGCTTGACATTGTCACCAACTCGTCATTCACGATAAAAACAATAACTGAATTTTCTTGCTGAATCTGTCAAAAGTGAATTTTGTATATACATACATATACATTCAAAAATATGTGCACATACATACATACATACATACATACATACATACATACATACATACATACATACATACATACATACATACATACATACATACATACATACATACATACATACATATCATTACTACATACATAACATACATTACATAATACATACATACATACATACATACATACATAATATTACATTGTTTAATTTATTTCGGTTTTTTATACGATATAAATAGGCCGCGGTGCATTCAGGATAATGAGCGCGAAAATTTTCTTTTCAATTCCACTCATCGTCCACGCGGCACAATTGATCAACCCAAATAACGGTCGGCCAGATTGATTTAACTTGAATTGCCACCATGTACCGTGAATTTTCCCAAAATGAAAAATTGAAATTTCTATTCAAATTGTTTACTTTATTTCAGAACATTTTTCGATGTGTGCTGCGGTTTAATAGTTTTAGAATAGAACAGAAACGAGCCGAACCGAACCGAAGCAAAATGAAACGAAAATAAATTTTGTCGTATGATGTAAATTGCAAAAAACTCAACAAAATTATGTCAGTCCTGGCAAAAAGTTTTGGCAACAAAACTTTTAAATGCCTTGCCCAATAATAAATAAATAATGCAATCTAAAGGCTTTGTTTACACGACAGAATTTTGTCATTCTAAAGGTTTTTTTTTTTTTTCGATATTCAGTAAATACTTAAACATGAGAAGCCTGTTCGCTACAACCTAATAAAATGTGAGCGAGACAACCATATTAACGGCTCTTAAAATTTTTCAAAATATGCCAAAAATTTAACACTTTCGAAGTCGGGGTCCGTGTTTGCTTACATAGATAATTGACATGTTCATTTTTCTTTTCTGGCGAAGTAAAGTTGGAAAGTGAGATGCAACACTGCGATTTTAATACTCTTCGATTTCTTGTCAGCTCAGCACATGTCGATTGTTTTTCAGGTGGTTGTTATGGGCACTTTACTCTTATGGGCATATCTCAGCTTAGGATCTTATGCGTTTAAGGATTAAAACTAATGAGAACCCTCAAACTAGTTAGTCTGTAGGCATTCCGGATTGAAAAAAAATTTTTGTTTTTAAATAGAAGAATTTTGGAGTCATTCATCCTTTTCATCAGGTCTAGCCGATTATGTCTGTCTATTGAACTTGTGATAAGCCTCAGGCATTTGTCATGTTCAGAAGGCTTTGAAAAAGAAAAATAGAAGTCAAAAATTATAAACTTAGGAGTAGAATAAAATGAAGCCCAAAATCCAATATTGCGAGAGCCCGATGCGAGAGTGCGTGACGTCACGAAAATGTTTTGCGTGACGCACTTCAATCTCCAATGAGAGTTTTGCGTCACGCAGATGATAGCATAATTTCGCTTCTAGTAATGCAATATTTGAACCAAGTACCAATCTAACGAGTACCGAGTACTCATAAAATGTATACGTTATGGCTTGAGTTTAAATTTTAATTCAAAATTTTCAAAAAATCTTCAAAATGAACCAAAGCTCGCGAAATATTTTAAAAGCACTTTTTCACGGAACAGTGAACAGTTTTTGTTTTATTAGTTTAAACGAGTTCCCAATAGCGAGTACTCAAAAAATAGCTACATCATTAACCTGTCAAATTGCCTCGCAACGAGAAATATTCAATTTTTCAAGTGCGATACATTGGAGCTTGAACCAAATGATTGAATGTATTGAAATTTGTGTGCGTCTCGTCTCGTGCTCTCGCACGGGGCTCTCGCAACGTTGGATTTTGGGCTTCAGTCAAGTAAATAGAAATTTTATTTCTTTAAAGTATAGTTTTATAGTGTTTTCTCATGATATAAAGAGAGCAAGATAGCGCCACTTCGGCTAAAGTATACTTAGTTGTAACGTTGGGCTTAACATGCAAAACAACAACAACGAAGCTCTCATTTTTTATTTACGACATCATCGGGCTGAAGTGGCGCTATCTTGTTTTCTTGCAGATATCATGGTGTTTTCTTATAAGAGAGATTATGACGTTATCATTGCGAATTGACTCCCCTCCCCCTCATCATCAAGCGTCATCATTCGCGAGATCCCAATTGCCCCTGTACGATGACGTAATATATGGACGGCTCCTTATCTAAGAATGTGTATGGTCTAAGTTTAAAAAATTCCTTATTTTTAAACAAATTGAAAAATTGGGTGTGGAAAAGTCTCATAAAGTCTTTCTCACAGGTAGATGAGAGCATGAAATGGTCTTAGGGTCAAAAATGGTATTAATTTCTTTTTTAACCCTTTAAGGACCGTGCGGACACCTACATACGTCCCCAATATTTTTTTTTTGAAAACTTCTAACTTTACATACTATTTCGGAGTATAAATGCTCCATTAGCTATAAATTTCATATGAACAGAGCATTGTAGACTGTTAAAAGTAATGTGATTTATTTGCAGAAACGTGTTGGTGAGTGTGAAAAAAAGTTTGCCTGAGAGTCTATCCAAATTATTGTAATCAAAACCTGAGTATAAGCTCTTTAGTCGAACAATTTTCTTTTCACACTTGGTCCTCAAAGGGTTAATTCTATGTATTGTGTTAAGAATTGAATTTTCAGCTTCTCCAACACCCAGAATCAGCCGAGATAGAGCATAGATAGACAAAATATGTATACAAATGATCAGAGTCAGCAGGAGATTCGATTTAGACATTTCAGCCCGTCTGTCTGTATACAGCTTTCTTATCGAAAGAGTTGAGCTATATTGAAGAAATTTGGTATGCGTACTCACGGCGACATGAGTAAGAACAAGTTCGAGAATGGACCCGATCGGACCATTTTTAGGCGTAATTCCTGTACTATGGTCTGCCGAAGCCGAAGGGTGTTTTTCGAAAATGGTCTTACAACTGACATTCAAATTGGAGAGAGAAAGTTGGCATGTTATCTACCTGTATAGCCATAAATATCCTCTCCAAACTTTTTTTTTTTATCGGTCCTTTATTAACCCGTGAGAAGGTGCACACTAAAAATTACGATATTTTAAATGAAATTAATTTATATAAAAACAATATAGCGTAAAAGATAAAAAATTTAACAATGAAGAATAAGGCATAAATTTAATATAAGTACTTATTAACAGTTTTATTTAAAAAAATAATAACAAAAAATGATTTTCTTTCATTAACAAAGTGTTTTTGTGTGAGAAAAATGTTCATAGCGCGACTTCTCACGGGTTAAGGGTACCTAGGATCCAAAGTCCTGGGGTCCGTAACAAAAACCCAAAACCTGAGTTTTTCGAGATACAATTTCAATGCAATTTAGAGTTTCAGTTTAAATTTAAGCCTCCGGTTAAATTTCATAAAATTGGATAAATGGGCGTGGCAAGTGGGCGGTTTTTATAAAAAATTTGAACAAAAATCAGAATATTGAGGCCCCCAACGGTCTTAAAAATATGCAGAACACTGTGTCTTAATGGTATTTATCTTCTTTTGAAAAATGTTCAAACATACATACATACATGTCTGTGTCGGATATTGTATGGTCAGACTCGCCTGACTATAACACACTTAATTTTATTTACAAAGAACTTTTGAAAATCATTCCACAATAAAACAAGTAAGGATGTTATAGTCTGGCGAGCCTGACAATAGAATACCCGACACAGACACATATGTTTAAATAATTTTTAATATCAAGAGGTGTTTAAGACCATAAGGGGCCCCATATACCGACTTTTGATAGATTTCTTTATGAAAACTGCCCCTTTGCCACGCCCACTTTTCCAATTTTTGTTGAACTACAATCGGAGGCTTGAATATATGCTCAAATTTTAAGTTTCATTAAAATATTTCGAAAAAATCCGATTTTAAGGCAGTTTTGGGATTTTTGTGACAGACCCTAGTACTGGAGGTACCCCTAAAACTGGACCGATCAAGGACATTTTTCGGAAGGATGTTTAAGGCTACAAAGGAAGCATAAGTGCCAAATTTCGTTCAAGTCCCAATTGAATTTCGTGTGTAGGAGACAATTTTCGAAAACCGCCCTTCTGCCACGCCCACTTTTTCAATTTTTGGAAATTATATTACTGGGCTTTAAATATGATCAAATATCGAATTTCATCAAAATATCTTGAAAAACTTCGATTTTAGAGCATTTTTTGGGATTTTCGTAACAGACCCTAGTACTGGAGGTACCCCTAAAAATGGTCCGATCGGGTCCATTCTTATTCTTACTCATGTCCCCATTAGCACGCATACCAAATTTCTTCAAGATAGCTCAACTCCTTCGATAAGATAACTGTATATAGACAGACAGACAAACGGACGGAATCGAATCTCCTGGTGACGCTGATCATTTCTATATACAATATATTTGTATGGTCTATCTCGACTGGTTCTGGGTGTTACACACAACCACACAAACGCAATATACCCTCCACAATTGTCGAGTAAAGCCTTATTTCGTCAGCGTCTTTCTGTGAATATTTCAAACATCCCTATATTCAGCCAAATTCTAAGCATCTGAGAATTATAGGAAAATCACCTCATTTCAATTCTCATTCAAACCCGATTCGCAGCAGTGATGCCAACTCTTTAAAAAGGAAATGCGTAATTGTTTCGTCAAAAAGGGCTAAAAAAGGAGCTAAGCCGCGGTTAGCTAAAAAAAAAGGCTAAAAAGGGCTAAATTAAACAAAAAAAAAAAAACCAAAAATGGATATCAGAAGTATTTTGTTTGTTCAACCTCAAGTGGGCGCAGATGAAATTGTACACATTTTTTTTTATTAAGTTGGCTAACAAAATCAATAAAACCGTTCAAAACATTTTTTTTATTTATAACTAGGTACGTTTTATTAACATAACATGTATATAAAAATTAAAAATTTCAAAAACGCAAAAGAGGGCTAATTTTTTTTGTTGGAAATGGGCTAAAATTGCGCGTATTTTAGTTTCGGGCTAAAAAAATTTTTTTTCGTTCTGGGCATACCAATTGGGGCTAAAATAGCCCGAAAAGGGGCTAAGTTGGCAACACTGATTCGCAGTCAATTGCCGGCCATTCGTAAAACGAAACAAAACTTACGGTTTATATGTACATACATACAGACATTCTTGAGGCCTTACTACCATTTTGTGATGATATTGAAAGAGAAAATAATATAGAGTCTGAATGTTGAAATCGTAAATTTCAAAAGATTTATCCGAACTGTTTTTGGGCCTTGAACTAGTCTCCGTTCGATTGCTATAAGAAAAATCGATGTATGTATGTGTGCATGGGTGTCTATCTGTCTATATGAATGTGAATTTTTCGGAAAAGCGACAACATTATAAATTGCAGCTATTCAGAGAATATGGACATGGAACATAATAAAAACAAAAACAACATGAAGAAAACAAAAAAAAAAAAAAAACGGATTTATATTTAGAACGCAAACACACTTTGCTGGCGAACGAAAAAGACCAAAGAAAATGTGCTTACGATCTAAAAATAAAATTTCAAAAAAAAAAATACAAAAAAAAAACAAATAATTTCAATTTGCGTATATCCTCTTATGTGAAAATTATGTTTAAATTCATTTTATTCGTATTTAGTAGGAAATCAGTTAAATGGGCCCATTTTTGCTGCCGCAATCAATGAATCCATCAGCGTTGCCAGACAAATTTTCTTGTAGAGGCAAATTTTTCAAACATTTTTCTAATAAAAAATGTGGGACAAACTCTAATTCAGACTTGCCCCAAAAATCTCTCTCCCTATGGGTTTATTGCACGCTTTTGCGAGATTTTTATCACACTTCCTTTTTTAGCACACTGTGTCTTCACATCATGGTTTGCTATATGGTTTTTGTTTTTTTCAAACTTTTTGAAAACTGCTGCCCGAAAACGGGAATTTCAGCTATTAATGGCGGAACTTAACGTTAATTGGTTGCAGGGGAACTTAAATAAGAGTTAGTTCTTGGAATTCCATTGCACCGAAGCCGATGCGCGAAAGTAAAGGCTCAAATATACCAAATACCACCAATTTGCACAAATCCATGTTTGTACGAGCATGCTGTGTAGTGTGTAACAAAAAATGCTCATTTTTTTTAAATCGAGATTTCATTGAGATCGGATGTGCGGATATTTAAGTTTTTGTTTGTTTATACTGGCCGGTTTTGAAGCCATATTGAACGGCGAACAGTGTCACGTCTCCATACATTTTTTGGAAAAAAATAGAAGGAGTTATCGTAGGGCAATGAAATTTGGCAGGAGAATTACTATAGGCCTAATTAGATTTCCGAAAAATTGGAAAAGTGGGCGTGGCAAAGGGGCGGTTTTCATAAAGAAATTAAACAAAAGTCGGTATATGGGGCCCCTATGGCCTTAAACAACTCCTGATATTAAAAACTAATGATGTGATGTGTGTCTGTGTTGGGTATTCTATTGTCAGGCTCGCCTGACTATAACACCCTTACTTGTTTTTATCCTAGACAGTTGGTATTCGGTACATAGATTGACGGACACACAAAAAAGAGAAAAATGCAAAAAGAAAAAAAAATGCCACGCCTGCTTGTTAAAATACGCCCCTTGGAAGTTTGAAGATTTATAGCATATTTACCCTTATATAAAAATGTTCGAAGAAAATAAAAATGTAAAGAATTTTTTGCGGATCTGTAAACTTAAAACATATAGGTATTAATCAGAAAACAAAAGCAGTTTTGGTCATGCGCAAGCTCTATAGAAAGCATATTCAAGTGAAAACGCGCGAAAATGAAAAGGATAAAGCGCCTCTTCGCTGTGTTGAATATGATTGATACTATTCAAGAAATGTAGTTTTCATTGATGTTTTTCGACATTTGGGTTAGAAAATCTCCAATATTTACTGTGCAGTTTAATCTATTCGGGGTTCACACCATCCAGGCTCGATTGTTTACAATCAAATGTCTATATCTGCGTAGTTTACTTCTGGCTGTTACAAAGATCCACACAAAGGTAATAAAACCTGTTGAAGCTGAGTATAAAAAAACTTCTCAATAGGATTGTTTGCTTTCTTTCGACGGAAAGAAAACTAAGGCCGGCCAAAGAATCATCAGATTCAGATAAAATAAATGCGTAATTGAAAAGTCGGGAAAACTTGTACAAATTTTCTCGCTCTAATATTTTTTGTTTATGCGAAAAATAAATATATATATGTGTATATAGATATGCAAGTGTGTATAAACATGCATACATACAAACAACGCCGACAAGTATAAGTCAATTTAATTGAAAATTTCATTTCGAGAGACTCTCACTCACTCACTTGAGACAAAAGTCCGTAAAAGGAGGCTCATCAGTGTTTTCTCATTTTATACCCGACACACTCTGTGTCGAGGGTATATTGCGTTTGTGTGGTTGTGTGTAACACCCAGAACCAGTCGAGATAGACTATACAAAATATATATAGAAATGATCAGCGTCACCAGGAGATTCGATTTAGACATGTCGGTCTGTCTGTCCGTCTGCCTGTCCGTCTGTCTGTATACAGTTATCTTATCGAAGGAGTTGAGCTATCGCGACAAAATTTGGTATGCGTGCTCACGGGTAAGTAAGTAAGAACAAGTTCGAGAATGGACCCGATCGGACCATTTTTAGGGGTACCTCCAGTACTAGGGTCTGTTACGAAAATCACAAAAACTGCTGTAAAATCTAAGTTTTTCAACATATTTTCAAGGCAAGTAATACGATTTCCAAAAATTGGAAAAGTGGGCGTGGCATAAGGGCGGTTTTCGAAAATTGTCTCCTACACCCGAAATTCAAATGGGACTTGAACGAAATTTGGCACTTATGCTTCCTTTGTAGCCTTAAACATCCTTCCAAAAAATTTCCTTGATCGGTCCAGTTTTAAGGGTACCTCCAGTACTAGGGTCTGTCACAAAAATCCCAAAACTGCCTTAAAATCGGACTTTTTCGAAATATTTTAATGAAACTTAAAATTTGAGCGTATATTTAAGCCTCCGATTATAGTTAAAAAAAAAATTGGAAAAGTGGGCGTGGCAAAGGGGCAGTTTTCATAAAAAAAATTTATCAAAAGTCGGTATATGGGGCCTCTAATGGCCTTAAACACCTCTGGATATTAAAAATTATTTGAACATGTGTGTCTGTGTTGGGTATTCTATTGTCAGGCTCGCCTGACTATAACACCCTTACTTGTTTTTTTTTTTTTATTACTTTTTTTTGCTCTGCGATGGAAATTTCCTCTTTGCCTCCCACTACAACACAAAGACGAAAACGAAAAATTATATTAAAACGAAATTAAAAAATAAAAGGAAGACGAAAATTTATATTCAGAAATTTGGAAAAAAGAAATCTGAATTTACAGCAGCACGCATAAACCAGAACAACAAAAACAACAAATATGACTCATATGCGGAATAGAGGAACTCTTTTTAATTATATGCCGAAATCTAGAAGTCTTTAAAGCAATGCAAACGAATTTTGTGTTTCGATTTCGTGATGGGCCAATGCCCTTTGGACGAGACGCCGAATGGACCCGGACTCGGGCTCGGGCTCGTATTCTCGCCATCATTGCAGTATCGCAGCATCGCATCAGTTTCATTAAAGCTCTCATAAATTACCAGATCCCATTACTTAACAGGTTGGCTGATAAGTCCCCGGTCTAACAAAGAAAAACACATTTTTTTGTCAAAATTCGTTTTTATTATTCAACATAGTTCCCTTCAAGAGCGATACAACGATTATAACGACCTTCCAATTTTTTGATACCATTTTGGTAGTGCTCCTTCGGTTTTGCCTCAAAATAAGCCTCAGTTTCGGCGATCACCTCTTCATTGCAGCCAAATTTTTTCCCTGCGAGCATCCTTTTGAGGTCTGAGAACAAGAAAAAGTCGCTGGGGGCCAGATCTGGAGAATACGGTGGGTGGGGAAGCAATTCGAAGCCTAATTCATGAATTTTTGCCATCGTTCTCAATGACTTGTGGCACGGTGCGTTGTCTTGGTGGAACAACACTTTTTTCTTCTTCATATGGGGCCGTTTTGCCGCGATTTCGACCTTCAAACGCTCCAATAACGACATATAATAGTCACTGTTGATGGTTTTTTCCCTTCTCAAGATAATCGATAAAAATTATTCCATGCCCATCCTAAAAAACAGAGGCCATTACTTTGCCAGCGGACTTTTGAGTCTTTCCACGCTTCGGAGACGGTTCACCGATCGCTGTCCACTCAGCCGACTGTCGATTGGACTCAGGAGTGTAGTGATAGAGCCATGTTTCATCCATTGTCACATATCGACGCAAAAACTCGGGTGTATTGCGAGTTAACAGCTGCAAACACCGCTCAGAATCATCAACACGTTGTTGTTTTTGGTCAAATGTGAGCTCGCGCGGCACCCATTTTGCACAGAGCTTTTTCATATCCAAATATTGATGAATGATATGACCAACACGTTCCTTTGATATCTTTAAGGCCTCTGCTATCTCGATCAACTTCATTTTACGGTCATTCAAAATCATTTTGTGAATTTTTTTGATGTTTTCGTCGGTAACCACCTCTTTCGGGCGTCCACTGCGTTCACCGTCCTCCGTGCTCATTTCACCACGCTTGAATTTTGCATACCAATCAATTATTGTTGATTTTCCTGGGGCAGAGTCCGGAAACTCATTATCAAGCCAAGTTTTTGCTTCCACTGTATTTTTTCCCTTCAGAAAACAGTATTTTATCAAATCACGAAATTCCTTTTTTTCCATTTTTTTCACAATAACAAAAGTTGCTTCACAAAAGACGCTCTATCTCACAAACTAATTGACTTACAGACGTCAAATTTTGACACGAATCATTTGAAGGTTGCCACTATATAAAAATAATATGCATTTAATACTAGCGACGCCATCTATGTGTCAGACCGGGGACTTATCAGCCAACCTGTTATGGGGATTATAAGTTTTTTTCCGAGTCATCGAAACTTATAGGCAGCAGAATCTCATTAATCCAGCACTAATAAATATACACCGATACGTCCAAAATAACAAGGCACTCTCCCTATCACGGCCCGCGAGAAAGGAGTTTTCAAAAGACGGACTAAAAATTGCACAAAAACTGAATTTAATCAACAATTATTCCATTACTGTGAGTTTATCTATGTATGTATGTATGTAATCCAATAACCATCCGGACATTTCAATAATCAGGCAACATCTGGTTGTTGTATCCACCTTTTATCCATTGTTACTGCAAAGGCACAAAATCAATGGAAATTTGTTGTTGTTGGTCAATAATGGGTTCATAATGCCTAATTAATGATAATCTACTGCATTTTCTTTCGAGTTGTAAACTGGTTTAAATGGATATTTATTATAGCCAGCGTAAGCGGGTATATTAGTTTAGTGCGGATCTTGTAACAGCTAGAACTAAGCTCCGTAGATATTGACAAATATGCATACAGTTCAAGCTCTCTATAACGAATTTTCCTTTATAGCGAATTTTCTGAAAGCTTTTTCGCAACATTTTTTTCTCCATATAAAGATTTGCCTTTGTAACGAATTTTTTTCCGGTCCCTTGAAATTCGTTATAGAGAGTTTCGACTGTATTCCTGATCAGGATCGAAAACCAAATCGATTTAGACATGTCTGTTTGTGAGTATTCGGATATCATTCCAAACGACTGAACCAATATGCTGAACTGCACGTCAAAATTTGGCACACAGGTATGTTTAAAATGGGTGATATCCGCCCACTGCTACGCCCACAAATGAAGACTTTTCGTAACTTTTAAAGCAAAAAGCTTAGAAGCTTCAAACCCGAAACATAGATCGACCAACAGAAATAAAAGGTGTACGAGAAAATTTGATGTGCTCCGCCCACTGCCATGCCCACAAACATTAATTTTATTTAACTTCCGTTCGAATAGGCAAAACAAAAAACTTATAGCGGGAAATAATTTAATTCAAACTATTTCTTTGAAAAGAAATCTTGGCTTCCATGGAAATATACATATACATATGTAGGGTGTCCAGGGAACTTTGTGCAAAATTTTAATATGCGATAGCTTATGTCAAAGGCTGTAGTTTTTTTTTTTTGCACCACTTGTCTACGAGTTACCGTTATTGAGTTATTGCAGTTTAAAAGAGGACACTTTTTTTTTATAGAAAAAAGAAAAATTGTTGAAAAATTCAAAGTATTTTTTTTTTTTAATATTTAAAAATACATACATACAAAAATCATTCGTTTTTAAAGCGCTCCTTTACATAATATGCCATTCAGACGAGCATCGAAATCCCGGGGTTTCGGCACTTGGATTTCGTGAAATCCATATCGAAATCCAAGCGTTCACACGACAATATCGCCATTGAGAGGATTTGGTTCGACAGTCATTCATCTGTTTGTAGTGCTGCCAATTGTAGGGAAATTTCCTTAAAAATGTTTAGGGATTTTTTAAACAAAAACTGACTTATAGGGACAAAAGTACAGATTTCTTAAAATCGGCAAATGTACGGAATTTGTGATGTATTCCAAAATATTTAATAAATTTTGTATAAATTTGGTTGTCATAAAATTAAAAAGACAAAATAAAAACTATGCCAACCTGTGGTTATGTGAAAAAGTTCGTTCGAAGCTCTCGTTAAGCGTCGATAGTCTACAAATTTGAAAATTGAAACAGTATTTGTATAGGCTTTTTTGAATAAATTGAAAACTGTTTTATTTACCGCTACAAGATAAGGCCTATTCAAATTTTTAATGAAATCATTTTTACTTGAACCACAACAAAAAAACTTAACGAGTACGATTCGGAGTTCCAGACTACCCTGAAAGATTCTCAAAAATATCAGCCTACCATATTCATGCCTACTCATACATTTTTGTATGCAAGAGGTATATTATTTAAAAAAATATATAACGATATTTGTGGTAGGAAAAAACCTAAAGAATTCTGGGGATTTTTTTTTAGTTTGTAGGGAATTTTTCGTTTGCATGTGGCAGCATTGCCTGTTTGTTTACTTTGGTTTTTTCAAAATTTGACAGCAGTGTTGCGGCATTTCTTCGATACATATCGAAAAACACAGAGTTGCATTCAGTTTGTTCCGGATTTCTCTTGGGATTTCGTTGAAATCCAATTTCTGAGCGGATTTCGTTTGACATTCATTTGTATGGGAAATCCGCTGGATTTCGACTGGATATCGGCTGAAATCCTCAAAAGTGCCGAAATCCCGGGATTTTGATGCCGTCTGAATGCCATATAAGGCATCGCATATTATAATTTTGCCCTGTTTATATATTTTAAAGAATCTTTATACTGAACTGTTTTTTTTTTTAATATTGGATTTTTTTTTTTGGATTTTTCCCTTCATTAAGATAACTTAATTTTCCACTTTATGTCAAAAATTGTATAAAATTTTGCTGATCAGGTAAAACAAAAAATCTAAACACTCGATGTAGTTACTGAAATTTTAAATATCGTAACCTTTATACCGAATAAATAGTTAAATAAATTATACTGAACTGCACCAGCTATTGGAATTATAAAGTTTCTTAAATGGATACGAATTCCTCCTTCGATGGGATTGGAAGAATTTGAAATTGAATTCTAATTTTGGTTTGTTATTTTTTGTTGTTTTTTCGTTTTTTTGTTTTTTGTTTTAGAATAACCAACTTTTTATCTCGACATGGTCCAACTTGATCAGGAGGAGTCGACACAATGCGCTGTGTACGATTTGACACCGAACACTGAACAGAGAAAAATAAGCATCGTTATCCGTCCCAATTATACAATATCAAAAGTCATCGGTGATATTACAACCCAGTACCCTTATGAACGATTCGATCTCGTTCTGCAACCGATACTTAAGAGCGACGACCTGGTAAGAGAAAGAGACTCTAGATTTAGTAATTGTCTTTTTTTAATGCTTTTTTTTATGTTTTTGCTGAGCATTTTTGCAATTGGTTTTTTTTTTTTTTTCTTTCTCTTTAGTATATTTCCACATTTGTTCATTTTATCGACGTCTTTTCTCTTGTATTGCTTATTTCAAGTTACTTTTGATTTCTTTCTATTGGTTTCCATTTTCTTTTCTTCGTTTTTTCCAATGCTCTCCTTTCCGCCATTTTTTTTTTTTTTTATCTTCTACTTCGACGTCTTACGGAAAAGATTTCCTGCCAATTTCTCTCAGAATTATGATTAACTTCTGGCTTCTGTCTTCCCTCTCAACTAATTAATCTTTATTGCTTATTACCAATGCTTTCAGGTGTACTTAAACGATTGTAAAGATACATTAATTTACAAAGTATCAGGCTTCCAACCTTCTATGCGAAACGTGCTTATCCTCCTGCCATCTGGAAAGTGGGACGGAAACGTTAAGAAACGCTTTAGCCTGTTTTTGAAATCTGTGGATAGCATAAACGGATCTGTTGATGGCATAAGCGAAAGCAACGGCACAACGAACAGTAGCAGTAACTGTAACATCAATAGTAACATCAACAGTACCATCAACAGCAACAGTAAGAGCAACAGTAACGGCGCCAATAATAACAGCAACAGCAATTGCAAAGACACTGGGAACGAAAAAATTGCTGCAAACAATAGCACAGACAGACACAATTCGCATAGAAGCCGTGTTCTAGAGCACAGCAATAGCGGAAGCAACACGGGTTATCGATTAATGCCTGCGACATCAAACGAAGCAGCTGCCGCAATGATGAACGCCATGTTACCAATTGCGCACAGTCCTCCGACACCGACGCAATCAAATAGTGGGCCTGCCTCGACGGCGGACTCATTGAATTTAAGTCCCTGCTCAGATCCTGAACCGTTGTCCGATGACGATCTGGCACTCGGTGCTTCCGCTAGCCCAACCGAAACAGAACCGATGAACGTCGAAGCCCTATCGTTGGCACATGCGTCGCCAAACACAAACACGCCCACGCGTTCCAAGTTCGGCGCTTTAAGTGAGGAGGCGCTGTATCAGCACGTCTGCACAAGAGTTCCGCCATCTGCAGCCATCGAAGAAGATTTCGATCTGCGTCCATCCTCGGAAAAATGCCGTAAGACTGCACGCGTGGCTGCACTGACTTTGCCAGCTCCGAGCATTGGCAGCGGATACGTAGGACTCGTCAATCAAGCAATGACATGCTATTTGAATAGCTTGCTGCAGGCCCTCTTCATGACACCGGAATTTCGTAATGCACTCTATCGTTGGGAATTCGATAACGACAACGAAGCAAAGAATATACCCTACCAATTGCAGAAACTCTTCCTCAATTTGCAAGTAAGTGTCAGATCAATCCATCAATGTTCTTTCCTACTGACCAACCTACCGACCTACCTACCTACCTACCTACCTACCTATCTACTCTACCTTAAATGCATTGCTGTCCATTTTAGACGTCAAAAAAATCGGCGGTCGAGACAACATATCTGACTCGTAGCTTTGGCTGGGATTCAACTGAGGCCTGGCAACAGCATGACATTCAGGAGCTTTGTCGCGTTATGTTCGATGCATTGGAACACAAGTTCCGGAATACGAAGCAAGCCAATCTCATATCGACACTCTACGAGGGAAAAATGATCGACTACGTCAAGTGCTTGGACTGTCAGACGGAGAAGGCCCGTATTGATACGTTCTTGGATATTCCGCTGCCGGTGAGACCATTTGGCAGCACGGTAGCATATGGCAGTATCGAGGAAGCTTTACGTGCATTCGTCCAACCGGAAACACTTGATGGTAACAATCAATATTTCTGCGAGAAATGCAACAAGAAATGCGATGCCCACAAAGGTCTCAAATTTAAGAGTTTCCCATACATTTTAACTCTACATTTGAAGCGTTTCGATTTCGACTATCAGACAATGCATCGCATAAAGCTGAATGACAAGTAAATCCTTTAGCATTCACTCTGTAGACTTCGAATCTATGATACTATTGTTCATTTTCTCTTTTTTCTCCCACTCAAGAGTAACTTTCCCACATGCGTTGAATCTGAATACATTTATCAGCGCTACTGAGCGACAAGGGACTCAGTTGAATGGTACTGCAGCCGCAACAACAGGGACAACAGACGATTGCAGTACTACCGACAGTGGCTCAGCCATGGAAGAGGACAATTGCAGCAGTGGCGTGGTTACAACGGCAAGCTCAAGCCAGCATGAAAACGATATGAACGACGAAGATGAAGGCATCGATATGAGCACCAGCACAGATCATCGTATCAGCACTCGAGAGAGCGTTGAACAGTGCTTGAAACACGAATCTGGTCCATATCTTTATGAGCTTTTCGCAATAATGATACATTCAGGCAGTGCTTCCGGTGGCCATTATTATGCGTATATCAAGGAATTTTCAAATAATGAATGGTTCTGCTTTAACGATCAATCAGTTACACCGGTTAGTTGCAGTACACCATTCATCATTACTTCTGTTTCCATCACTTAGTTTTCTATTCACTAACTCGAATTTGGATTTAACAGGTCTGTTTAGGATTTGAAAAAAAAAAAAAGACTGCTATGATCAGGCGAGCCCGATAATATAATAACATAGATAAATAAATACATACCTATGTATCAGGGATCGGCACTAATAATATTTTCATCAATATTATCATGACTGATTACGGATTGATCAAGAAATATCATTTTTTTATTTTTGATTTCTGAATAAAAAAAAATAAAAATTGAAAATTTAAAATTCCCAAATAATGAACAATCCGTATTTTAGATTCTAAAAATTTGGATTGATTCTATGAAAATATTTACAAAATTAAAAATGTGATTTTTTTAAAAATCCGAAATTTATATGTTAAAATTATGGATTGCTGGACATTTATTAATCACATTTTAAGAATTATGAATAATTAGATACTATAATTAGAATAATAAGATTGCAGATTTTTTGAATAATCATTAATCAAAATGGCAAGATTGCGGATTTTTTCTGTAATAGTTGATATAGGACATAGAAAATTATGTAAAAATTATCAGAGACACCAGAAGACTCTATTATGTTATGTTCATCCATCTTTTGATCTGTCCGATTGTCTGCTTTAAAACCACAATATTTCATAATGCACTGAAAAATACACCTACTTAAAGAGCTATAACTCAGTAAAGCGGTACCTCTTAGAAAAGTTCAAAAAGAAAAACTTCAAAAAACTTTCTAACATTTTTTTTATTAATACAACCAACCAACAAAGATTGCCAATTTTTTTTTACAATACAGGCTTGCTTGAGATGATGAGAATAGTGAAGTTTTTCATCTACCCATTTAGTTTCATTCTTAGTTCCCCATTTCATAGATGTTTGTTTATTTTAATGTTTATTTGATTTAGAATTTGAAATATTCTTGAGAAGAACTTCTTGTGTGGGGTTTGAATCTGGGAATTCCCGATTTCTAATTATGTGCTCACCCGTGACACCATGTTTGCCAAACTGAAAACTGTGGATTTTTTTCATTTATAAAATTAAAGTCAAACAAAATTTTGGTTTTTAGGAATGAGAATTATTGTGCATATTTTCGTTTGAACTTAAATGAGATATTTTCTTCCTCTCTCCTAGAACTTGACGTGGCTTAGTGGTTAGCGTGCAAGGCTAGCAATCTGAAGGGCTTGGGTTCGAACCCTGCCGGATCGAAGTAGTTTATTTTTTTTTTTTTTTTATGAAGAAATTTTTATTCTAATTATAAGTATCTAATTATTCATAATTCTTAAAATGTGATTAATAAATGTCCAGCAATCCATAATTTTAACATATAAATTTCGGATTTTTCAAAAAAATCACATTTTTAATTTTTTAAATATTTTCATAGAATCAATCCAAATTTTTAGAATCTAAAATACGGATTGTTCATTATTTGGGAATTTTAAATTTTAAATTTTTATTTTTTTTTATTTCAGAATCAAGAATTTCGAAGTGTGGAGTGGATAATAATCAAAAAATCAAAAATTAAAATTTTTTTTTTGCCGATCCCTGCTATGTATATATCGGGGATGTCACAGAAATAAACTGCAAAATCGTCTAGAATTTAAATTGGTCCAAAAATCTCTAATATCTACTTTTGGCCCAGTTTACCCTTTCTCATTTGAAGATAAGAATATGTGTATAGTCTCAATAATGTGTATAGTTAATGATTGAGTAGAAATGCTGTGGAAACGATTTTTAGGGAACATCAAATTTCCAAAATCGTCAGTTTTTGACTGTTTCGATTTCTGTGACATGCAGAATTCAGTGGATTTTCTTGAATAGAAATATATCGTACCGACTTTTCTCCAGTTCCCTTATGAATTGCAGATTGTTGAAGAGAAGCGTTTTTTTCAATCACCTTTTTATCACGCCTAGTTTTCCAGAATTTTCCAACACCACGAAATTAAAGGCCTTAAAATAAGCACAAATTTCAAATCCCATCAAAATGTCTTTAAAAAAGAGATTTTAAAACTGTTCTAGTTCAGACCATAATACTTGAGTTACACCCTTAAATATTGAAATAAACTCAATTTGGTTAGAGGATATAAACCCAGCGGGAATTTGTGTAAGGCATTTAAACGTGCATTCGTAGTAAAAATACAATATAGCGAATGTTTAATGAAAAGTATCCGGCGGCCGGATACTGATGGTATCCGGTATCCGGCCGGATATTGATGGTATCCGGCCGCGGATATTGATGGTATCCGGCCGCGGATATATGAATGTAAGGCCGGATACCGGATAGTGGCCGGATATCCGTTGCAACTCTACACATTATCATCAAATAATCTTTTTGCCTTGCTATGCCTTACGTTTTCCCGCTGAGAATGGTCATAATAGAAGCTCGATTGTCTTTCAAATCATGGGTTTTAAAGACAATCGGGGCTGTTATGGAAACCGACACCGAATTGAATCAGAATCAGAATTGAAATCAATATCTGTTTGAAATTTTGTTATGAAATAGACACAGTTTTGCTTTTTTCGAAGACAGCAAAATCGATTTTCGAAGATTAGGAAAACCTGACACTTAAAAAAAAAAAAAAAAAAAACGAATATGTGTTAAAAACTAGATCAGTCTTGACGGCCGCCGTGGCTTAGTTGGCTGAGAAGTCAAATTTCAAATCGGCTTGTTTTAAATCAGATAATAAAACCAATAACTCTGTTTCTGTAACACTTAAAAACAATACAAACCTGATTTCGAAAATGAAAACAGTTTCAAAACTGATAGTCTGCTTCTATAACAGCAAAACGAAAAATGTGTTGATTTCAAATCTGATTCTGACAATTGCCGGTTTTCATAACACCCCCGAATATTGTGAAACGGCTTTCTGTCACGCCCACTTTACCAATTATTGGAATAAGACTTTTAAAAAAATGCCTTAGAAAGTTGAGATTTGGTAGCAGTTTTATTATTTTGAAGCCCAAAATCCAATATTGCGAGAGCCCGATGCGAGAGTGCGCTTCTAGTAAATGCAATATTTGAACCAAGTACTAATCTAACGAGTACCGAGTACTCATAAAAATTATACGTCATCACTTGAGTTTAAATTTTAATTCAAAATTTTCAAAAAATTTTCAAAATGAACCAAAGCTCGCGAAATGTTTTAAAAGCACTTTTTCACGGAAAAGTGAACAGTTTTTGTTTTATTAGTTTAAACGAGTACCCAATAGCGAGCACTCAAAAAATAGCTACATCATTAACCTGTCAAATTGCCTCGCAACGAGAAATATTCAATTTATCAAAATTTTCTCGCTACGAGGTCCCGCAGTGCGATACATTGGAGATTGAACCATACGATTGAATGTATTGAAATTTGTGTGCGTCTCGTCTCGCGCTCTCGCAATGTTGGATTTTGGGCTTAATTTACATTTTATTTTAATAACTCCCTAAAGTTGCGCCGATCAAAACTGTTCTGTTCAAATTTCAGAAAAAACAAAAAAGATCGAAAATCTGTTGGTTATAATCGAATAACTCCTTACTATCTATTTGTATTTTTATTTCGACAGATAACCGAAGATGACATCCAGAAGTCTTTTGGAGGTGCTTCGACCAAAGGCTACTACTCGATCAGCACAAACGCTTATATGCTCATGTATCGTCAAATCGATCCGAAGCGTAATGAGCATGTGATGAAAGTAAATGAATTCCCCCCGCATATAAACACTTTAATGCCGCAGCTGAATGCCGAAGATGAAATTCGCACCACCACTCGTGTGAATCGATATGGGGGCTTTTCGGATTTGGCACTGCCCGAGCTTATCAAACCACGTGTATATTTCTACAATCCGGATTTTAAGAAACTCAAAGTGACACGAGTTTATGTATCACGCACTTTCGATGTGAATTCCGTACTAGAGTCGGCATATTCCATATTGAACGTGGAGAAGTATGCACCCCTATCGCTGTGTCGCCTTGTCGGTTACGATGCGACATCCGAAGAAATTCTCCAATCGTTCGAGAATGTTAGCGATCCATCTTTGTCCGAAATACGTGAAAGTTGTGATGGAACAACACTGGATTTCCTCTTGGAATATCGTGTCGATGGTCAAGAGTTTGAGATATACTCACCCGGCGGGGCTACATGGTTTGTTTATGTTGTAAATCTAGCGACCATGGAAATGGATGGTCCAAATCTGGTGCATTCCTCAGCGCACGAATGTGGTCCAGAATTACGTCGATCCATTGCTATACGTTTGCATGTGAATGAGTGTGAGATGCTCCTCGCAGCCCTGCCGAGCAAGAAGGCATTTGTAGCTTACGATCCACATCCAACCAAAGAAGCCGAACAGAATTTGCAATCAATTGCGAAGGCACAATTTCGATATTTAACATATTTCTATATGTACGTTCCAAAAACGGATCCATGTTATTTGGAGGTCATGGGTATACCCGCTTTCGAGCAGCAACAACAGTCCCAAATCAAAACGCCAACATCTAATCCAATATCAATATCAATTACAACCACAATCCCAACCACAACCACAAATCCAATCCCAATCCGAACCCCATCTGCCATTGACATGACCCATAGTGGCTGTGATGTAGTTGATGCAGTACTAATGAATGGCACTAATAGCAATGGCAATGGCAATGGCAATGGCAATGGCAATGGAGGAAGCGCCAGTTCAGCGCAATGTGTGACAGCCGCAGCCGATTCCACCACATCCAGCGGATATGGTCTTTATGCGAGCAGTGTAGATTCACGACGGGGATCGCCGTTGCCGCCAAGCAATGCATCGGGCGTTGGTATTTCTACGCACGAGTCCAATTCGGAAGACAGTAGTCTAAGCGATGGCGATCGGACCCTAGTGGAGTCAGTACAAAATCGTGGTGCCGACAGTCTGCTTTCTAGCAATAGCAGCGGTCGCTCGCCGCAGCTATCAAGTCCGGAAGAGGAGGCCGCACAGGAATTTAATAGTCGAATATCGGCGTATTTAAATCGTACCGGAAGCTCCGGCGATGCACGCGAAGCAATAACATCGCTAGCCAATCAAAATGCATCGATGGCGTCACAATTTTTCCATGCTATAGAGCTGACCAGTTTCGAGAGCACAACACAAGACACGACAACTCGTGATAGTTTAGCTCCATGCGCTGCTCCAGGTGACGCACAAGATGACCTCTCACGCAAGCAGGCATTCAAGATACTCGTCGATTCGCACATGAAAATGGGCGTGTTTAAACGTCACATTGAGTCGCTGATACGAGTTCCGGCGAACTATTTTAAGATCCAACGAAAGCACGGCCCATCGGAGACCGTCAATATTGATCCGTTGCTAGTGTTTTTCAGTGAAGGCGAAACGCTTATGATCGAACTGGGTAAGGCACTCGAGCAGAATGAGCACAAATCGAAGATTTTCTTCATGCGTCTTGCCGATCTGGACAACGATACGGGCAAGCTGCCCTGCATTTGCGAATGGATTTACAATTCGACCATGAACGTGACTGAGGCAAAAAAGGATCTCATTGCAAAATTGCATCGCATCGACGCAAAATACGAGACGCTAAACATGAATAACTGCCGTTTGTGGCTCAAAGGTGGTCGAAATCCAATCAAAATTCTCCGAGACGACGAATCATTGACCAACGAAGTTAGAACTTCCCTCGTATACGATGTAAGTTATAAGCATCAAAATTCTTTATATGTACTGAACAAATTTTTCTTTTTTTTTTTTTTTGCATTCAGTTCCTCGTTCAGGAATGCGATGATGGCGTTAATCCACAGCCAAGCGACGACAGTTTAACCCTCTTTGTACGTCAATGGCACGCAGACACATTACAGTTGGACAAATTTCAGGAAATTACTTTAGAAAGTAAGTTGAAACGGCCTCGCGCTAGAGTTTGAGACACAGCGTAAATTTATCATTCACACAGCATATTATTCCATGTCATATAAGAACCCATCATATCATAATATGACATATCATACAATCACATTAAAAACTCGTAACTTATCATAAAATATAACATAATAAACGAGTTCGAAAATAACCATCAACCGTTTGAAAATTATGATTTTCCTCCCACTTTATTCATATTAAGTAATGCATAAATGGTCTCTTTCAGAGAACAACACTTATGACAAAAACGATTCGGTTTCGCACTGAGATTTATTTTTAGTTTTTAAAAATATCTCTCCTTGCAATGAGACATATTCGGTAAATAATTTCGGTCATCCGGTGAGAGATATACGATTTTTTTGGAAATAACACTCATTTTTCCCTGTTGTAATTTCCGATCAGTGAGATTTATTTCTTTTCTCGCATTTATATTCCTCACTTAGTGAGAAGAACTTTTATTCTTACGAAATAAAGGTTTCTCTCTGAACTAGTGTTGCAACGGATAGTGTATCCGGCCGAATTGATTTTTTTTTTTTTTTTTGTTATATATTTTTCGGTTTTTAAGCCATATTCAACGGCATAGCAATGATCCTGAGCGTTGCCGTTTGGTAGCAAAAATTTCGAACGTTATTTTTTGACACATCACACTTTTTTAGTAATGATTGTTTCAATCGGTTGCAGCGAACTGCAACAAAAAATCTCTAAATATGGAAATTTTCTGTGAAAATGTTAGCGGAACTGCATCCGGTTTCCTCGAATAATTCCGTTTTCAAATCTGCATTCGAAGTACAAATATAATATAGCAAATGTTTAATGTGAGGTATCCGGCAGCCGGATAGAGATGGACCGGATAGTGGCCGGATATCCGGGAAGATAAAAAAATTTCTGTTAACCATTGAGTGTTATTGTTTTTCTCTTTAAGTAAGTGTTATTGGGTGATACTTTGAAATGATTGAAAGATATCTTCGAACTCTGATAATAAAACATATCATACATTAGATAAAATGACGCAACAAAACATAGCATAACAAATTTACATTTGGTAACAACATAACACATGATAACATAACACAGAATAATAATATAACAACATCAACATAACATAACATAAACACATAACCTACAGAAACCATAAGCCTACAGAGAATCAAAATGCATATTTTTATTTTTCAGCAACCACACAATAACTGTAATATCAGAGAACATTTAAAATCATTAATTGTACATTTTAAACATTATTTATTCAACCAATTCTTCTCCTTATTGTCCAACCATTTTCACAGAAGATACTGAAATCTAGCACACATTTCTCTATCAAATCGATTGTTCTGGCTATTCCACGATGGAGCAAATTGAGTTCAGACAAGGTGGAAATGTTTAAATTACAATTCACAACATACTATCAACAAATAAAAATTATCCCCTTAAATTTCCCCCTTTTTTATCACAACAGATAAACAGTCCTTTCCCATGCACGACAATTTCCCTTCTAAGTGTAAACAAATCGATGACTTGGTTCTCGAACGCTACCACGATGGATAAATATCCGCTCAGTACGACAATAAATGGAACATGTGTGTTTCAACTCTCTATTCACAGTGAGAAAAAAATGACTACATGTAAAGAAAATGAATAACAGTACGTATTCGAAGTAACAAATCAGTCAATTTCTTTTGATTTGATTTTTTTAGAGATAATGCAAAACAAGAGAAAGAACTCAGCATAGAGGAGCGCCGTGAATTTAATTCGAAGGAAAAAAGTCGACTGGATCAACTGGGCTGTGTTTCAACATCGATCTATTCACCAAGACGTGAGCGTGCATTAAAAATTTATGTGGACTCGCCAACATCGCCTGGTCCCGGACCAATGGATACGGGGAATTGCAATAACAGTACCGTACAAGTACACAACAGCAGTGACATTGCGAGAACTGGTGATGGTTTGCAACGTAAATAATTTGGACAGCCCCAACGGTGGCAGAAAGTAACCAATAAAAAATACAAAATAAAAAATACAAAAATGAAATACAAAACTAAAAAAATTAACAATGCAAAAATAAAATAGTGGAAACAATAACGAATGAAAGTTGTGCATAGCAACAAATAATGTTCAATAAACATACGATACAAATACACACGCTCATCTTGAGAAATAATTGCATATGTAATATGCATCATGCACTATTCATCAGCCAAACAATATAAGAATACTCTTTAAAGATGTATAACATAACATAACTTATGTTTCATTATATTTGATTTCACATGCACTTTTCCAGCCGAATGCAAGAAACAAAATGCAATCGTTAAAATTACCAAGGAAAGCAAATACATTCAATCATAAATACACTAAAGAAAGATTAACGAATTGCCGATAAATGAGAAATTAGTGGAAATTTTTTCCACATACGCAATCTCAATCGACAGTTGTGGCATAGCAAGCTTATCACCAGAAATCGTCATCAATATAAACTTAAAAACAAAATAATAATAACAATAATAAAGAACTTTACGAACATAATTGTAATATGTAATATGTAACTATGAATTTCAAAAACAAGCAAACAAATAAAGCGATTGACTGCTCTTAAACAATTAAAACGAACAGAATTATGTTTGCAACATATGAAATTCCCACAGAATTGCTAGAGAATTGCTGTCCATGAGCAATTTGCTTCGATAGGAGAGACAAAATGGCAATCGTGTAAAATTCCCGGGAAAGGCAGATCATTCCCTCTGAAAGATAAAGGATACCATAGGTCATAGCTATAGGTAAAATTATACCAACTACTGTGATTTATTCAGAGTTACTTCTGATTTTTCGAGGCAATTTCTAGTTTAACAAAAAAATCAGGCTCTGATTTTGGAGGCAATTTCTGGTGGTTAAAAAAAAAAAAAATCAAGCTCTGATTTTTGAATATGAGTTCTGAACTGTTCTGTTTTTATACCTTTTCCGAAGGAAAGGGTATATTAAGTATGGCACGGAGTATGTATGTAACATACTAAAGGAGTTGCGATAGATATAGACATATACATATACTATATATATTCTTGATCAGGGTGACCAGAGGAGTCGATTTAGCCATGTCTGTCTGTCTGTCGGTCACAAATTAGTTTTTCGTAATTTACTCCTAAGCCATGAAAGATATCATATTGAAATTTGGCATTGACTTGAACCAGGTAAATGTCCGAAAAACTGCATACAAATTTTTTTCGTAGTCCCTTCTAGGGTCGTGGGAAGTGGTTCAGAAATTTCAAAACTCACGATTTTTAACGTTTTTTGTGGATAAATTTTTCACTATACATCCCAGCCTATTGAAATTTGGTGTGGGTATAGCTATAACTATGGTCATCATCACACACATTGAAAAAAAAACACTCTTTCTCTTATTCTCATATCTGTATACAAAACTGATTTTTTTTTGCTTGCTTCTGATTGTGTATTTAGCCGCCAAATGAAGTCGTCACTTATGGTTAAATTTTGACCATGACCACAATTCGCGAAATTCGCAAAAAATTTGATTATCACTATTTTGAATTGCGTATTTCGCAGTTAGATATAATGTCCTCTTACGGCTAAAATTTTACCATGACCAACATTCGCAAAAATTTTGTACTTAATAATAATTTCGAGTCTGTGAAGCTAAATCGAAGCACAGATAAGGTGTAGTTAGATATCCAAGCCGGAACAACGAAAACGGCCGGAATTTTTGTTAAGGTAATGTTTTAACATATTTTAAGTTGAGGAAAAGGTAGTGTGTGCAATCGTAAGCCGATGTAAACTTCTTTACTTGTTTTTTTTTTTCTCCCCAATGTCATGAGATACTGTTCGAAAACATAATCGCATCACCTTACTTTGAAAACACAAAACTCAGAAGTAACATTGAGCCTTAATTACGTAAGCTTTTAATTACTGTTTTCACGTTCGCATCTTAAGTCTTTGCTCTATCTCTCGCTTTTTATAACAGAACTGTCTGCCCAAAGACTTAAGACGCTAACGTGAAAAAGTACTAAACACCTTACGTAATTAATGGACAGACCCTAATTAGAAAAACGTAGGTGCATTTAGATAGATGCTCTCAGTACTAATATCCAGTAAAAATGTGAGGAAAATGGTAGAAAAATAAATCACGCGTACGGATGGAGTGCTTGACCACCATTCATTTCTTGGTAAATGATAGAAGGAGTTTCCCTAAAGCCATGAAAATTGGCATGGACGTTTCTTTGCAAATATCTATGAAATTCAAAGAAAAATTTTAGAAATCCAACCACCCCAACCTCCACCCCCAAAAAGGGGTGGAGCCAAATTCCACAATTCTGAACCCACAGTGTTAAAATTTGGAACATAGTTTACTGTTGTGCCCCGAAGTTGGAAAAGTTTAACTGCGTAACGCTGCCACGCCTACTTTTTGTGCCACGCCCACTCAAAGTTGGCAAAGTCTGTGAAGAGGTGTAACATCCACACAAAAATTGTTGCGGTTCTACGATTTTGGTTTTCTCTTAATGGAGGAATTCCGTTGCCAATGATACCAAATTTGTGACATTACGTGACAATAAAAATTTTGATTTTTGTCAAAGCACTATGCGGCATATTTATTGCAATTAATGTGGAGACTCAAAAGATAGCATACTTACACGCGAAGTTTCAGAAAAGACTATTAGCCCGATTCTAAATGTTCCTGCGGATTTGAAAAATAAAAACCGCTCCCATTCTTTGCACAATAGGAATGTGAATATAAAGGAACCAAGTATTTTGAAGCTTTTTAAGCGAAGGTTAACACATTTATAAGATTTGCGAAGGACGTCCCCAAAGTGGAATACACTAAAAAAAGTGGTTTAGTTTTTTCTTCTTTTTGTGTAACAATTGTTCTCAGTGTAAAGTGAAATAAATCTTTTTTTTGATTCCCTTTTTTATTAGCAATCAGCCAACGCTTGTTTCATATTTCTATCTTAATTAGTTTTTGAGATATAAAATTTTGAAAAAAGGCGAACTTAAAAGGGGTTTTCAAGGATATCTTAAGGACACTTCGCAACAGGAATCTAAAAAAAAACTTTTTTCTTCTTTTTGTGTAATAATAATGTACTTTGAGAATATTCATACAAATTGAATTAATAGACGTGCGTTGTCCTTTTTCGTCTTCAGCTTTAGAGAGCTGTCCATCAAGCGTTTAGCACTCAAGAAGTTGGATCGCTCCCACCGAATTTATAGAGCGTCGAAGTGGATTCAGCCGATACCTATAGTTGATGAAAACCACAACGTTAAATGTTCATTTGATAATTGGGTGCGCATTTTTCGAAGAGATGCTTCAAAATTCTAGAAAATGACTTCTTCTACTGTCAGTAATTGTCTTCAGCTGACAATCTATGAAAAAATTACGTATGTCTGATAAAGTCCATTTATGTTAAAGGCTCTACGCCTAAGAGCAATAAATTTCTACAAACAGTGAAAAAAAGAAGTCTTGTTACTTTCGTATTACCATGCTTCAATATCGACTACGGTGCAACATACATTTTTTCTGTCGACTGTCATCAATCAACTCTATTCTTTCTTCAAGAATGATCGTTACTTCCTTTCAAACTTTAACAGCGTTGGCCCTTTAAATCACGCGCAAATGTCTGCTTTAAGAAAGAAATCATTGCATTGTTTAAGATGATCAATATTCATTAACGCTTTATTACAATTTCTGATGCAATGTTTATAAGAAATTAAGAACTAACTAAGGTTCAATTACAAAACAAAACATTATATTAATTTGTTTACGAATGTGAGAACATACGAAACTATGATGACATTTATACTGAAAAGGCTTCTATTCAAGAGGTACCTAGGGACTGTCAGATTTGAACCATTTTGTACGTATTCGTTTGAGTATAAACAACATTCTGACAAAGTTTCATTTAAATCGATGTAGCTGCCATACAAACGATGTGGGGTCTATGGGGGGGTACCGAAGGGAACCGATTTCGATAATTCGTTTGTATCTTAATGACCTCAATTTAGCATTCGTCACTACCGAATTGTTTATTATGATTACAGCTATTCCTTCTATTTGTTCCGCACCCGATTAGATTTCACTGGATGCAATCCGCACTGTGGGATTTCGAGCGGCAAAATTGGATTGTTGTTCCGAAAAGCGCTCGGTCTTAACTCTCATTGCTACGCCATCTGTAATTGCAAGGAGGTCCTGGCAAACTCGTCCTCACCAAACCAATGGTGTCCCGCGATTGGCATTCTTCTTCTTGCCAGTGAAGGACAGTGCAACACAATATTTTAATATTTATAAATTAATATTTTTAATTAATAAAAAGAAAACGATTTTCAATTGTGCCGGTTTTGTGCTTAGTAGGCGATACGTCTTCAGCTCGCTATCTTTGACTTGAAACAAAATAAATTGGCTAAACAAGCACCATAACATGTCATGTCTTTCTTCGTGTGAGAAGGCATGGAAAGCGGCGAAAAAATAATCGTATGAGTCAGATTAAACAAACAATAGTATACAGACTCTTATAAGAAAGATAAGTAATGGGCCTGCTTAGTTTATTGCAACGTTTTTGATAATGTTGCCTTTTTGATTGGCATATAAATTTGGTTTGCTTATATGCTGACATTAGCTCATAAGCTAGTATCTCTCTAAAAAAATATCGAAAAATCCTTAATAGCATTTGGATGTCCCACTGAAACTATATGAACCAGTCTTCACAGGTTATCTTACGCCTCGCTCCCTTGCACACTCTCTGTCTCTCTCTGTCTCTCTTCTCTCTCTCTCTCTCTCTCTCCTCTCTCTCTCTTCTCTCTCTCTCTCTCTCTCGGTGCGAGTCGCTGCTTATCGTATTTACAAAAATTTCGATAAAATACGTGAGTATATTGACTGAATCTAAAAATAGACAAAACTACCTTCATTAATTGTATTTAAGTCTTAAAATAAACAAATTTAAACGATTCAAAATTTTTTAATTTTGTGTTTCATTATTTACATTGACTTTGGGTACTCGCTTCCAAAGAAATCGGTGAAGCATCAAACAAACGAATTGCAAGATATTACCTTTATTGTAATTAAAAAAAAAAAAAAAAAACAAGGAAAACAATAGAAGATAGACCCAGCGATAAGACTTATAATGAATATTTATTCTATACTAAAAAAAAGGCTTGAAAAAAATCAAGAAAAAAATATCAACGACAAAATGGCGGCAACAAGAGCTGTCAGTATACAACGTCATTGAATGATGTTAAATATTTGAACAAAAGTAACTTCTGCCGCATTTCGATCACGTTCAGACACAATTGTAATCGCACGTGTACTTCATTCGAGTCAAAACGAGTCAACATGACAACCGATGACAGATTCGTTCTTGTAAGTTTTATAAGACAGTACTAGCTTAGGAGGAAAAGCCGTGGGAGGTACCTAGTGCGTGACAAATCCATTCTTCCCTTAAAGCCGTTGCCGGTGGGAGTAGATATATGTATATTCATATAACAACAGTATGCCTGCTTTCCAAAAGCGCCGCAATTCCTACAAATATTCAACAGAAACAAACATATGGAGCTAAGTGTTTACAAACGAAAGCGCAGTTGATTGAAACTGACTGCATATGTTTGCACGTGTTGAAGGTTTTTGAAGGAAGTACTGCTCTATTGGAAACTAGATATTAAGCACACAAAGTGCAGATAGAGGAAGAAATTTAAGACTTTGGACTACTAGCCCACTTTTATGCCAACGAAGTGTTAAATCCCTAAACCAGTTAAAGACACTCGGTTTCTGAGAATGATCACAATTCAGGAAAGCAATAAAAATCGAGTACCTACATAAAAACTCTGCACAAAAGATCTTTTAGGTCGTGGTGCTTTACAGCCTACTTAATAATAACCGAAAGAAAATAATATGAATATGAATCCTATTCAACTAAAAATAATCAAATTTTAATCATTTTCACTTTGATAACTACTTTCTCTTCTTAAAAACCAAAAAAATATGATCTTCAGATTTCAATGTGATTATGTTAGTTGTTAAAGCACTTGAAGAAAAAAAAAAAATGAGAACGAACTATTGGCTTAAGTGCATCTGTTTAAACATAACTTCGTCTAGAATTATGACTTCTTAACAAATAAAAATAAACATGTATGTATGTATATACGAGTATATCGAACAATAAATCGCACATCTATTTCTTTAAAGCCATATATTTATGAATGCAAATTAATTTTCATTAAACTTTATACATTTATTTATGATTTGAATAAAATACATATTTAGAAAAAATTTAAATAAATATTTTTTAAATATATTTTTCGCCCATTCAAAGCAATATAAGCACGACTAAAAATTTCGCCATTCTCCAACAAACATCCAATCTCTTTCATAGCCTCTCAAAAGAACTTTCTTTTACGAATTTAATTTGTTATAAATTAACTGTTGAATCAATCAACATAAGAATTAATTTTCTAGGTGTTGGTTTTCCTTCAGGAAAATTCAGTCAAATATCATCGAAACTCTTCAATAACCACGTAAGCGCCATGATATGATTTTAAGTCGAATGTTTTAAAATCGATATTGTTTTATCAAAACATAGTTTTGTGACTCCATCGACGGTATGTACCGAGCTTTGTTGACCAACTTGAACTTTGAACACCAATGTTACAATGACGGATGTTGCTGTCTACCATATACATATCACTTTTAAGAACTAGGTACATATACTCAAAATATCAAAGCATAGCGGTCGTATGAGGAACGTTATACGGGGCACGGTTTGTATGGGCTCGCATCACTCATACGCACTGTCTGACCATTTGGGTAGACCACAAACAAAATTCGCTGTTTTTACAGTTTCATTGATAAATTCGAACAAATCAAATGGAAATGGAAACATTTTTTGTCCGTGTTTTTCTTTTATTCATTAGATTATTTTTATTATTATTATTTTCATTATTATTATAAGATATTATTATTAGGTATTATTATTATTATTATTATTATTCGTATTATTATTAGGGATTAGTAAACTCGGCTCTCTTTTTACATGGTCTTATTTTACACGATTTTGAAATAACGCGGTTAACCAAAAAGAAAAACCAAAAAGAAAAAAAGTTTCTTACACGAAATTTTTGTTTTAGCACGAATCCCTTAAAAACAGAAACTTATGTATATGGCAACTCTACTTCATGGCTTGTTCACATTACGGGAAATACCCGATTTTTACTATTGCTCTTTTCCTCATCGCGTTGTACATAGCATTTCGTTACTTACGATTGTGTTGTGTAAGTGATCGGTTCGATCAATAAAGTTATAATAGTTAATATTTAAGTTAAAGTTTTGTTTGACTAATTTTATTTATTTTTTATTATTTTTATACCTTTTCCGAGGAAAGGGTATATTAAGTTTGGCTCGGAGTATGTAACATGCCAAAGGAGTCGCGATAGATATAGACATATATATATAATATTCTTGATCAGGGTGACAAAGGAGTCGATCTAGCCATGTCTGTCTGTCTTACTTTGTCTGTCTTCTGTATCGAGTCACACTATTAGTTTTTCGTAATTTACTCCTAAGACCATGAGAATGGATATCATATTGAATATTTTTTTTTGGCATGATCTTTGAACTAGGTAGAATGTCCGAAAAACTGCATACAAATTTTTTTCGTATGATCCCTTACTTGGGTCGTGGGAACTGAGTTCAGAAGTTTCAGAATAATTCACGATTCTTACACGGTTTTTCAGTGAATAACTTTTTTACTATACATCCCAGCTTATTGAAAGTTTGAGTGACTGTGTATTAGCTACTATGTAGACTTAAGGTTTCGCTGAAAAAAAATTGCTGACATCGCTATTACTATGGTATCATCCCACACATTAGAAAAAAACACTCTTCTCTATTCTCATATCTGTATACAAAAATGATTTTTTTTTGCTTCTTCTGGTTGTGTATTTTAGCACGCCAAAAAAATTCGTCACTTATGTGTTAAATATTTGACCATGACCACCATTCGCGAAATTCGCAAAAATTTTTTCACTATTATTGAATTGAGGTTTTCGCAAGCTAGACAAAATGTCCTTCTAACGGTTAAAATTTTGACCATGAACTCACCATTTGCGAATATTTGCAAAAATTCTGGTTTTCACTATTTTTGAATTGAGTATTTCGTAGCTAAACAAAATGTCCTCTAAGGGTTAAAATTTGATCAAGACCACCATTCGCGAAATTTGCGAAATATTTGATTTTCACTATTTTGAATTCCGAGTATTTTCGAAGCTAAACAAATGCCTCTAAAGGTTAAAATTTGACATGACCACCATCGCGAAATTCCGAAAATTGGTGATTGTTCACTAATTTGACATTGAGTATTTCGAGCTAAACAAAATGTCCTCTAAGGGTTAGAAATTTGATCAAGACCACCATTCGCGAAATTCGCAAAAATTTGTATTCACTATTGAATGAGTATTCGAAGCTAAGCAAAATGTCCTCTAAAGTGGTTAAAATTTGATCAAGACCACCATTCGCGAAATTCGCAAAAATTCTGGTTTTCACTATTTTGAACTTGAGTATTTCGTAGCTAAACAAATGTCCTCTAAGGGTTAAATTTATCGAAGACCACCATTGCGCGAAATTTGCGAAAATTTGATATTCACTATTTTGAATTGAGTATTCGAAGCTAAACATAAATGTCTCTAAGGTTATAAATTTGACCATGCTCACCATGCCGCGAATTTCGCAAAATTTGTTTTCACTATTTGATATTGAGTATTTACGAGTAACCAAATGTCCTGCTAAGTTAAAATTTGATGCAAGACCACATTCGAGAAATTCGCAAAAATTTGGTTCACTATTTTGAATTGAGTATTTCGTAGCTAAACAATAATGCCTCTAAGGGTTAAAATTGATCAAGACCACCATTCCGACGAAATTCGCAAAAATTGTTTTCACTATTTTGAATTGAGTATTTCGTAAAGCTTAAACAAAATGTCCTCTAATGGGTTGAAAGATTTGACCATGCCACCATCCGCGTAAATTGGCGAAAATTGATGTCACATGAATTGAGTATTCGTAGCTAAACAAAATTAAGGTAAAATTGATCAAGAACATGAAATTTGCGAAAATTTACATTTTACTTTTTACTTTGAGTATTTGAAGTATGAAAAATGATCTCTAAGGTATAAAATTTGACAGTGACTTTCATCCCAAATTCTGCAATTTGATTTTCACTATTTTGAAGAGTATTTGCTATGCTAAACAATAATGTCTGTAAGGTTAAAATTCGATCAAAGTACATATTCGGAAATTGAAAAAAATTGAATTTCTATTTGATTGATGATTTGCAGTAAACAAAATGTCAATCTGTAACTTTGACAAATCCGAGCCATTCGCGAATTTCTGTAAAAATTTGGTTTTCGACTTTTTGAATTTGATATTCGAACTTTAACAAAATGTTCTAGTTAATTTGATCGAGACTTACATTCAAATTATGCGAAAAATTATTTTATATTTTATTGAGGATTTGCAGCTAAAATTCTCTAGGGTAATTTGACAAGACACCATCCGCAAATTGCGATCAAATCTATTTATCCCTATTTTGAATAGCATTTCGCAGCTAAACAAAACCTCTAGGTTAAAATTTGATCAATACTCATTCCAAATTGCTGAAAATTTGATTTTTATCTTAATTATTTGAAATTGCAGCATTTGCGGCAGCTAAACTAAAATGTTCCTTATTAATAATTTGATCATTACCAGTTCATTCGGCGAAACTTCGGAAATTGTTTTCACTATTTTGAATTGAGTATTTCTACTAAAAAAATGTAATAAAATATAAATACCATTCATTATAGCAATAATTGATTTTCACTATTCTGCAGATGAGGATTCGTAGTGAACATGAAGCCGCTAAGCAGTTGAAAATATTGATCAAAATGCACTCGCGAAATTCGCGAAATTTGTATTTTATATTTTGAATTGAGCATATTGTTGTCAGCTAACAATAATGTTTCTAGGTTAAAATTGACAACCACATCGTGAAATTGTATCGCGAGAAATTTATTTTCACGATATTTTGAATTGAGTATTTCGCACAAATAGAATAGTCCAATTCTAACGGATTAATTAACTTGACCATGCTCACTCCGCATTTTGTGCTTAAAATAATCAGTTTTAGAATAATCGAAGTACAGATAAGGTATAACTAGATATCCAAGCTAGAACAACATAAATCGGCTATGGAATTTTTGTTAAGGTAATGTGGTTTAACATATTCAGGCTGAGGACAAAGGTATGTGTTGCATATCGCTATAGCCGATGTAAACTTCTATTACTTGAATTGTATTAAAAATGATTTGTTTTGGTTTTTAAATATATGGATTTTATATAAATTTTTTTTTGCACGATTATTTGGAAAAAAAATTACCGTTCATCTAACCGATCTTTTTACATTTCTGGAACTATCCCGAATTAGCCATAAGCCACGTATATATCTTAAGGATTTTCGAGGAACGGCAATCTATGTATCCATGTATAAGTGAGACTGGTGTAATTATTGAGACTGTCTTTCGTATTTATCCGAAATACATTTTAGGCTAATGAATTGAATCTTGAATAAATATCGCAAACTAGATTATTTTTCGTTTGATAATGTAATTTACTCGAAACGAGACGTTAATGACACTTGGTCTAGATGAATACTTTGATGTTTGATGCGATTTTAAGTTTTTATTCATCTACCGTTGAGTGTGTTGTGGCAAGTCGATTCATCTTTTCAAAAAGTTTTTAATGAACTACAGTTACACTCTTTCTTATGTATGCTTTTTTTTTTTTTTTTTTTTTTATTTGTATATGATTGCCAAAAACACTTCGCCATTTGCCGAAATATTTTTTTCTTATTTTTTCCCGGTTCCATTCTTGTTAAAAAAACAAGAAAAGAAAAAAAATCGTATTGGTGTTGTTGAATAATTTGACAACTGGATCAATAAGAAATAGGTTTTACACCATTATTAAATTGTATTTAAAAATAAATTTAGAGAAATTTTATTGCTAGGATGATGTTGGCAGGCAAATATTTAAAGCTGCCATACACTTCCCATACAAGAGATGGATTCGAAACATTCTGGGTGATTCGACGGTATTTATTCAAGTTTTCTTTATTTTCGAGGCGCTGGGAATATATTATGCATAGTATATATATGTACTGTACGAAATATTATTTTATGTATATGTTTGTACAGGGTGTCCCATGCGGAAGTGATTTTTTTTTATAGGGATGGTAGGGGAGACCAAGATGAACAAAAAATAGTATGGGAAGTGGTGGTCGCAATTGCACTCCTGAGGAGTTATAGGGCCTTAAAGTTTTTAAGCAGGAAGTCGAGAAAAAGAAATCTCCCACAATAACGATTTATCGTAAAAAAAACAATGCAATGAGGTTTGAAAGCTTTTAGGCAAAATTAAATTGATGGTCAAAATTTGAGCCATTGAGGAAAAAATAAACGGTCAAAGTCAAAACTTTTGAAAAAGCTTTACATTTTTTTTACTTTGGGAGCCATTTTTGTATGAAAAAGGTCCTATTAGCATATGAATTTCGAAGTTTTTCCCAAATCTGCAGTCGATTTCCTTTAAAACCGTAGTGCATATGCTATACCTTATTTGTGGCTTAACGATCGAAAGAAATGGGATTTAAAAACGAACTTGAACTTTCTTTTATGTGATGAAATTCTAAAAAGAGCAATCTGTAACTTACTATGGCCGGCCAGGAATTTCTGTACAAATAAGACAAGTTTTGTTTTAAGATTATGCGAACTTTAACTGGAAAAATGGGTTTTGTTTTTGCTGAGCTTAATTAAATTAAATGCAAAAAATTAAGTTCGTTCTTAAATCTCACTTTTTCGAAGGTTAAACCACCACCTCCCATACGATCTCTATAGTCCCTATAAAGAAAAGCACTTCCGCACGGGACACCCTGTATATTCAAATCATTCTCAAATTGTCTTTTAATTACCTTAATGACTGGAAATTCGCATTTGCGGCGCAACGAATGATTTTTTATATTGTCATTAAGTTGATTTGGTTCGGAAACTTCGGAAACCTGTCACACGAGCGTTAGATAAACTTCTACAAAAAAAAAAAAAAAAAAAAAAAAAAACAATAATGTTTTTTCTTTCTGCAGATGACAGAATGAAGGAACATGAAGCGCTAGCATGAAAGATATTGAAAGAGAGTCGTTTTTTTTTTTTTTTTTTTTTTGTAAGCAATCATTTGTTGCTGTAATTCAATCACATGTGAAATTATATAAACAAGAAATTAAATGTTTAGATATTTGTAAATTGATAAAAATAAAAAATAAAAATAAATTATCTGATGATCGCATTGTGGCCAGAGATGACAAGAGTTTGTATCGAATTTCTGTAACTTTGCACCATATTCCCGCAGATCCATGGAATCGGTTAATTTTTATATAAATGTGGCTTCGTTCGTTGACTTTTTCAATTTCCTGATACCCCATCAATATTAACATTGAATCTGATTATATCGAAATGACATCGTTGATTAAATAGGGCCTGAATAAATCTTTTTGGTATATTTTTTGATGCCGCATTTGATGCTTTTATACTTTTGGCCCAACTTAGCATAGAACAACGCAAAATATCTTAAGATCAAAGCGGCAATATATGCAAATCCCGATTATTTGTGAATGCAATTATAACGACATATCTATCTGTTTATTTATCGATATGACAATTTTTCCCAATTTGCATTTGAAAACTTTGGAGCTTTTGTTATTTTTTTTATATTTTTCTATTTGAATATTATGACTTATGCATGTGGGCAGCTGAATGCTTGACTGCTTCGGCGGCTTTTAAGTTTTTAATTCTATCATTTACCTGGATGTGTCATGTGGCGAGGCGTTAAATTCATATGGGTATTCCCTAAAAAAAAAAAAAAAAAACCTTTTTATAGCATCCCTATATATCCGATTGCCTTTCGCGCGAGAGGAATCATTATGACTGTTAACGGCCACGGACCCTAGCCAAATTTCGACAAATACATGATCGGGTATGCGGTCAAATTTGGAATTGTGTAAGCTTCTTAGTATATGTATACAAGAATTCCCATGAGACCTACAATTAGTTTGGGTGTGTTACAGCTATAGGAGTTAAGGGTTAATTTCTTCTGTGCATCAGGTATCTCATGTGCTTAGTATGGTTAACTGTTTGAGAGCCAGCCTATACGATAGTGTTATCAGAATAAAAATGAATGTAAATCGAAACCATTGAAAAGAAAATGGTATGGATAAAGATGAGATCAGACCTCTAGAGCTTTTCAGCAATTTAATTGGCCCATGGTTTTCAAATAAGATATTTAAGCTTTATCTCGATTAACTCAAGTCAAAGATCCATCTTCTTTTTATGCATACGAGTCAATGGGTCTTAGGATGGAATAAAAGCACGAATTATGTATTGGTGCGCTATTTCAAGAGCTTGGGTTATATGTCAGATTATTTCAGCTCCCGCCCCGCTCTAGGGAGCTCAGTTATCCTTTTCGGAAACGAAAGTTTTCTTTCCTAGAACTGACAAGGTAAAAATGCATTAAGAGATATTATGGATATGCTAGATTTAGGATGAGATGGAATGAATCGCGTGCCAACGAGAATTTTGATCTTTGCACAAGTGGTCATATTAGCCAATTGCTTTTTTCATGTTAATTATATTTAATCAATGACATACGTTATTCAATAAACAAACAATTAAGCTATCAGAACCTACCCTGTATTCGTTGTGATAACACGCAGAATTCAACTGAACCGAGCAGAAAATAGAGCAGAAAAGAAAAGAGCCGCCTCCGCCGTAGAGACTTCATCTTCAACTTCGCCGTCGTTGGCGTTGTTGTTGTTTTTGTTGTTGTTGCTGTTGCTGTTGCTGTTTTTGTTGTTGCTGTCGTCATCGTCATCCGAAAGAAAAATGTCTTGCCTAGAAAAGTCTGTTGGTCTCGCCGTCATCGACAGTTAGATTCGTTACCCTTAGTACTGCTGCTGTCTCTGTTGCTGTTTCTGTTTCTGATTCTGTTTCGATTTCGGTTTCTGGTACTGGTTGTGCTGCTGATTCTGGCCGTGGTTCTGATACTGCTGCTGTCGCTATATTTTCACTGTCGTATTTGTCGTCGTAGTCGTCGTCAGTTGCTTCTGTATTTACTTTTCGAGTTCAATAAAGCAGGCATGTATCGCTTCGCTTCGCATATACCGTATCGCAGCAGTTAAAGGAAAAAACGTCCGAAATTAAAAGAGCACAAAAAATAAATAAAAGAAAAAAACTATATGAACAAAATAGCACACAAAAAAAAAAAAATAAAAGGAAAAAATACAAAAATGAAAACAATAATAATAAGGAAAGAAAAAAAATAAACGGAATCGCTTAAAATCGTACGTTATCAGTATCTTGAAACCATAAAAATAAGAGTTCGGTATAGGCACTTTTAGTTCAGCTTCTACCGCGATTGCAACTCAAGTTCAAGCAGGCTGCGCATAAAAAATTCTCGCCCGCCTCCATACCAAACGGAAAAGCGTTTCTTGGGTTTCTTTTCTTTTTTGCTTTTTCGCTTTTGGGCAAAAAAAAAAAAGAAGCGAAAAACGTAGAGCGGCAAGTCGTGCGCAAGGGTGCAGTGCAGCGGAGTGGAGTGGAGTGGAGTGCACAAAACGTTTCGCAAGATCGTGGAAATGCGTCCAAACTTAACGAAGACGAGGAATCTCGCGGCGTGATTTTATTAATTCTAAAGACGGCTTAATAAATTGTTGCACAACGTGCTACAGCTCGATCGTTCAATCTTTCGTCTATCGTACGACTTATATATAAATATATGTATATATATATATACATATAACTATTTAGAGAACGTCACATAAGCATCTTTTGATAAATTTTGTAGGAGCGTATCTTTGTTGCTTTCCGTTCGGTCGAACGTTTCTTGTTCGCAGTGAAAAATCCATCGATCGATGCAAAATTAATTCTCCAGACCGAAGAAGTTGTGCTAAGAAAGAAAAAAATTTACAGCAACAAAATGTTCAAAATCCTGCGCTTTCGAATTTTAACAACAAAAGTATTATATATAAGTCTAATTCTCGCGATTGCACACATAGTGGCCATGTAAGTTCCTATCAAAACAATTTCTATATATGAACATGTATATGGGTGATTCCACACAAAATTTGCCACTAAAATTTTGTTTTGGAAAAAATATTTTTTTTTTCGATAAAATAGCCAAAAACATTAGACACCTTATTTTTTTTTTTTTTTCTAAATTTACCATACTTTTCCCGGAAAATTTTTTTTTAAATCTTACGTTTTTCAACAAAGATCTTTTTTCAATCGCTGATACTGCAAAAACTAAGGACGCTAGAAAATTTTTTTGAAGGGGTGAATTGTTTGTCTTTTATTTAGCTTTCGACTGAATTATAATAAATACCGCTATAACTATTATTTCAAAGAGAAAAACTTGAATTTTGCAAAAAATTATTTTTTTTTTAAATTTGGACCATTTTAATATTTTTTATTTTATTTTTTGATGGTAGCCTAAGCTTTTCTCTTAATAATAGCAAAATTTCAGAATGGGATACTCAATACTTACAGAGATATGATTTTTTTAACGCATCGTATATTGAAAAATTAAGTTTTATGAAAATTAAAATTTCCCAATCATTTCTTCATTTATTTGATTTTTATTTTTTGTTTACTTCAAATAAATGAAGAAATGATTAGTGGCAAATTTTGTGTGGAATCACCCATATACATAAGTACATATGGCCCGTTTACTTTGAGAGTGGTGTAACTCCATTTTTCTATTTCGAGATATTAAGTGGTGCATTTCCATTACTGGGTACCCGCCCTGCACCCAGCAAAAATCTTTAGAATGTCTTTAGAATGGGAAGCTTAACATGAATCTAAAAATTAAATTTACCCACGGCCTTCAATTTTCCCTCAAAGCCGCTCAGAACCGGAAAATAGAAAAATGGAGTTACACCACTTTCAAAGTAAACGGTCCATATATAGTATACATGTCGTCCCCTCAGAAAACGACTGTCGTATGTCCCATAAGAAATGCATGCGACATACGACAGCCGTTTTCTGAGAGGACATATCGTCTATGAAAAAAAGGGGGAAAAAATAGAATCAGGCCACGAGGTATTTAAGAGCAATATTTATGCGAACGATGCGATATTCGATACGCATACATGTACATAGATTCAATCAAAGAAGAGAAAAACATAGCGGCTTTCATACGTTACGATTTGCGTCATGCCTAGTTTCCGATATCGCAAGGAATCGCGGCACTATAGGAAACCAGTCAAAAGACTTTAAGCGAAAATCTCAGGGACGTGAACAGGAACAAAAAAATATCTCCTGCGAATGGAGTGTGCCTACTGTGAGCTGGCATTCCAATTTCGATGATAGATTAAAAGAAAACAAAATACATGGAATTATCCCGTGGCCTTGTAGGATCATGTCTCTTCGACGAAGATCGATTTTAATAGATATCCACGACTATTATTAAAACTTTTAAAGATGCATGCTCATGTATGATTACGATTACTATTATTTCGAAAATAATATCCTGGCTGCTTCAATCATCGACCTTTGGAAACAAAATTCATATTCGATTTATGGGCCAAAATTTCTTTTTAATGCCTAAATTTCTGTCTCTTTCAACGAAATTCCGTGTTCGTAAAAGAGAAAATCAAATTAATAACAAATAAATTTTAACTAAAAATTTATTAATAACGAAATAAAATGCTCTAGTCCAATTGGAAAAAATCGAATATTACCAAACTTACATCTTGTTTACTCGCAAACTACAGTAACATTGTTGTCTTGTTTGGCAAGACAAGACAAGATAAAACAACAATGTTACTGTAATTTGCGAAGAAAAAAAAATGGAGTTTTGGTAATAATTAATTGTTTTTTTTTCAATTCGACTAGAGTATTTTATTTCGTTATTCATAAATTTTTTTGTTAAAATTCATTTTTTATTAATTTGGTTTGCTCCTTCAGAAAAACTGAATTTCATTGACAGGGACAGAAGTTAAGGCATTAATAGATATTTTCGATACAAGTGTCGAAATGAAGCTTTTTTTGCACGAGTGGTAAATGTTGTTACAATACCACGAGTGCGAAAAAAAGCTGAGTTTCGACACGAGTGCCGAACAATATTTTATGCAATAAGATTTCAAACTAGATTTTAACCTAAATTTAAGAAAACGTTTTTTTTGTGAAGAAAATTTTTATTTTTATTTGACAGATTCATAATTTGAAATTCTTTATTATACAACTTCGTAGTATGCTCTGCTTATTTTTGCCTTGTATTTTTTGAAATGCGTGCATTTTGAAATATTATTGCACACCTTGCCTGTATTTTGAAATGCGTGCGTTTTGAAATTTATTATTGCACGCTTTGAAATTCATTACAAACCCTGGTAGTATGCCATGCTTTTTGTTTGTTTTAAAATTTTTTTTTAAACTTTTTCAAATCTAGTGTCATAATATGCTTCATTATGATTTTAAAATCGACATCATAATAGGCCTATTATGATGTCGAATTGCATAAAAAGAATTTTGGCCCTTATATCATTTGTTCATTGTTTTATTCTTGCCACAAGATTTCTACTGGGCCGACAAATTTTTAGCTTCTCCAACTTTTCGCCTTGCATCGTAAAGTCAATCAGAATTTTATTTTTTTTTTTTTTTTTTTGTATGAGCTTAGTGCAACTTCAAACCTTTTCGAGTGAATTTAGACACAAAAACGTGAAACAATGATGTCGACCAACTGCGTATGATGAATCTAAGGCAAAAAACGTTGCTCATACGCACTGTCTTACGGGCCTGAGCGCACTTTGTCGAACTGTTTTAGCATTTTTTGTAGTACTAAAATTTTTATTTATATGTTAGTACAATTTTCTATGAGGATAAAGATGCATTGAGAATTTCTGTCATAGGAATATTCAATTTCAAGAATCGAATATTCTGTAAGCTTTCCGAATCCGCCGAATCGTCTTTTTAACCCATTTGAAAAAGAAAATTTGATATTTTCGTGTCGCAAAAGTAATGAGTAACAATTCCTTTTGATGACATCTGCCTCATATAAATATGTAGATCTGTTGATGCTAAGACTCCTTCAAAAGCGGATGGATTCGTCTAATGGTCGTGGGTCACCCGTTTCATCTTTCTTCGTACCATTGCTTCCCATTTTTCGTACTAGTTGAATTCCTATTGAAGCCTATGATTATCCTGCAAAATATGACAAGTTTCTTTAAACTGACGGAAATTTTTAAACTTTTTTTAACGATCGGGGGTGGTGGCTGAATCCCAAAACCGGCCCCTTTTGTATGCCACTGCTGCTAGTGAAAGAATCGAAAAGACGTATACGTTTAAGAGGATTTTATTTTTATAGGAATTTATTTCAAAAGCATTCGAATTTTTTTTATAAATGAAAATTGAATTTTCCATCATCGTGCCATGAAAGCAGATCATTTTTCTCTTTGAAAATGAAACAAATTATTAAATAAATAAGCAGGGACACTTTGATCTTTTCTCATTTGAGAATGACGTTACATGGAAGCTGGTTGCCTTCACCCTTCTGCATATTTACTTTTCAATTGGCATATTTGCTTTCATTGAAATCGATTATTATTTGCTTTTATTGCTGTGTCTTGCGTTACACCTGCATCCATTGTTTTCCGAATGAAACGTCAAAAAAGAGGGTGGGGGGGAGGGGGGTTGGGAAGAAATGAATGAGAATGTGAATAAAGCTGTAAACAAAAATGTGATTAAATAAAATTTCACAATTTGCAACTCAGATACCCATAATAATCGAACTTTTTGTCAAGAAGAGTGTGCTCTTGTTATGTACTAGGGCCTATATTGTTTCAATAAAGTTTACAATACTCAATGATCTGAATAATTAAAGGAAAATTATAAAGAACAAGTGAGGGTGTTATAGTCAGGCGAGCCTGACAATACAATACCCGACACGGACATACATAATTATATATGTATTTCAAAATTTTGTAAAACATTCCCCAAGACCACAACCTTTTGGACAGTATTCCGAAGATCTTTAAGGCCAGAAGCGGCCTCTTTTTCCGATTTTTGATGAATTTATTTATGAAAACTGCGCTTTTGCAACACGCCCACTTTTCCAATTTTGGGAAATTGCATTAAGCAGCCTAAAATTTGCTCACATCAAATTTCATCCAAATATTTCAAAAAACTTGGCCTTGGAGCGGTTTATGTGATTTTCATAACAGACCCTAGTACTGGAGGTACCCTTACTAAGGTCTCTTACTGATCCGATCGGGTCTATTCGCGAACCTGTTCTTACTCATATCCTCTTGAGCACGTTTCATTTATATATATATATATATATATATATATATATATTTTGTATGGTCTATCTCGACTCGTTGTGGGTGTTACACGCAACGGCACAAACAAAATATACCCTCGACATACAGTGTGTCGGGTATAAAAAGTTTAGGCAAGCAAAAAAAAAAGCTTGACAAACGCGTAATTAAATTGCAGGAATTCGCCACTGAAATCGTCGTGTGTGTTTATATTTTTTTTTCGATTTCTAATTTTTAATTAATTTTTTTTCTAAAAGAGCATTTCCTCTTTCGGCAATTGTTTTTCCATTTTCAATTTTAAAAAATCTAATACTTTCATTTGAACAAAAGAGAAAGAGAGAGAGAGAGAGAGAGAGAAGAGAAAGAGAGAAGAGAGAAAGAGAAAGAGAAGAGAAAGAGAGAAAGAGAAGAGAGAAGAGAGAAAGAGAGAAGAGAGAAAGAGAGAAAGAGAGAAAGAGAGAGAAGAGAGAAAGAGAGAAAGAGAAAGAGAAGAGAGATAGAGAAAGGAGAAAGAGAGAAAGGGAGAGAAGGGAGAGGAAAGAGGAGAGAGAAGAAAAGATAAAAGAAAGAGAGAAAGAAAACTTTTATTTGAAGATATTCAGAAAATTTGCTTGTATTATCGAAAAGTATTATAGCCGAACAGTTCATGAATGCTCGAATTTGATTCGAAATATGGGGGGGAAAATATTAGTGCGATATTTTAAAATATCTTTCGTTTTACAGTTAGTTGACACAAGTGCGTCCCTGTAGGCCCGGATGCCAATAAAGAAGAAGAGACCAACGAGTGCTTTCGTAGTGCTGATATTGGCCACAGTTTTTTGAAAAAAATTTAACGCCAAAATAATTAGAATATTCATTAATCATCAATGCTTTATAATGTAACGAATGTGTATTCGATATTATTGGTGGTTCAAAACTCTAATTTTTGTCACTAATATATTAAAAATATTTTGTTTTACAGTTAATTGTCATAATTGTGCAATGGAGCCACTTTGGCCAATATAGATGGCCGGAGATTTTTCACTACTCCTGACGCCCCCAGATAGTTACATCACTGTTAAGCCGACTGTAGCCAAGAAATATCCGTTAGAAGAGAGTCGCTTTCGTAGTGCTGAATAGTTAGGCCACAGTACTTTTGAAAAGTTTAATTCAGTACGCTCAAAATAATTTTACAAATATTTCACTTAATCTACATATGTATATATAAACGCATGTGTTTTTCGGATATTTTTGGTTTTTGGTTCAAAACTCCCTAAGCTTCGTTTGTCCACCCTCACCCCGACCCCCCCCCAAAAAAAAATTTTTTTTTTTTGGTTAATGTGTCATAATTGTGCAATGTACCACTTTGGCCAATATAAGCACTACCAAAGCACTCTTTCTCTATCTACGTCGCTGACTGTGGCCCCCTGAAAGGGATTTTAAAGTTAAAAATGACTGTTGAAACCGACTTTGTATCCAAGAAATATCCCTTAAAAATCCTTTTTAGCATTATCTAATTTGAAAAAAATAGCTCTAAGGCCCATTTGCTACTGTTTCGGTAAAAGTTTATCGTCACGGTATCCTCTCAAAATATCAACATTTTCATACAAATTTTTCGAAACGAAAATTTTAATCAGAACAGAATCAAACGGGCCTAATTTTTTCCTTTCATGGAAAAAAAGTTTTTTTATCGAAATCAAAACGTATCTTTTTGAGATATTTACAAAAACGTTAGTGCAAATTTATACACTTTTTATATTCCCTACAGTAATATGGACTGACCCAAGTGTAGCCTTCGATCAGTCCCTCATGTTATCAGTACTAGTCCCTCATAATTCCATTTCCAATGCATTCAACTGACCATTTTAACATGGGCCTGTGATTGGTGAACGACCGGTCCGCAAAACGGGTTGATTTTCTAGGTTGATGAAAGTGTCATTCACAGGGTACCCTTAAACCAACCCGTTGATTAGCGACCGCCGACTAGTCCGATTCGATGGAGCGAACTGCCATAATTTAACCGGTAGGATTTCGACCGGTCAGAGGCCAGTTTCCTTCTTAGGTAATTGATCGGCTCATTACTTCAGGGTTGGTATATTCACTTATGTATGTGCATATTGTATGCACTTATGTTTTTTTTTATATATCTCAATACACTCGCCGTGGATTTTAATGATATTAAAAAAATCAAAAACAATACTCAGAGGTATTTTTTTAAAACAACCACTTTTAAAATTTTAAGGCCTAACCCTTTCACTCCCATTGGGATAACACATCCCAACTTTCAAAAAGAGGGTAAGACAAGGCAAGAGAAGGAAAGAGAGCAAGAGAGAAAGAGAAGCGAACAGAGTGAGAAAGAGTTTGCAGGAGAGGGAAAAAGTTGCTGAGTCAATGAGAGGGTAAGAGAGGGAAAGTGAGATGGTGAATAAAGGCGGGTGAAGAAGAAAGAGGGAGGGTGGGGTAAGGAGAGCGATAAAGATTCAGGGAGAGGATCGAGATCGTAGGAAAAGGGTTGGTGGGTGAGGAAGAAAGGGGGGAGGGAGAGGTTCAAAAACTAGTGTTTTTGAGAAGGATTCACTTTCTTAACTTAATTTTTTTTTTCAAATTTTTAGGAATTGATTTTTGGCACAATAGTTTCATAGGAGGCGGTGCAAAGTTCGGCAGATGTTCTAGTTTATATATACAATGTTCTCTCTCCTTGCCATATATAACTATATACATATGTCACTCAGGAGCCGTTTCCATTTTGGCTCTTTTCAACACGGTCTCGGGTACCCACCACGGTCTTGGGTACCCACCAAAATGAGCATTTTTCACTTAGGTACTCACCAAAAGTATTTCTCTCTCGCTCTTTTTTTGCCTGCCGAGTAACATCTCTTTCTAACTGGCGCGATACGTCCCGCCCAATATCTATGAGAGTGACATATATGGTTATACGTGCTCCTTGCGGACAATCCTCTTAAACAGACAATTTTTTGGCAATGCTCTAGGGTTCCTACTTCGCAATTAATTTCCTCTTAAGCGGACACCTCTGTTAAGCGGACATATTTTTCGGTCCCGCAGGAGTCCGCTGAAGAGAGAGTACACTGTACATATACTCTTTCTCAAGCATCAAACATTTTGTATGAAACTTTTTCGCATATTTGAACATAAGACTGACAGAAAACAACCATGAATATTTGAGAAATAGCTGCAAATAGTTTGGGAGTGAAAGTGTTAGATCGTTTTGTCATTCCTTCCGTTTGATCGCAGGCTTTTATATTGAGGAAAAATTCTGTTTTTTCTTTCTTTTTCCTTGGATATTTTTTCCTTTTTATTTTTTATTTTTATTTTTTTTCTCTTCACGTTAATCTCTCTTAAAATAGATATTCTTTTTGCGCTTACCGCCTTGTTTGAAGGTTATTTTATTACCGTGAATTATTTGCTTGTCGCTTTCCGCTACTCGCCGTTCCAAGGTTATCAAAATGCTCGAATTTTTTCTATGGAAAACGATGTTGGAAAAGCCAACAATTAAAATTCAATTTGCCGAGCTTATCTGTTTGCAAACGTTTTTTATTTATTTATTTATTTATTCGTTTACGAAAAGGAATGCCATCCTTTTATTCCGTTACTTTAAATATTGATATTGATCTTATTAAAAATTAAGCTGAATTCAAAACAAAAGGTCACAAAAAAATTAACGGGAGTTTTTTATTTTTGTTTGGTTTTTTTCTTTTTCTTTTCTTAAAAAGGCTTATATGTACATATGTGCGCGTGTGAGAAGGAAAAATATTTGGCAATCGGAATGTGATATTCTCTTTTGTTGCAGCGTTCGTGTTGCCGTTTCTTACATTTCGTCGGCTTAAAGTGTGTAAACCTGCTAAGTCCACTTTTGGCCGATTCTGACTTTTCGATATCATGCGATAGAAAAAAGCACACTGCATCGTCAGGCAGAAAATCTTTTTTAATTTCAAATTGTAAAAAACGGAGAAATTGGTGATGAGCAAAACTGCGAAGTCCAACTGCGGTCAAAGTTCACAGCTAACACCAACAAATGACTCCAACGTAGCTTTTGTATACTGCAGAGAATCGAATTTAGAAGAGACTTCATATATGTATGTATGTATGTTTGTAGGAAGAATATAAACCATCCATATTTTCGGTTTCCTTCCTAAGCTTTAATTCTTGAAAAGCCGGCGATTTGCTGCAAGCCAGATACGCGTATTAATCTAGTTTACTCACTAGTTTTATACACGGATTCTTTCAGTCACACTTAAATGGGCGAATACAGATTTATACTTCCCAGTAGTCAGCGGAGCCACCACAACGCTAGCGATTTCACTAGTCACTGGGTGTCGGGGATCGGTCCCTTTCCTATCCAAGACGCTGGCGAATTTAACATTACGATCTCATTGCCGGGGACAGGTCGTCCTTTTATGCGCCACCTTTAACCAGTCATTTCGCTAGCGAAAAGGGGCAGGAAAATGGCCTAGCACCAGCGACTGAGAAAAAAGAAAAATTTCATTTTTTGTTTTGAATTTTTTTAAATTTATTTATTTTATTAATTATTATATTTTTTTGTTTATCTATTTTTTATTTTAAATCTTTTTTATCTTACTTCTCTTAAAATTTTCTCGCCTCCACCGAGCCTCGAACCGCTGACCACCAGATCGCTGGGCGAACGCCTTAACATTTACGCTAAACGAACGAATTTAATTTCTTGGTCAAAATGCTCACTTGAGTTTAGCGTTGCTCAGATTTTGGGAAACGTATGTTATTTAACGAATTTTTTCACTCCAAAAATTGTTTACTTGAAAATGAACCATTAAAAAAAAAAATAATAATAAAACCTTAAAAATTTAGGGGAAAATGTTTGTCTTCCAAAATAACTGAACTATGAACAAAACAAAAAAAATCTAATTCATAAAAAAAGTAAAAAATTTAGGAAAAATTCTCGCCGCCCGCAGGGATTGAACCCCGAACCTCCCGGCTATCGAGTCATAGTTTGAACCACTGCGCTATCGAACGCTTGACGGGCAAATGATCAGAATGCGACGTAAAAGCAGACAACAGCAAAAACAATCATACGCAGCAAATAGTGAAATGTGAGCTGAGGCCTATCTACTCTTTCAGGTTCATGTGGTAGGTGAAATGGCTAGTCATCAAGGACTGGCACTTTGGCATGTCACAAATATCGGGGGCGACCTACTGACTACTGGGAATAGCAGCTCTCACACTCTCTCGACTAAAATCATTAGCATGTGTGAGTGTACCCTACAGCCCAGCCGGACTTTTTCGCATAAAGGAAAAAATCATTAATGTTTTCACCGATGATGTCAAGGGGAAAGTTAGAGTACTTCTAAATTCTAATGACATTGTCATCGAGAAAAGATGTTATTCATCGCAATTCCCATGACATAGTCATGGAGAATAGATGTTATTCATCGCATATCCAATGACATTGGACACAAAACCGTGTTTCATTTTCATTTCGTATCACTCCCGAACGATGACATTTTCTTGCGAAACAGGAGGTATCCACTCCAATTTCGATGACCAACTGGTGACATGTCCTCTCATGACGGCCAATGCTGCTTGTGTGTAAATTTCATTAGAAAGTTGGTGTAGAAACAGGAGGAGTCGCGGCTCTTATGTCATGCTGAAATCATTGATGGTTTCACCGGGACTTTTCCTGCTGGGAGAGCACGATACCCCAGTAGAAAATGTCCCGCGGACATCCGCGAGGATTTGTGAGTAACCTAGATTAATACGCGTATCCGGCTTACAGGGGTAGCATGATGTTTTGTAAATGTGTAAGTGCAAACAAGTATCGTGATTTGCTGGGAATGTGTCCTTCTGTACGAAAGAAACACGAAAGAGTTGAACAGAGTTAGGTCTCAGTCAGTAAATCGAAATTCACATAACGAATGTATTTAATTCGCTCTAGTGAAAACGTGCTCAACAGTTGATGCAATAATAAGTTACGTGTTAATAACACTAATGCCTGGTTTCCAATAGTGCAGGAATACCAACGCAGCAGTTCCTGCAAATATTCAACACATGCAAGCACAAGCGACCAAATAAAATCGAGAGCGCCGCATTGATTGAATCTGCCCCAGCAGGCAAATATTTATGTATCACCAGCAGGACAACGCTATCAGTAATTTCATCGGAACATACTTATAGGACACATTGTCCAGCATGACTCGTTTTGTGACGATGTCATCGAAGCAGGTTGACGTTCATGGTACTTGAATCTCATTGGCAACTTAAACTTTATATAAGGCATTAGATTCAGTTGAGCCTTAGCATGACGCACAGTGTCACGTGAGCGGAAAAAAATGCCAAAAATCTAGGTTCGAATTGTTAAAATAATTTTATGGATTTCAGTTTCTGTGTACTTGTGAGTTGAGATCCGATCATTAATATGTCAAATTAAAATATAAAAATAGTAGTACCTGGTAACTTTTATTTATTTTAGGTTTGTTTATAATACGTTAACTGTCATTGGTTTAAAGTAAACAATAGCAAACTGAATTAATTTCAAATAAAGTTTAAATTTTAAAATTGATTTACTAAAAAACCCTAATTTCCCTTTTTTAATTTTTATAAAATACTGTTACAATAAGTAAGTAGAATAACATATAAAAAGAAAGGCTGCCCCAAATTGCTCCGTTCGTAATAAGAGCGTTTTTTTCTCTAGTAAGCTCGGAGTTAAATATTGTCGATTTGTTTCACGTTTGGATAGCGGCTTCCCACAAAACAACAACAGAAAAGCAAAGCGAAATGTTTTTATTTCCTTCGAACATTTTTAAAAAGGTATATATGGGGCATTTCACGTCAAGTGTACCCGCTCAAAAAACTTCATAGCTGGGATTTCGATGAAACTTGGTGGAAATGTTGCGCTATAAGAGTACATGAATTGTGCAAAAGGAGGAGGGGAAATATTTACCGGGTGCCTAGATACAGGGTGTCAAACTTTCAGGCCTTTTTGTATTCAAAAAATTCTACGTCTTGCAAATTAGAAAATGAAAAAAATGTAATAAAGGATTTTTATAGATTTTTTTCTGCTCTTTCCGAAAAAAAATATTACAATCTCCAGAAATTATTATTTATGCAAAAAAAAACGGTTTTTATTTTTAAAATCAATTTTTCGCTCAATGCGAATCAACTAGAAAAGTTCAGCAGCCACAGCTGAATAGCGGCTTCTGCGTGCTTGGCGCGAGGGTCGTGCTGGGTTCAACACCTCCGTTTACTCGTAAGTTTTGGAGATCCCACTTCAATTAAGACTTTATCTTACAGAAAAAAAGCTCAGCTTTCGTTTAAAATTATTTAAAAAAAAATTAAAAATGTCGCATTGAGCGAAAAATTGATTTTAAAAATAAAAACCGTTTTTTTTTGCATAAATAATAATTTCTGGAGATTGTAATATTTTTTTTCGGAAAGAGCAGAAAAAAATCTATAAAAATCCTTTATTACATTTTTTTCATTTTCTAATTTGCAAGACGTAGAATTTTTTGAATACAAAAAGGCCTGAAAGTTTGACACCCTGTATCTAGGCACCCGGTAAATATTTCCCCTCCTCCTTTTGCACAATTCATGTACTCTTATAGCGCAACATTTCCACCAAGTTTCATCGAAATCCCAGCTATGAAGTTTTTTGAGCGGGTACACTTGACGTGAAATGCCCCATATGCTATAAATCTTCAAACTCCAAAGGCGCGTATTTTAAAAAGTAGGCGTGGCATTAAGTTTTTTTTTTCATTTTTCTCTTTTTTGTGTGTCCGTCAATCTATGTACCGAATACCAACTGTCTAGGATAAAAATTAGGGAAGTTAGGATTTCCCGTTATATGGGGCATGGGGGTGGCAGTGGGCGGAATTCCATGATTTTTTCAAATTTTCTTAATTAGGCCTATAGGAATACTCCTGCCAATTTTTATTGTCGTACGATAACTCCTTCTATTTTTTACAAAATATTTATGGAGACGTGACACTGTGTAACGTATCGTAATGAATAGTGTGTCCCTTTTACATTAGAGCAACTATTGCCGGCAATTTTTTGGTTTATGGGCGAGATGAAGCGCGGAGGGGTAGTTTCTCTACATCCTCGCATAATCCTCGCATGCCAGCTCTAAATTCACCCTGACATCATCGATTCTGTTAGGGTGACTTTTCCTACTGAGTGGCTTCATATATTTGCATATGTTAATCTTCCTGTGTGGGAATTCCTGCAGTACGACTAAGCGAGGCAATAAAAAAAATTTTATTTCAATTACATTTAAAGTGTGGGTAATAATTTTCGGAGCGCTTCTCCGAATTTCAAACAATAGAATGACGCACAGTGTAACGAACTTAAGAAAACATAAGAAAGATTAAGAAAAATTTCGAACTTCATTAAAATTGGCCACGCCCACCACGGCCCGCAACTTTTGCATATTTTGACTAGCTGAATTCAAATACAACACTGCTATCCGCCAAAACAATACAAAATGAATATGGGTATTTCCAGAAAAAAAGTAAACTTTTTGTCACGTCCGAGCATATCTAATTGCCTTTCTGATCTGCAAAAAATTTTGCTTAGTATAAAATTCCCGAAGAGCTGCGCGATAATAGTTGGAACAATATGACCATTTTTCACATTCTTCAATTCGGGAAAATTGATAAAGTAACTGTTACGTCCGTTTGGAAATACCCGTATGAGTAAGGTTCCCACGCCCATTCAAAGTTAGCTAATACGTCACTGCTCAATCGTATGAAAAAACCATAATCGTAATTGCATTTTTTGTGAAACTGAAATATGTTTTTAAAGAAAAAAAAATCGGCAAAATTCTGGCATAAAAAAAAAAAATACTATGAGATGACACACACTGAAATTGGAAATCTGATATATTTCATATCAACTACTGTGTACTCTCTCCTTACACTCCTCGTAAGCGGACACCTCTTTTAAACGGGCATATTTTTCGGTTCCGTAGGTGTCCGCTTAAGAGAGAGTACACTGTACACGGAGAGAAATAAGTTCCCGAAATATAATTGGAACCAATTACATATGTGATTGGAGCCTTGCCCCGATTGCATTATTAATTGGAGCCAATTACAATATGATATTAATCTAATAAATATAATTGTGTCTAATTACTTATATAATTACATTAAAATTTATCATGTATGTATGTAATTGCGTTCTGAATACATATGTAATTACATCTGATTACTTTTACAATTTAAAGCATTGATGCAATTATATATATGATTTTATTTATTTTACAGTTTGTTCTTATATTTCTCAAATGGTTTATAATTTCGATCGTATATAACGTGTTTGAATTTTCAAAATCCTTAGGCACTCCAAGAGGCAGGTGGACCACGAATATGACGTGGTGAAATATATTCCGACCAATCGTGGAGAATGTCCCTTTTTATATTGCTATATAGAATGTATTTTAAATTGCAGCAGTGCTGGGAACTTGTGGGAATTTTCCCTTTTTGTGGGAATTTTTAGTCAAAAATTTTGATCAAGTGGGAAAAGGGAATTTTTACTTTCGCGTAGTGTAAAATGTGGGAATTGGGATTTTTCTTCATTTTGTACGATGGTTAACACTGTGGACACCGCGGAAAAAATATCGATCGACCAATATATCGTTGAAAATCAACTGTTTTTTCAACAAGTTATGTTTTCACAAGAGATATCGATATTAAAAAGTACGTCGATGTTCGGTTAATCGATGTTGATTCGACTTTCGAATAAGATTTAGGCGTAAATAACCTCAGAATTTTCAGGAATTTATTTTGTTTTGTTTTAAGCAGAGGTTTCTCATTTTTGTTCACATAATTTAATAAAGGGTCCGGCGGGTTAAGCAAAGGCATGCGGCATCATGAAAGGAATTTTTAAATTTTGTTGATTTTTCGATAGGTGCCATCTAAACAAACACAGTGCACCGAGAGAAAAAGGTAGTTATATTAACTGAAAAAGCAGGTTAAAATAACCGAGTTCACCGTTAATTGTTAGCTTATGTGTTAGTAGCGGTCAATTCAACAGTACAAACACAGTCAATAAGGATAAAACTACCTGATGGTTGATATAACTGTCTCGCGGTTAAATCAACTGTCACCAGCGACTGGGAAAAAAAATTTATTTTTTGCTTTGACTTTTTTTTACCTTCTTTTATATTAATATTTTTTTTTTTTTATTAAATTATTATATTTTTTCTTTATTTATTTGTTTCTTTTTAAATCTTTTTCTCTTTCATCTCTTTAAATTTTCTCGCCTCGGCCGAGCCTTGAACCGCAGACCACCACTTCGCTGGGCGAACGTCTTAACCATGCTCACCATGGTCAAAATGCTCGCTTGAGTTTGTGGTTGCTCAAGTTTTGGGGAACGTGCTTAAGGAATTGTTCACTCCCAAAATTTTTTGCTTGAAAATGAACCATTAAAAAAAAAATTAAATAAATTAAAATCTTAAAAATTTAGGAGAAAATTTTTGCCTTAAAAAAAACTAGGTAGGTAGGTAGGTTGAAGTGGCTGCCACTTAGGCCGTTAATCGGCCCATTGTGATACCAATGAGGTTTTCCTTGTGTTTTGTGTGAGTGTACGTCTTTTTATGTAGTGTGCCCCTAACATGCGATTTTTGAAAAACCAGTGCTAAGGCTTGGAACATTACACTCCGTTTCGCCTGTGCCGGGAATCGAACCTCGGACCCTGGGATCAAGAGCATAGCACGCATCCCCTACGCTATCCCAAAGCCACAAAAAACAACTACACTCTGAACAAAAAAAAACTGTAATTAAAAAAAAAAAATCCAGAAAATCCCGCCGCCAGCAGGGATAGAACCCCGAAGCTCACGACGGTCGAGTCACAGCTTAAACAACTGAGCTATTGAAAACTCTGGAGACGGTTGATCAGAATGCGAACTTATACGTCTAAGTGAACGAAAGCGAATTTGAACATAAAAAGTGACTATTTTTAAACTGTTGATTTGACTTCCTTTTCCAGTGCATTTAACGGGGAATACAGTTAATTTGACCACTCTTACTTTAACTGTTCTAAGTGGTTGATTTAACAGTTCTTATTTCTCTCGGTGTGGAGGCTACTTTTTAGATTTGTATTTTGAACGGTCCTTGAAATATCCCTGAAAATCCTTTTTTGTTAAGGCTTTTTTCAAAATTTTATATCTCAGCAACCAATTGAGAAAGGGGAGACGATCTAAGCAGACTCTGTTAGATAATAAAACAAAGAAGCTAAAAAAATTTTTTTTAATTTTTACACTGAGAAAAATTTTTTTCACAAAACTAAAAAGAAAATTTTGAATATTTTTTTCAGTGTATTGCCAGTTTTCCCGCCACTCTATAAAAATGCTTTTAGAAACACCCCTTTGTATTGACTTTCATTTAAAAGAAAAAAATATTTTTAATCAGATGGCGCAAGCAGTGTGACATTCAAAAAATTGCAAGTGCACCTATATCCTCCCAGTACTATTTAATATCCAGTACAAATGTGTCCAATGCAAATGTGTGTCATACGCACTTATTCATTTTCCTGTAAAAAATATGTTCATTTAACAAGTGGGAATTTTTGTGGGAATTTTGATGAGACTAAAGGGGAAAAAATGATAATTTTAGGAATTTTTAAGGGAATTCCAGTCAAAAAAAGACCCCAGCACTGAATTGCAGGGATCACAAATTTAATTAGACGTAATTATGTATTAGGGTGATTGATTCGGTTAACCGATCGGTTAACCGCCCGGTTTTTTTCGCGCTTTGCGAGGCGGTTTTTTCTCAAAACTGATTTTTCGAATATCGAATAAATCGGGTTTTTAAAGCGAATATCCGGTTTTTTCTCCAACAGATTATTTTAGCCTTCAGATAGTTATTTTTTTTCGAACGTCATACAAAACTGCATAAAAAATTGCCATGAAATTACCTCTATTGACGCCCTTTTACACTAAGCAATTATATTTGTGAAACTCTTAGCGAATTCTCTTTTCGAGTTGCATTTGTGTCTACATTGAAAGTATATACAGTGAACTCTCGAAAACTCGAACACCCACAAACTCGAACCCCCGCAAACTCGAACATTTTTTTTTCACCATTGACTATTCTAAAACTCGAACAAAGTTTGAAGGCTCTAAAACTCGAACAAAATTTTCTTCTTGTTTTATGTATTTAAAACACAAATCAAAATACGTTTGTTGACATGTGATCATCCCTGTGTACACACGCTCATGTATTTGCCTGTCTTTCTCTTATTTTTTTTGGTTGGGCAAGATCCACCGTTAGTTTCGCAAAATTTTTGTGAATCTTTCCACGTTTGTTTACGTAGAGCAGTGCGAAACCAATCATGATATGAAATAGCCCAGCAGGACAAGTCACGGTGAAACAATCTATGATTTCAGCATGACATTAGAGCCGCAACTCTTCCTGACTTTACACCAACTTTCTAATGAAAATTACACATAAGCGGCCGTCATAAAAGAACATGTCACGAGTTGGTCATTGAAATTGGAGTAGATATGTATTTTAACTTGAAATGAAAGTAAACAACATCCTGTCTCGATAACAATGCCATTGGCATTGCGATGAATAACAGCTTCTCCCGATGACAATATCATTACATAAGCATGTACTTTTCAACAAAAAAATTAAAATAGTTTGAAAAAAGTCTTCGTTTTTGATTAATTTTAAATTGGAAATGGACTGTAGAAATCTTGAGAAGTTAAAAAGTTTAAGTATATTAAAATTTTCTATCAATATGCGAGTAAAGACTGAATTTGAGATAAAAAAAATGCATAAATAAATAAAAAATATATGGCGTTCCAAAACTCGAACAATTCGTTAACTTGAACAGTGCCGGTTTTATTCAGTTCGAGTTTTCGAGAGTTCACTGTATGTATTATCATTAGCTACACTGCAGGAAGTACGAGCAGTTAAACTCTAGCGTTTTATTACTTCTAATTCCACCAGTACTGGTTCTTCTTTATGCCTTTGCTTATGTCTTGTTCTGTAGAAAATTAAACATTGCGCGTGAGCTAAAAAATCACCACTTGTTCACTCGAACTAACACTTTACTAGTGCTTTGGGAAGCAATTGGGTAAATTGGATATAGTAAAACAATAGTTATTTTTGAAAGATTTTTCACTGTGGTTTTTAAAGGAATAACTTTTTTTTTATTTCGGTGTATCAACGCTTTTTGCAATAACAATGTCATGGCAATCCTTATAACTAACACGAAAAACAATTTTTCCATACAATACAAATCAGAGATCTATACGAAACTCCACCCCGTCAAACGATAACCCCACATTTTTTAGCTCAGTTCTATTTAAATAAACCTTAAACGTGAATTTCCAACACATTAGGGGTATTCACAAAGGCGTCGGAAAATAGGAAAGTCGGAAAATTGGAAAATTTTAAATGCTTAAAAAGCTGTGCAAGATAAAAAAAAAAGCTTAAATTTTTTTAAGAAGTCGCAATTTTCCGATTTTCCGACTTTCCAACGTTTTTAACACGCCTTTGTGAATAACCCTATTGTATTTCTTCATATAAAACAAAATATTTTACGAACGATGATATATATTTTTAACTTATGGTATATCAAATGAAAATATGGCTGATTTTAATTTATTTTATACGCTGAATGTGCAATTTTTTGTTTGGGTTTTTTTTAATGTAAGTTTTTTTCAAAATGGCTTTTAAATAAAACAGTCACACCTGCCCCGAAATTTCTTTTTATTTGGATTTTTGACATAACCGGTTAGCCGGTTTTTAGTTAAATTTTATTTGCTCAATCGGTTTTTTTAATATCCTTAAATATCGGGTTATTCGAAAACCGGTTACAGGAAAATGTCGAATAATCAATCACCCTATTATGTATATAATTCGATACAATTACATACATCATTGCAGCCGATTATATATTTAATTGGACGGAATTATATATGTAATTGAAATTATTTTTTTTATCATTTGATACAATTACATATATAATTGGAGGCAATGAAAAATATAATTGGACGCAATTATGAAAATATAATTGCATTATACCCAAATTCATATGTAATGCCTGCAAAATATAATTGGGTTTGTGATATTTTCTCTCTGCGTGTACACATTACCCTAATTCCATGTTGGAGAGTTCTTTTAATTAAAAGCTTTGTTCCTTTCAATAATTTTCTTATTTTCTTCATTAATTTAGTTAATTTTAAGCGAAATATTTAAGCAAGTTGGGTACTGAATTGGATTGATAAGTTATTAATTCGGAGTTTTTGAGAGCAGTCCGAAATCCAGCAACGAAGGGAGCATGTAATGACTTCTTCATACATTAGGAGCAATACGAAATCGATATAGAATAAAATTTAGTTTGATCTTAAACGTGTAAACGAAAAAAAGTCCCCGATTTTCGATTTGGCAATATCGCTAAAACGCTTTTAGAAAAATTAGCTTCAATTTGAAGAACACAGTTGATCGCAGGCAATTTTTATTTTCTTATAATATTGAAACTTTAATTTAGTCGAAAGCCCAAAAAAAAAAAAAAAACGCGGGCATATGCGAGCATTTTTTTGTTGTGCGATATTTTGGAGGAAATTTTTAAATCGCTAAAAGAATAAATGCAATCGCTTTTTGTTTCAATTAAATAAATAAGATTTGAATTTCAGCTTACAAAAGCAACAAATCATAAAAATCGAGGAAGAATCAAAAAAATACTACCAAACATTGAGTTTTCTTAAATTTGCAGCTTTTAAAATATCAAAAATTTTTTGGTTTCGATACGCAACTTTGAGAGACCATATAAATAAAAGTTAAAAAAATTAAATAATATTAAATTTTTTGGTATTTTTTTTAGAGCATCGACTAACGAATGCACTCGGTCGCTGATTTCAAATCTGGTATCAGATTTTCAAAAAACAAAATGATGATCCAATATGGCGGCCAAATTTTTTAAAAATAGATCTTTTTCTAAAAAACTTTATCACAAGGGGGTTTTTGGGGTCGCTGATTTCAAATCTGGTATCAGATTTTTATTACAAATCATTACCTCTACTCATAAATGAAATTTTTATACCCGACACACTCTGTGTCGAGGGTATATTGCGTTTGTTGGGTTGTGTGTAACACCCAGAACCAGTCGAGATAGACTATACAAAATGTATATAGAAATGATCAACGTCACCAGGAGATTCGATTTAGACATGTCCGTCCGTCTGTCCGTCTGTCTGTCTGTCCGTCGGTCCGTCTGTTTGTATACAGTTATCTTATCGAAGGAGCTGAGCTATCGACAAAATTTGGTATGCGTGCTCACGGCGACATGAGTAAGAACAAGTTCGAGAATGGACCCGATCGGACCATTTTAGAGGTACCTCCAGTTCTAGGGTCTGTTACGAAAATCACAAAAACTGCTCTTAAATCGAAGTTTTTCAAGATATTTTGATGAAATTCGATATTTGATCATATTTAAAGGCCAGTAATATTATATCCAAAAATTGGAAAAGTGGGCGTGACAGAAGGGCGGTTTTCGAAAATTGTCTCCTACACCCGAAATTCAAATGGGACTTGAACGAAATTTGGCACTTATGTTTCCTTTGTAGCCTTAAACAACCTTCCAAAAAATTTCCTTGATCGGTCCATTCTTAAGGGTACCTCCAGTACTAAGGTCTGCCACAAAAATCCCAAAACTGCCTCAAAATCGGACTTTTTCGAAATATTTTAATGAAACTTAAAATTTGAGCGTATATTTAAGCCTCCGATTATAGTTCAACAAAAATTGGGAAAGTGGGCGTGGCAAAAGGGGCAGTTTTCATAAAGAAATCTATCAAAAGCCGGTATATGGGGCCCCTTATGGTCTTAAACACCTCTTGATATTAAAAATTATTTGAACATGTGAGTCTGTGTCGGGTATTGTATTGTCAGGCTCGCCTGACTATAACACCCTTACTTGGTTTTTTTAGTTTTTGGCGCTGCGCGTTCGACTGCGACGTCGACGTGACGAATTCGTATTGAAACGCCTTTCAAATTAGCTTATTTTTTGTTCTTTTTCTTCTTAGAAAGCGTATTTTCCGTAAAATGCTTTCAAAATACGCCTTATGAGTCAGTAGAATGCATTAAGCTTCTCTTTAAAATATCCGTAAAACACACCGACAAAAGATTTTTCGTTTTTTTTTTCCGGAACTGATTTTTTTCGAAAGTGAAGAGCTTGCATTAAACCAAATTTTAAAAATCAAAAGAAGTATCGTTAAATGAAATTTCTTCCGTCTTTCTCTCTCTCACACACTCTCCGTCTCTTTCTCTCTCTCTCTCTCTCTCTTTTCTCTCTCTCTCTTTCTCTCTCTCTCTCTCTGTCTCGCTCTCCCTCTTTCTCTCTCTTTAGAAAAGCAGCTGAAGTTTCGGAAGAAGAATGCCCATCGCTAACAAATGCAACCACGCTACAGCAAACGCAACTCATACAGAAGTTGACCCATGTCTGCCGTTACGATCGGCTCGAAAGACCCATTCGTAAGTTTGTCTTTTTATTACATTCTCTTATATGAGCACATTCTTGAGAATTTAGTCATAAATTTGGAATTTCTTTTCTTTTTCTCTCTCTCTTTGTCTCTCTCAGAGTACGGTGAGAATGGCGAACGTTTGCCGATCGTTGTTAAGGCCCGAATATACGTGTACTTTATGCAGAATCTCAATTCCGATTTACTTCAGTTTAAAATGCATGCGCTCTTGCAATTAAGCTTCTTAGACAATCGATTGGCCTATCAGCATTATGCGCCCACACGAAAAGATCACATTTTGGGACAGAAGCATTTGAGCGAACGACTGTGGCTGCCCGCACATCTTCTTTGCCAATGAACGTGAATCGAGCATTCTCGGTACTGACGAAAAGGATGTCCTAACATCAATATCACCCGAGGGACGAGTTATCATATCGACACGGCTGCAGGCGACCCTGTATTGCTGGATGAATTTCAAGAAATTCCCATTCGATGAACAATACTGCTCTACAGTGCTTGAAAGCTGTAGGTTATGGAGTCAATACAATTTTTTTCATATTCTTCTTCTTATTATTGGCCAGTAATACAGGCCATCTAAATGCACTTTTCTTATAGACTTTGGCATTCTTAATACGTAAAAAAAAATTTTTTAACTTTGAATTTTTTTTATATAAAGTTTTGAAAAAAAAAAAAAAATTTTTTTAAAGGGGGTATTTTCATTTTTTACATTGCCTTTATTCCCTCACTTACGAAACTGTAATTTTTCCAATTATTCATAGATTTTGAAATCTAATCAGACATGCTCTAGAAATCGAATCCGAAAAAAATTCGAATTCAATGCAATTTCAATAAAAAAAATATGCCTGCCACACGTAGATCGAAATTGCTCAATTTGAAAAAATTTCAGAACAAATTTGAGGTTTGAAATTGAGGCAAAATTTTGTTCTGAAATTGCTCAATTTCAATCTGCGTGTGGCAAGCATATTAAGCTATTTCGAACTTTTTCTTATGGGGATTCGATTTCTAGAGCATGCCTAAATATCTTATTCTTTTGGACAAAGAATCGAACCGGCTTTAAATAAAAAAATGAAGATAAAAAGTTTGGCTTTTTCAGATGCCCATGAAAGGAAATATTTCATGAATTTTCTCTAAAACTATGTGTTTTTTAAGGTTTAAAGATCCGCAGAGTCTGATCTTCTTGAGTGATCTCAAAACTATTTAAGAAAAAGTGTTATTTTCATTAAATTGAGGGATAATTTTTTCAAATCGGACGAGGCGTTGTTGAATTCTGTTCGAAAAAGCTGCAATATCCCCTTTCAAAAAAAAACTGTTTTTTAAAATGAATATATAAAACCGTTCCATAAAAATTATTACAATTTTTTTTTTCATGTTTAGAAGGCCAAAGTCCGGAAAAAGCTTTCATTTCGATGTCCTGGAAAATAAAGAATATTTATTTGCAAGATGGCGTGATTAGTAATGCTTTGAAACTGTTTTCGTTTTCTTTCTTTCTTTAAAGGGATGTATAATACAACGGAATTGGTCCTGCAATGGGAAGAAAATTCGCCAATTTCCTTTGATCCCGATATGCGTTTGACTGAATATAATCTAGCACGGCACTGGTACAACGAGACCATCATAAACTCGGATGGCATTAATTTACGGCATGGCGCGTTCAGTGAGTCCAGAATGGAGCTTTTGAGAAATGATATTCTTGAATGTAGCTTTTTTCTCTTCCTCTCTATGGTTTTTTTTTTCCTATTTCCTTTTATATACATTGTCTGTAGCTGGCAACTATAGTTCTCTGAGCTTCACAATGAACCTAAATCGCGAAATTGGTTTCTATCTCATGGACTATTTCCTGCCATCAATGATGATAGTTGCTATTTCATGGGTATCATTTTGGCTTCAAGCTGACGCATCACCACCACGTATTATGCTGGGTAAATAGTATTTCAGTTGCTCTATAAACATACCTATTTATTATATATCTATATATATATATATATATATATATTTATCAGGTACAAGTACGATGTTATCGTTTATCACGCTATCTTCATCGCAGAGCAAGACATTACCGAAAGTCAGTTACATTAAAGTTTCCGAGGTTTGGTTTCTCGGTTGTACGTTCTTCATTTTCGGCACCCTGGTTGAGTTCGCCTTTGTGAATACGATCTGGCGACGAAAGGAGAACATCGAATTGAAGAAAGTGAATAGTAAATATATTATCAAATCTACGCTAACGCCGCGACCGACCCGTCGTGAGGTTGGCTTAAATAATAAATCACGAACACGATCCTGCTCCAGTTTGGATAACATCGTTTCGAGCACAGAAAGTGTTTCCAAAGGCGGTGTTGTAAATCCTGGCTTCAATAACTACCTCACAGTGCATGTAAGTGTTTTTATTGAAATTTAGATAAGGACAAAGCATAGTACGAATAGTTTCAAATAGTTCAGGAATTACTTCACTATTTCAAATAAGGCATTATCTGTGAAAACTATTTGAAACATGCTGACTTCATAGGTCACACAGTCATACGTACGTATGAGCAACGCACTCGTTATGTAGTCGATTTCGCGTTGCGCATACAACGGGCATGATGTAACTAGTGTTGAAACAAAATGAGTAAATACTACTTGATATCGAATACTTTTAGTCGATACTGAGTATATTTTGTACTCAATACTTACCACCAAGTATTTTCGCGTTATCGATACTTTAATGTCGGTATTTACTCATAATATTTTTCCTTGTATTAGTGATATAATTTGGGGGATTTTTCCCTTTTTGAGGGACTTTTTCGATTTGATTTTGAAATGGATTTTTCGTAACCATATTCCTAGGAAGGGAAAGGGATTTTTATAAATTGTCTTAAGGTTAAACCTGCGCCAAATTATTGGCAGCACTGACAAGGAACAGTAATTCAAAAAGAAATGGCCAAGGCTAAGGTCTGTATCCACGTTACGCGCTTGGATTCGACAAGTGCAAAGTGCCGTATTTGTTTTAAAACACTGAAGTATTGTACTACCTACCTGTGTTTATGATGTGTAAATACCAAGAATCATAAAAATTTGCTTAATCTTGAGCAAGTACTACCTAGTATCGATACTTTTGGTTCGGTATTTTAGTGGTATCGATACTTGATCTCGATACATTAAATGAGTACTAGTATCGATACTTTCATGGTATCGTTTCAACACTAGATGTAACATATTTCACATTGAAATTATACCGGCACTGCAATATGGCTTTAAATTAAGCTTTGACCAAAACGACTCTATTACTACTTTAATTATGTTCTTTAATTTAAACTAAGATATGAGCAACAGCATACTTAAAAAAAAAAAATCGTCAATAATTTCAGAACCTGCCCATTATAACAACCGAATCGGTGGATACGGCTTCAATTACCAGCGAGCGGAATAATTCCGATCATATCGTTGACATAGAGAATATAAAAAACAACAACAGCAACAATATAGAGCCCGACCATACAACATTTACAACGATGACACCACAAGAGATTGCGATGTGGATCGACCGCAGATCGCGCTTCTTATTCCCAGTTATGTTTTTAGCATTTAACGCGTTATACTGGACCTTTGTGTATTGCTTCTAAGAAAGCGTTTTTCTTTTTTCCAACCGAAATTCCGGCGTTGAGTTTAAATATGAAAAACCCCCCAGAAGAGTTTTTTCAGTTTTTATTTTCAAAAACTTTTCCTCATATAAGCACTCAACAATAATAAGTTTATTTTTCTTTTTTTTTCCTCCCCCTTCTCATATATTTTACATATATGATTTTTACATATCTCTCTTTATACTTTCGAACCTATCTATAAGCGTCTTAATTTATGTATGTATGTAACACTTAGATTTAATATTTGATGGACTAAGCTCTTTATTTACTTAATTTACTTTTGTCTCATTAAAATCAAATATTTAAAAAATCTAACCTTGAGATGCTGAATTCTCTTAAGAATTTCAACTCAGTTTTGATAGAATGTGGTTTAATGTCTGGTTTCCAATAGCGCAATAATTTCTACCAATTCTTTCAACAAATGCAAATATATGGAACCAGTTACAATCAAATCCGTAGGTGGATTAAAAATGCTTCCATATTTTTATACATATGCAAAATGCAAAAAATATGCCGCCATTTTCAACAATTGTTCTAAGCTTTGCCGACCACTGGCTTAAAGTGTAAACCTGCTAACTAACAATTTCAAAACTTTACAGGGTAAACAAAAAACACTTTTTTTCAAGACTTCAAAGTTGGGAAGGAGACCCAAAATATGGATGGTTTATTTTGTTCCTATATGAAGTCTTTTCTAAATTCGATTCTGTGCACCATACAAAAAGTCTACATGGAGTCACTTGTTGGTGTTAGCTGTGAACTTTGACCACAGTTGGACTTAGCAGTTTTACTCATCACCAATTATTCCGTATTTAGAATTTGAAATTAAAAAAGATTTTTTTGCCTGACGCAGTGTGCTTTTTTCTTTCGAATGACATCGAAAAGTCGGAATCGGTTAAAAGTGGACTTAGCAGGTTTACACTTTAAGCCGACGATATGTGTTGAATGTTTACAGGAATTCTGGCGTAGCCTCTGGCGCTATTTGAAACCACAGACATAACTGCAATTTAGGTGGTTATTATGGAAGGCAACTTTTTTAAAAGTTTCGTTGCCTTTCATGAAAGGCAACCATGTTGCGATTATGTATGGCAACTAAAATACAGAGCTGATTTTTTTTAGTTGCCTTGAAATTTTTTGTGTGATTATGGATGGCGATGCTTTTTTAGTTCAGTTGCCTGAACTGTCAAAATCAGGCAACTGCTATTTACCAGTTGCCTGCGCTAGGACACGTGGCATACAATACACAAGTGGCTAGGACAAAGTTCACAAAATGTCGCGGCTTTCAGGTGGAAGCACCACGGAAAAGGTAACTAAAAAAAGTTGCCTCTCGTAATCGCAATTTCTAGTTCGGTTGCCTGAATAGTTCGGTTGCCTCTGAGGCAACTCAACTTTTTTCGGCTGCCATCCATAATAACCACCTAAGAATTTCTTTTTCAGGCTTTCAAGTCAAGTATAGTGCTCATGAATTATGTCCTACGTTTGGAAAACGAAAAAAACTACGAATGTATGGGTTAATAAGACCTTTTCAAATTAAAAAATAGAAATATAGATATGTATGTTTGGACCCTAAGCCCGAACAAATGTTAAGTAATTAAAAATTAAATATCAAAAGGGTCGAATAAAAATACAAAAACTACTAAAATCAACACGGTGGGCACGATCCGTGCGATTTTGCATAAAGTTGAACGATTTAAGTCGAACTACATATGTCCACATAGCTGACGTGGTCGCAGTGGCTAAGACGCTGGCAAAAATGCCTCATGATGAACTCATAGCTGGCTTCGAAATCGATCGCATCAGCATTCCACTTTCCACTCCACACTCCACTCCTCCTCAGAGTTTCATTTAACCCTCTAATTCCTGGCTCCGTCTCTAGACGGACTTTTTTCAAACAAATTACAAAAAAAAAAAAAAAAACTAATAATAATTATTTCAGATTCATGTTTTTCTACCCAAAATTAGTCATATCTGAACTTTTCATTGAAAAAAAAAAAAAAATTGTGGCATTGGAGGGTTAAGATCTCCCTCTACGATTTGCTCACCATGACCCCCTCTATTAACCCTGTAACGAAAGGATTTAAAAATGGGACACCCTGTATATCAAGCCAGCCGATTCATTTACTAAACATTTATTCGGGCTTAACAATCAATCATGTATGGCCAAGTTTTCGTTTGTGAATGGGATTTTCCGCACAATATGCCAACTGTTTTATGGCCTAAATAAGTTAATACAATGAGATAATTGTTAAAGTTAACAGAGAAAATCTTTCATGCCTGTCATTCAGACGGAAAAGTCACCGGTAAGGCATCAATGACAAAGCAATGATGTCGTATTGCAAGCTGATTTTACTTTTTGGAATGCTATTCAGTATTAGTGCAGACGTAAGTGAACAAAGAGATGATGAAATTCCGTTTTCTCTTGCGAGGACACAAGAGTGTAGAGATCTTCAAATCGAGCCTGAAAATACAAGACCCGACACATATACATATTTGTAGAGCTCGGATTTTGAATATTTTGAATTTTTTTGCACTTAACTGTGCTTTTTGAATATTTTATTCACTGAAGTAGGCTTTTTTTTTTTGTTAATTTGACAATTCAACATTTTAATAGGCATACTAAATCGAACTAATTTGGAATTTTTGACCGTGAATTTTTTGCATTTTTTTTTTTTGAAATATTTTTTCAATTTTTTTTTTAATTTTTTTACATATTCAAATTCCGAGGCATATATATTTGAATACAATTTGAAAACAGTCCCCAAGCCAAGCTCATTAATAAAAAGTTTTTTCGAGATTTTCAAGACCGTAAGAGATCTCATATGATAGGGGACCTTTATTAAAACCGTCCTTTTTCAATTTTTTTAAATTTAATCGGATGCTTAAATATAAATATAAGCTCAAGCTCTAAAATTCATTGGGATATCTAGAGAAATTCTGATTTTAGGAGAGCTTTTGCGAATTCTGTGAGACTCTAATACTGGAGCTACCTTAATAAGGGAACAATGGAACAAGAAAATGTTTTATAGAGGATATTTGTTATTATACAGTTAGCATACATGCCAACTTTCGTTTTCAAGTCCCATATGAATTGCGGGTATATTACAATTTGGAAAAACGTCATCCGGTCACGCCCACTTTTCCAATTTTCGGAAGTAACATTTAATGCCATAAAGTATGCTCACTAGGGTCATGAATTTTTTGGAAACCCATTTCCTGTATCATAATTCGATGAACTTTTATTAAAGATTCCATAAAACACTACTTTTAATGTTATTTAATGAAAAATCAGCACATTTAAAAAATTTATTTTATTTTCCCCCAATTTTGAAATATTAAGCAGGTCCTTCTAGATAAATTATGACCAATCCCCATTATTTTTTACCACAATAAATTTTATGGTGTACCCTTAAAATGGCCACCTGGTCCTTGTCAAAGGAAGAATTTATCAAGTATAATCCTCCGATAAATGATCAGAAGACGGACAGGCTAAATGAACTTGATAATGTATTTCTTAATTTCATAATTTTTTTTTATCTGATTTCTGGATTAAAACAATAAAATTAAGTTGCGATTTTCATAATAAAAACAGCCCGATTTAAAATTCCCAGAATTTATTTTTTAAAATAAAATTCCCTTTTTAAATGGGGGGTAGTAGTAAATTTTAAAAATTTATTATTAAATACCCATTTCCATCAAATTTTTCCCCAAATTTTGAAAAAAATTTACTTCGAAAAAGTAAATTAGGAATTTCAAATCCTGAAAAATAAATATCCGACATTTCTTAAGCAAAAAAATTTTTTTTTATTGATTTCTTATCAACTAAACAATGGCTCAAAAAACTAATTTTTTCCAATGAAATCCCAGTACATCGTAAGCGTTGGGCACTCCGGGATGTTTTTGAACAGTCGACGAAAGAGTTCTCTCAAGCGCCTTAAAATGTGCAACGTCACAGGCACCTGAAAAAGACTGGACTTTAGAATGAATTGGCTAACATTGAAAGCGTTTTTCGTAAATACTATTAAATCAGACATCTAAGGAAGAATATGGATCATGATAGATCACTTAAAGGTTTTGACATCATTATAATTTTCAATTAACAAATTATTATATTATACAAACCTATGCATGTTTCTCACTCCATTTCCATGGTAATCGCAATTCCTGCCATGATGAGCAACATCAGGCCACAAAGTAGATTTAACGAGATCCAGTGCAGAATCCGAGTCTTTTGACTTCTTTTCGAGTGTTCCATTCTTCACTTCGGTGGTTCAAGCCATCAATGAGGACATCATTATCTAACTGGCAATTTGTGGGGTATGATTCGCTCCGATGTCACGCCATTTTTTACCATTTTGCTCAACCAACTTTATTTTCCAAGGGGAAAAACAACCTTACCACGAGGCAATAATTAGATAAATGAGCGCGTTTCTACAACCGGAAACGAAACAACCAATGGTGGCGAATTATCGATGGTGCTCTACAATCGGAAAAACAAGACTATCGTCTACTATCGATGCTGCCCACTGTGACGGGATTTACACTATAACACGCGACTAAGTCCGAAGTCAGACATACCGAAAACATGTTCCGGGAACATTTAGTTCGTAGGCAAGAGACGCAAGAGGCAAAGAAACTTTTCCTTGCCTCCTGCGTCTCTTGCCAACGAATTAAATGTTCCCGGAACATGTTTTCGGTATGTCTGACGTCGCACTAAGAATACAGGCACAAAGAGAATAGCCGAGTACGTTCAACAAAAACCATCTTCCTCTCCCCGCTAGCGTCTCTCCCACGAACTGCATTTTGTTGAACGATGTTGAAGCACGTCTAAACGGGCGCTTACTCGAGAGATGAACAATGTTTTGAAACAATTAAGGGGAGGAAGACGTGCGAAGAAGAGAAACGGTTGTTTGTTAAATGTTCCGCAACAATCTGTGCTTCTCTTTCTTTCTGATTTATTTTCAAATGGAATGTTTTCGAAACATGTCTCATACGCAGTGCTGCCAGATGGTGGAAGTGAAAACCCCCGGAGAACTATTTGGAGTTCCCAAAATTTCACCCTCCCAGCAACCCGGATACGCGTATTAATCTAGGTTACTCACTAGTTTTATACACGGATTCTTTCAGTCACACGCAAAACGCGAATATAGATTTATACTTGTTTAGCTTGTGTACGTGTACCAGCTGTCGCACTCTGTTGAATAAAATCATTAGCATGTGTGAGTGTAGCACGATATTTCGTGAGTGTGATAGTGCAAACAAGTATCGTGCTTTACTGGGTACACTCACACATGCTAATGATTTTGTCGAAAGAGTGTGAGAGCTGCTATTCGTACACAAGATAAACAAGTATAAATCTATATTCGCCCATTTGCGTGTGACGGAAAGAATCCGTGTATAAAACTAGTGAGTAACCTAGTAACCTACGCGTATCCGGCTTGCTGGGTTGTTGAAACGGAGCTCCGAAACATGTGCTTCGTTTCGTGAATAACGAATGCGTAGTCATTCGTGTTTCGTTTTCTTCTTCTTTTTTTTCAAATTGTTTTGAAATAGTCTTTCTTGCCTACTTTGAAAATGGAAAAGAAATGTGAGTAAATGTTAAAAGCCTATACTGAGATATGCAGTAAGTAAAGCTCCCATTAGAAATACGTGCAAAAAAAATTGAAAAGTACTTCGAAGTAAATACTTTACTTTCGCTTATACTGAGATGTCAAGTAATAATCATGTGCGCAGGGTTGCATGCGACTTGGCTGCTTTACTTCGCCATAGAAATGAACATGTTCATTTTTTATGCGAAGTAAATGCCAGGACAGCTGATTGCGGCACATTTTTCAAATGAAATACTGACACCGACTTCGAAGGTGTTAAATTGTTGGCATACTTTGAAGAATTCAAGGAGCGTGAATATAGTTGTCTCTCTCACACTTTTCGACGTTGTAGCGAATTGGCTCCTAATGTGCAAGTAGTTACTGCATATCTCAGTATAGGCTTTAAAATATGAATGAACTTAAGGCTGTAGTACATGAGATGTTAAAAGCCACATTCATATGTAGCTCTGACATCATTTTGACGTCAGAAAGTTTTTAAATGGCTACATATAGTGTATTTAAAAACTTTCTGACGTCAAAATTACGCCAGAGCCACATGTGAATGTGGCTTTTTACATCTCATGTACTACAGCCTTTAGATCGCATGCATAATAATTTCTTTTGATCTTTACTTCTTTTTCCGATAACAATCGATAAAATTAGGGATGGTAGCAATTTTTAGTTGTTTCGCTACCTGTTTCGACCTGAAACACGTAGTTTCGAAGTTGTTCGGATGTCAAAATTTGTATGGCGAATCAAGTGCTTCGTTCTTGTTTCGGCCCCGAAACAAGAATATGAGCTGAAACACGTTCCGTCTGCACAAGGCATAATACGCTGCTTACACGTTAAGAAATTTCGATAATGAAACACACTTTTTGTTAGACTACGGACATGCAGAATGTGGTATGGGAGCGTTTTTCTATCTTCCCTCTGCGTCCCTTGCCATCGAAAATTTGGTTCATTATCGAAATGTCTTAACAATAACTGGCTACAACGGACCTTCTTCAAATGAAATTTTTGTTTGGAAAAGAGTTGTTTACTTGAGTCAAAACGGTTTCACGACTTCGGATTTCATGCGATATGCGTGAAATTTCCGGCTGGGCTGTTGCACTTCACACAAAACGCAAAATCCGAATTACGAATCTCTCGTCTGAACGGGACAGCTCGCGATCATTACAGTGCTACTAGACGTGCGATAGTTCATCGCATACCATCTGTCAAATTTTATGGTATGCGATGGCAGCAGGTAGAGATTTTTTTTGAGTGGGCAAACTTCAGTATGCAATGAACATTTTACGATGGCATTCAGCGAGAATATTCACTGCATAGAAGCACTAAAACATTGAAAGGGATGCAAGATTTGTTAAATCAAGAACAAAAAAGAAAAGAAACCCGACATTCTGGGTAAATCCGTTCTTCCAGAAAAGAGAACAATATAAAATACTCAAAAGTGACATCTCATCGCAAGTGATAGATGGCTTGCGATATCGCAAGCTATATCTCGCATGCCATCAGCTATAAGCGGTCTCCATTTGCGATCTATCGCCTTCTATGAACCATCACATGTCGAGACCTTCAGTAATATAATAGCGGGTATACACACGTCAAATTTCTGTCAGATATCGAGACTGTATTAGTGAAATTCAGTTGGAAATCGAATATAATCCAATGCGATGCAGCAATCGTCCGTGTCGCTCATACTTTCTTTTTAATTAAACAGAGCCTAAATTAGAACTGGAGAAGAATCAATGCGCTAGCGATAGTACAATGCGATACACAACAGACGTGGTTTCGTCTCAACATCAGCCTTAAAATGAATATTTGGATGGTCGCTGTTAGATATTTTTATATTCGATTTCCAACCGAATTTCACTAATACAGTCTCGATGTCTGACAGACATTTGACGTGTGTATACCCGCTATAAGGGGTGAATCACGTAATTCATATGGCTGTCTGAACATAGCATTAAAAAATGAAGAGCATCGGTAAAATCGATAATATCAATAATATCGGCAACAATAAATCGTAATCCAATCGATACTCCCAATAGTATGTTATCGAGTGTTTTGCAGCTCCAGTGAAAATCAGATTTCTGAAAGATTTGGTTACGTTTTTCAAGATAAATTAAAAAAGGTAAAGATATCTTTTGCACATTAAGCCCTGGGGATTTATAAAAGTGCGAACTATAAATATGAATATTTTTGGCACGATGCCGAATGCTATCAATCTTGCATTTTGGCCAAAAGATAACAAAACCAGAATATTCTCATTACATAATTAGATTTCGCGAAGGCTCGGAACTTAATTTCCTTAGATTCGCACTGAAATCAGATTAGAAGAGAAATTCTTTGGAAATGTTCATATTTACTGTTTGCATTTTCATCCAGCTGCTGGTTAATTTGCTTTGCTAAATTACAGCGCCAGAGTAGACGAAAATGCGTGTTTCCTCGATTTTGCGTGGTGCCCATTTTGGAAATCTCGCCAAGGTTCACGGCATCGTCACCTATAGGCTATCGCCATTCGAACAGCGTGCCTTTGCTGGAGCCATCAGTCATGGCATACCAAACATTTTCCGCCGCACTCGCGCGTCCATCTTCTATGTTGCACCACGTAAGTGATTTCAATAATCTCTCTAAAGAAGACGCGAAACCTAAATTACGTCTTTCGCTTTGCAGCCTTCGTACTTGGTTATCTCGTCTACGATTTGACCGAACGGGAGCATACTCGTTTGTTGCGCAAAGATCCAGCTGAATTCGCTAACGATAAATAGATTCATGTAATTGTTAAGTATAAAGTGATTGTAAAATAAAGAAATAAAGCTATGACTTCTTGAATCAAGAGCAGAAACTACTGGCAGTATCATCCTACGTAATGGACGCATTTTAGAGTAGAGCCCAATTCACTTTTGCAGCAACAAATTCCTTTGGAAAAAAAAATGAATAAAATGTTAATTTAAAAATGCTTTCTTCTGATAAGCTTATTTTTTGTAACAGTTTTCAATTGATAACAGTAATTAGTACAGCACTAGTAATTTAAATATCAAAATTTATTAATTGGTGATGATATTCTTCGTGCTTGAGATCGATTCCGATTCCAGCTGAAACGATTTCAAGCGAATAAAAAGAAATTGAAGAAAAACAAAACGATTATGAGTTGGAACGAAGATCACGTGAAACTAAGGAAAAGGAAGAACATTCGGGCCTATTATGGTTGTCGACGACTTACCAACGATTTCGTCGTCGCCGTCGCTTCGCCCCTTAATAGCTTTACGGTACTAGTTCGAGACGATGACGACTAATTTTAAATGAAATTGGTAGCACTTTTATTATTTATTCGGAAAATGGAACAGATCTTATGAAAATTTGTGTGACATTGTTTTAAGAGTAAAAAAATTTTTTAAAGCTCAAGCGAAAATGAAGGAAATTCAAGTTATTACCAGAGGAGAATTTTAAGACAAAGATTGGATATTTTAAGTTTGCATGGGAGGACAAGGTGAATTCATTTTTGACGAAATGACTTCCCATTTTTCCTTAAAATTGCTAGGAATAGTTAATTTTCGCTAACTTCTTGCCAAACTTGGGTCCTTTTCAAGCTTTACTTTTATCGCACTGCTCGCCATCTAAATAAATAGCGACAGAAAACGACAAGAAGCGACTCTCGCGGCGACTACGGTAATAGTAGTGACGACGACGACAATATTGCGTCGACAGCGACTACTGTAATACGAATCTGTCGCTTCATCTATTTTTTGCGTCGACGGCTGACGAAAGCTGACGATGATTTAAGTGGCGAAAAAATAGAAGATAGGCTAATAGCTACAATGGAATTTTCGGAGGCTCAAAAAAGAAAACATCAGGACTGAAAGCAGACTTGTTCAATTTTATGGAGTAAACTACACCATTGGATAACTGCAGCAAAACTCTTGAAATCATTTCGACTATCAATTTGCTTAGGTACGCTTGAGGGAGCTAGCCTTGTTTGTCTTTAATGATGCGAATGAAGAAATCTTCAAGTCTCAGATGGGTCATATCGACAACTTTAAAAAAATAGTATATTAAAAATATAAAAAAAATTTATAGTGTTCAAAATTTCAAAAGGATTAATTTTTTTTTTCCTACATGCAGCCATGATACAAAAAAACAAGATAGCGCCACTTGAGAGAGGAAACGTCACAAACTCAAAATCGTGATTCGTTGTTGTTGTTTCCCATGTTAAACCGGCTTTTTACTATTTTGAATAGCATGGGAAACAGCAACGATTTCTCGCTCAGTGACGTCACAAACTCAATTTTCGGCTCTCAGAGAGAGCCTCAAAATAGCGGTACTGAAGTGGCGCTATCTTGTTTTCTTGTATCATGCATGCAGCTAGGCCACTCGCTTTGAAACGTTGTATCTTCGTTGATATTTGTACACAATACTCTTCAAATGTAGATTCAGAAGAAAAAAATATAAAAAACCCTGTCAAAATTTTTTAAAAACCTTAGGCCCGATTTCACCAAGCTGTTTAAATAAAAGTTAAATGAAAATTTACTTTTTTCCATGAAGTTTGACAGTTCGTTTCATTTAAGTTTTATTTAAATAGCTTGGTGAAATCGGGACTTAAGGTAGAAACGTTCACGCACTGCGCCGAAGTGCCATCTGTCACATAGAAATCAAAATATATGAAAATGTCTGAAAGCGAACAGTCAAAAATTAGCATAGCATGGCATAGCGTTCTATGGAATTTAGATTAGTATTGCTATTGTTTGGAAAATTGAATTAATTACTCTCAAAGCCGCCAGTTCAAGTTTATTTCAATTATAATTTGTTTCACATAAGGAAACCATCAGTTTTGCAAAAGCATAAATAAAATAGAGCAAATTAAAATATGAAACAAACAGCATATTGCTGTGCTTCACTGTTTACAGTGAACAGTTTACTACAAATTTTCTCTATGCTATGCCATGCCACGCAGTGCGTGAGTGTTTCTACCTTTACTCCCCTTAACCCGGCATCTGGACACGCAATTTTTCATGGCATGCCTTCATAATTTCTTCGCTTTCGTGTAGACTTGCTTTAAGAGTAGTCCTTATGCGGGGTATAGACACGTCAGATGTTGTATCAACTATGGGCGGGTGTTAGTGAGAAAGAGTATACCTACGATGTCTGACGGAAAATCAAAATCTTTGAATTTTTGATCAAGCAGGTAACGATGTTAGATGGTGTGTCTGAAGGTCTATATCGATGTTGGTTCAACCCTCATTTGTGCGCGAAATTCAACGAGTGAACATCGAACGGAGAGCGGAAAATTTTTTTAAAGCGAGCGGAAAATTAATGAACAAATGGAAGAAAAAAATTTTATTTTGGAACTAATAGAAGTTTAGTGTGGTTTGTCGGATTTGTGGAATGTTAAGTCAAAAGAACATAGTGACCGGAATTTAAAAAACGCTAGCTATGAAACGCTTATATTTAAATTCAAAGAAAAATATCCGGAGACCACGAAAAAAGAGTTATGGCAAAAAATTAATAATCTTCGAACCTGTTACAGGAGGGAATTAAAAAGGATTCCGGCATTAGAAAGAAGTGGCGCTGAATAAAATCATCACTCATAATTTTTTTTTTTAGGTTTTGCCGACGGGAAAATACGCTTCATCAAAAACAAACAGGTAGCCGAAAGAAAAGCGCATGACCTTAGCACTCGAAATCCGCGAAAAAATGAATATCGTACGACATGTTTATAGTCAATTTCAAGTTGGTACCTACTAACACACGCTCACAGTTGATACAACATCTGACGTGTCTATACCCCGCATTAAACAAGTTATTTTACATGAGAAGTACCAAGTAGAACTTTTTCTAAGTACCGGGTTAAGGCCGGTATCGAGCAGATACTAATTTATCTTTGTAGAGTTGGCCATATATTTCACGCGCTAAAGTCAGCTGAGTTTTGTTTACATGTGAGCTGTCATTGTCAATGAAAGCGAATAATTTCTTGGATTTAAAAGTTAAGTGAAATTATTCGCATAAGCTCGGAAACCAGCGCCACACATGTGGTATGTTATGTTTAGGTTATGTTGCTTTCTCTTTGGAAAATAATGGCAATGTTTTACGAACATTGATGCTGATTAATTCTTACCTGATATTCCCAAGCACTCGGCGATCTCGCGCCAAGCTGCAGATACTTCCATGTTGTTGCTATGCGATCAGGAAGTTATATCCCACATGCAAGGGAATTCTTTAACTTTATTACAGAGCAGTTGTTTTTGCTCGTAATTGAAAGTTGTTCTCCGTCTTTTTGATACCGATGGTCCAGCTTCAAAAAATTGGTCTTCGCCGCCATCCATGCTTCAGCTTTCAGCATTTTAATTTTTTTGGGCGATTCGTGCAACTGATTCAGCCTTTTCGCGGTGGAATAAATGTCGAACACTTTATTTCACTAGCTAAACTAGTCTCCACTTTTCTCCAAAAGTGCGAAAAATTGCAACCCTGAAGTAATTTTCACAACACTGATTTCACTCGTGCTGGATATGGGTTTGCTAAATGAGAGCGGAAATCCATTTATCGGGCTTTTAGCTCACTTTTTTTTATATGGAGTTTGACAGTTCATGTCTGCTCGATACAGGCCTTTATAGGCGTGAATAGCATCAACCAATTTATAAAAGTTGAAACTCGGGATATGACGTGTTGGTGTTTTATTGACAATGGAGTCATCTTTAGTTTGTAAAAGCGGAACTTTGAATTCCATATAAAACTATGTGCCAAAATTTAAAAAATTAAAAACTCGCATGTTCTGGCAGAATTGTTTGAAATAATGTTTTGTTTAGGCTAGGCGCCGACTACTCAATTTTAAGTTGGCCAATTTTTAGTTGGAAAAGTGCTCTTGCGCGCCGACTATACAATTTAAAATTGGGTCCTCTCAATTCAATTATTTTTTTTATTAATTAATAACATAATAGTATATTAATTACTCGGTACCATGTGTTTATAGAACACTACCAACTACCCTATAAGAACGTATGTAAATGCTGTTATACACGACCGTTTTTTAACGCGCGTTTCTTCACTCGCTTGTCGAGCTAGTAGGACGGCGGGGTAGAGCTGCCCTTGCATGTTTGCCTACCCCGCTTACATCTCTATACCACCATGCCACAAACTCGACACGCGAGTGAAGAAACGCGCGTTAAAAAATGTCTCGTGTATAATAGCTCTAACACAACACACTTGGCCAATTTAAAATTTCTGGCAAAACGTAAATTTTTTATTGGGTCAACTAAAAATTGGAATGTCGGCGCGCTCCCATATAGTTCTGTGTGCCACAAACACACAACTTAAAATTGGCCAACTGAAAATTGATTAGTCGGCGCCTAGCCTTAACGTATTCTAGCGGATTCCTCTTGGCACAAATATTTGGAAATCTAGCGGAATTTAAGTTTTCCCTAGCGGAAAGTCAATTCAAGAAATAACAGCACTGCTCTTAACAACAGAAATCCGAAGATTGTTTGTTAAAATACGCTAAAATGGGCTAAATCAAGAATTGTGTGAATCAAATAAGAAAAACTACCATTTCCGAATCTCGGTTATACCTTGAGAACCGGATTTCAAACAGAACTATCTTCTCTTTTAGGATTGCGCTAAATTTGCAAAGAAATATAGTGAGATGACGTCACATGGCACATATTCTTCAAATAACTGCTTTCGTGGCGTGCTTAAAGCTAGTACACAAAGGCAGCGGAATTTGACATTCCATATAAAAATGTATGGGACAATTCCGTCGCGGAATGCAAAGAAATTGAAACTCCAATTAATTCCTTCGGCTAGTACACAAGAGTGAAAAAAGAGCGGAGGAATTTGACATAGCGTTTTTTTTTTTGTTTTAATTGTCAACAGATGGCGCTGAAGCGAATTTCTTCGCCATTTATTGGCCGAGTTGAATTAATTGCGAAGGAATTTTGACATTAGCAGCTGAATCCATCGGAAAATTATGGTGAACGGTTATACTGAGTTCGAATATTAAAATTATTACGCTTCAAACAGCTCATGTATTTGTATTCAAATTTACCGCCCTATGGTATCTGTCAATCTGACATTCCTTCGCGGAAATAAAATTTATTCAGCCTCAATTCCGCCAATGAATTCCGCTGCCTTTGTGTACTAGCTTTTAAAGATGAATTTTAGTTTTAAGCTAAAAAAAAACTTTTTGCGTTTTGGCATAAAATTGCGCTAAAATAGCTCTAAAAAGGGCAAACTCGTGTGGCATCGCTGAGCGTAGGCAGCATTGCATGAAATGACGTAATGCGAAAAAAACTGCAGCTGATTTTGTTTACGTTTTGACAAAGCAAAGACAACGTATATTTTAAAGTTGAACGAAAAAGTGTGAAAAAATTCCAACGCTTTCGAAAATTACGAATTTCCAGGACAGAAACGCAAATTTATCGTGAAAAGTCTTTTTTCGATAGAGGGTAAGGACATTTTGTCTAACGTATTCATAAATAATATCACGTCTCTATATTCAAGCTGTAGCCTTCATAGCCAAACAATAGTTTCGATGACTTAAAAATATTTAGAAATAATTCCATTTAACCACATTTAATGGTAATAAAACACATGTTTAATCTTAGATTCTTAAATCAACTTTTAAATTAAAGCTTAAAGACAAAAATGTAAATGTTCATTGCCTCACATATCTTCCTTCCTTCCTTCTTCAACGCTATTGTTCTCATCTCGCTCATTCACCTCCAGATATCGCCGCTCGCCAAATCTCCTCATCGGAGATCATTCATATCTTTCTAACTCATTCTTTAATCTTCGGCCTCACTCATCTGAGAATCATTGGGTCCCCTCAACCTAACAAAAAACTGGGCTAAAGGAACATCATTTTCTGTTTCGTCATTATCAGTGAGAAATCGCAACCCCTCGCAATGTCAGCAACGAAATCATGTGTTCGTCTAGTCTCCAAATGATAACCCACTAGTTTACAAACCAGTACCTACCTTTTATTTTTTCAGTACATCTAATTCACTTTTATTTTAGACTTTGGCCTTCTAAAAACACGGGAACAATACTTTAAAATTCTTCCTAGAATCGTTTTTTTTTTTAAATATTATTTTTTGGGAAAAAAATAAGGAGTATATAAGTTTTTCAAGCAGAACTCGACAATGCATCATCCAATTTGAACAAATGATCCCTTAAATTAAAGAAAATTAACCCTTCTAACAATTTTTCTCACCTAGTTTTAAGATCGATCAAGAAAAAAAAACGTTTCGCAGACCTTTATACCGTCGGCAGACGTATATAGTTAATCGCGATAAAATTTTTTAAATCCACTTTTCCAAAAAACCCTGACAGACGACAAATGGTGGATTAAAAAATGTATTATCAAGCAACCAGCTTTTTTATGTGTCAACAATTTTGATTCCACTCAATTAAATTTATTATTTAAATTCTATTTGACAGCTATCACCAAGGTTTCTTTGTCAAAAAGAACGATTATGAATATAATCGCGCTTCTAAAAGTTCGATTAAAATGGAATTGATCCTACTTTTATCTATACATAATTCATCTTTAATCTGCAAAACGGAGATAATCGCGATTATGCTATACGTCTGTCTAGGCTATTAAGCTTTAAAAAGACTCATAATTTTTAGAGAAAATTCTAAATTTCGAAGAAAAAGCAAATTATTTTATTTTGATGATGAAAATTTTTCAAATTTTTTCCTTTCATCGGCATCTGAAAAATCGATCTCAAAAATGTTTTCCCATTTTTTATTTAAATTTGGTTCCTTAGGCTAGGCCCCGACTACTCAATTTTTAGTTGGCCAATCTTTAGTTGTAAAAGTGACTGTTAGCGCCGACTATACAATTTAAAATTGGAAATACTTTCAATCAAAGTCAATTTATTATCAATAAATACTAATATCGTATATTAAATTACTGGCTAACCACTGATGTTTCAACTGAGAAACTACCAACTAAAAATTGTGTAGTTGTGCATTACACATAAGAACGTATGTAAACACAACAGACTTGGCCAATTTAAAATTTAGGCAAAAACTCAATTCACATTGTTAAAATTAGGCTTCAACTAATAATTAGTATGTCAGTGTTTCATAGTTTTCTGGTATTCCAAATAGATTATACATGTAAAATTGGCCAATTTCTGAAAAATTAATGTAGTTGGACGTTACACTACCTTTAGCTGTCTGAAAAATCGATCTCGACCCTTGTTAGCAGCACGAATTCCTAAATGCTATCCGAAGGATATAACAGCATAAATAATTTTCATTTTAGAAATGACTGAAAATATGTTTCAAAGTTTGTTTCGGCCTTTTCACTAACGAGACATCTGAAAATACGATCTCAAACAAACGAAGGTCGTGGATCTATGAAATCCCTTAAATTTTTTATTTATATTTTTATTTACCCACCAAATGAGATTATTTTCCAAAATCCATGGAAATATGGCAAAGTTGATTTTGAATAAGTGACGTAGATTGAAGAAATTATAGGGTCATGAGTCTAAAAGCTGAAATATTTCCACTTGTAATTCATTAATATTTAACGAAATTCTTGAACAAAAATATCTCGGTTTTTTAAAGATTGTGGCCGAAGCTGAATAATCGAAACTTTTCATATTAGAGAGAAAAAACACATTTTCATTGTAGTGCTAGTATATGAATTTACAATATATACAATAATGATAATCATAAAACATATTCGTATTCATGTGTCAAAATATAAAACTCCGAATTCCTACATTACTTAAAATTTAAGCTTTTTCATTTAGTAGTTTTCAATTATTGCTTATCCAATGAATTTCTGCGTTTTCTCTTAATAGATTATGTAAGAACATGTGACTTATTGCATGTGGAGTTTGTGAAATCGCGACGAGAGTCTAGCTCCATGAGTTACATCAGATTGTCGCACTGTCAAGAATTATCAATCTCGGAATGTCACAACGCGATTCCTATTCGTTTTCAGTTAGGTCCATAACATAACCATGTAAAAATTTTTCTTATATCGAAATACTAAAATATGTTTGAAATTATCGGTTTCGGCCTATATAAATCCGAGCTAATATACCGAACCGAAACCGAAACTGAAAATTTAGGAACGAATTCGGTGCCGAACCGTAAAAATCCGAAGGTTCGGTCGGACTCTATGAAATACCCTTAAAAAAAATTTTTTATTTTTTTTTCAAAATTAATACCGACTTAAACTAGAGTTAGTTTAACTGAATAATTTGTTTTGATATCAAGTTGAATTTTGAATTTAATTGCGTAGAATTGAAGAAATTATAGGGATTCATGGAGTTTTGAAAATGCCTTTGTAAATTTTCCCTTGTATTTGCATTAATATTTATAAATTTTGACAAATATCTCGTTTCGTAAAGTGTCCGAAGCTGAATGAATCGCACTTTTATTATGTTAGTGAGGAAAACACATTTTCAAGGATTTATTTTCAATATTAAATAATGATCATCATAGAAATATTGTTTCATTTCAAAATTTTTAAAACCCATCCTAATTACTTTAAATTTTTTTTTTTTTTTTACTTTTTGCATTTATTCGGCTTAATCCTAATGGAATTTCCTCTCTGTTCTCTTTATAGATTTGTAAAACATGGACAATTGCTGTGGCGGTGAATCGCGCGAGAGATCACTCCATAGTATGTTACAATCAATTGTCGATTCAAAAATTATCAATGTCGAAGTGTTCACAATCGCTGTGGGGATTCTATTCGTTTTAGTTTTAGTCAAAAATAAGTTTCGCAGCTTTTGTGGAACATAATTTATATCGAAACACAATCAAATTCAACATTTAATTGGTTTTTCCTATATAAATAAGTATATATACAAAAAAAAAAAAAGGAAAGAAAACTCCAAGTAAAAATCCGTTTTTCATTAAAAAAAATGTATTGTATATATTATATACATATACTTATGTATTTATTATGGTATATATCTTATACTTTGGTATATACACGAATCAACTTAAATTCATGAATAAATTGTAAACTTTTGACCTAATTGTTTTGACCAAGAATCGAACAAGAGGAGCAATACATTTACCGATGCACGTTTTAATTGATACCCAATCAGTAATGGTCACAGCGGAATAAATCATTGAAATATTATTGCCTATTGTGTTGGCCCATCGTCATCTTCGGTTTCGCATGGATCTTCTAAGTAAAGGCATCGTTCGACTTATTAATGCAATATATGCAGGAATGCAAAGTACGTCATCATCTTTATCGATCACATCTATTTTAACTCGAACGAAGCGTTCGGAGTTTTTTTCCTATAATTTTTTTTTATTTATTTTTAGATGAGAATACAGACACATTAAGACCTAATTTTTTTTTTGAAAGAATGGCGGCTTTCGTGCCATTTTCAGCTAACTTCAATCAATTTGTGCATACGAAATGCGTATGAATAAAATCAAATCCGTAGAAATTTCGAAACTTAGCCTTTTCATGCGCTTCGCAACGTGACTTCGTGACGTATAACACAATTTGATCATGTATTTATGTATATTTTCCTTAAAAAAAAAAAAAAACAAATTCGAAAGCTGGAAGAATCCATGCATAACCAACAAGTCGGGTAATACAAATGCCGTCCAAATCTGACGCACAAATCGAAAGGAGTTCAAGAACCCATTGAAGGTAAATTGATTAAAAAATTTACTGTGATTCTGAACAGTGTTGTTTTATATTATAATAAATTGAATTCTTTAAGGAAGAAGCTTATAAATAGCCTAATTCCTTTGAACTTTACATATTAAAAATCGTTGAGTTAAGATCGATCATTTTTGTAATAAGAAGGGGGCTGAGAAATTGCTTTTTATCCTAGCAGCAAAACCCCACAGAAATAGACATTGTTAAATACCACTTGGCAACAGGAGGCTTAAGTGATGCGTATGTATGCTCAACATGAAAATAAGTGGAGAATGAATAATACCGAGAAAGGCAAAGAAGAAAGATTTCATAAAATATGGATATTAAATAATTGATAGAAAAAAAGAAAAAAAATTATTAAAAAAAAAAAAAACCGAGGATAATACTTATAGGGATTCATGCAGCTTTGAAAATGCCTTTGTAACTTTTCCCATCGGAAATTTTGATATACATAAATTATGACAGTTCAGTGACGGATTTCTCGTTTCGTAAAGTTTCCGAGGCTCAATGAATCCCTATATCAATTTGCGCCGTTCCGTGGTTATTCACCCTCGAATAAAATGCTGTTAATTCAATTATTTTATTCTATTTTCGAACGAATTTCTCTATCAAAAGACCGACCGGCTCACCCACTAATGCATCAAATAAATAAATAAATAAATCCACTTAAAAAATGGTTTAGTAATAACAATGTAATAGCAACAACAGTAACATCAACCATGTATTGTGCGACCTGACACACTGACTGACACTGATGGTTGGGTGGCTAATTCAATGAATTATTTGCATTCACATCAGAGAATAGCTTTTCTTTGTCTCTTTTCTTTTTTTTTTTATGTAGTTTTGATAGGTTACTAGATAAAAGTGCTAAATGATGAGCTCATTGTTGTCTCTTCTTTTTTATCCCTGTACGCAATTACCACCATTAAGTCCAGTTAAGGGGGGAGTACACTTTGAACGTCCAAAAAGTAAGGCATTTTCGTTAATTTTTTTAAGCAATAAAACACTCAGGGAGGGCAAATATGTTATAACCCATTTATTACTCATCCTTCGAACTACAATTTGTATTTTTTTGAACTCGATTGGCGTCCCCCCGTGGCCGGTGCACCAGGTCGCGCGGGCGTCCTCGCGCGGAAGTCGGAAAACGGCGTGAGAAAATACTCCTTCCCATGTGATCCTGGAACATAAATCGAACAAAATCCTGATAAGTAATGAAATTCGGGTTAGAAATACGTATTCCGATTTCTTTTTAAATTAATTGTTTTCAAAAGTTGTGGCCTTAGGAAAAAAAGTCCATTTTTTAACCCTAAAAATGCTTACAAAATCGTGGATTAAAAATCCATTTTTGACAAAATCGAAAATGTGGATACGTATTTCTAAGCAGAATTTAATTCTAAACAAGAAAACCTAGGCGATATCCAAATTAAATAATAACTGGTTAGAGTTATTTCCCACGCCAGTTTGAAAAGCCCCGTTTCGAGATAAACGCGTTTAAAGATAAAATTTCATGTACATGTACATGATACATGTTTTAGGAAATCGCTTCGTAAAGCGGTAAGGAATATTCTGGCGGACTTGGAGTCTTTTCTAAATTAAAGTATACATCCCAAGGAACACTTTAAGCCAAAAAAAAAAATACATTTTTTTGAAAAATCAAAGTGTACTCCCCCCTTAAAGCACCCAGTCGGCAAGTGTAAGCTTTATCAGCAACTTTTTCTGCAATAGCCTCTATGGACTATTGCTGAATTCATCGTTGAAAATTAACATTGCGATGTCCTAGGAAATGTAAGGCATAGTTTTCATTTATTTTTCGGTCCGCTATTGCTGAAAACTTAATTTGAAAATGGTCGAAATAGTCATGGATAGCGGCGCGAGAGAAATGACACGAAATGAATTCTTTGAAAATGGTCGAAATAGTCATGAATAGCGAGCGTGTTTTCGGTCCGCTATCGCGAAAATGATAGCTTACATAGCTTACATATGGTAAGGCATAGTGAACGACCTCTTCGTTTGAAAATGCACAAAAAATTCATATATCAATTCTACAATGAAAAAAAAGATTGTTGAATTCATTGTAGAAAATATTCCTGTTTGGAAGATTTATAAATCAGAAAAGAATTTGTTTTATATTCAAAATCAGTTCGTTTTATTAAATAAAAAAAAGGTAAATCCTTAACTAAAAAAATTAACATATTCGTATAAAAAAGTTTTGATCACAGTTTAAGGCCTTTTTGCTTATAATACAATATACATATATATATGCTTATTAAAATATCTTTTTTTTTAAACAAAAATAATTCTTATAAAATAAAAGTTTAAATATTTTATTAGTCGGCTTGGTCTGTTGTTTTCCTTTTCAGCCTTTCGGCTTTAAATCTGCCTTTTCCCAGCCTGAAAGCTTTCCTCATGCTATCTGCATGGATTTCGGCGTATAGCCGTCTTTTTACAGGTTTCTAAAGTAAAAAAAAAAATTATTATTATGTAATTTGCAAGTGATTTAAATTGTAACTTACCGAAGATAACTTCATCAAAGTTTTTGAAGTTTTTTTTTAACTTTTTAGTTAATTATTCCTTAACCCGATCCGTGTTGCTATATCGGATTTCGTACTCCAATTGACACTAAACGCTTTGTTTTTCAACGGAAATTCACGTTCGCTACTATTCTGAAAAAAAAAATAACCGAGGATAATATAATAGGGATTCATGCAGCTTTGAAAATGCCTTTGTAACTTTTCCCATCGGAAATTTTGATATACATAAGGATTATGACAGTTCAGTGACGAATTTCTCGTTTCGTAAAGTTTCCGAGGCTCAATGAATCCCTATATCAATTTGCGCCGTTCCGTGGTTATTCACCCTCGAATAAAATGCTGTTAATTCAATTATTTTATTCTATTTTCGAACGAATTTCTCTATCAAAAGACCGACCGGCTCACCCACTAATGCATCAAATAAATAAATAAATAAATCCACATTAAAAAATGGTTTAGTAATAACAATGTAATAGCAACAACAGTAACATCAACCATGTATTGTGCGACCTGACACACTGACTGACACTGATGGTTGGGTGGCTAATTCAATGAATTATTTCGCATTCACATCAGAGAATAGCTTTTCTTTGTCTCTTTTCTTTTTTTTTTTAATGTAAAAGTTTTGATAGGTTACTAGATAAAAGTGCTAAATGATGAGCTCATTGTTGTCTCTTCTTTTTTATCCCTGTACGCAATTACCACCATTAAGTCCAGTTAAAGCAGTGATGGCCAAACCTATACGTAAACATTCATAAAGTATAGCTGTGATTTCACGAATGACGACTAGTGGCATACGAATTGCTACATCAGACTTTGTGCTTTTTTTTTGTTTGAGTTTTGTAGTTCTAGAAACGTGCAAAAAGCATGTGCCTGTTTTTCCTAGAATTACAATAAGTCATTAAGGGGACTCCTTTGAGTCCAAAGAAGTTTCGTATTTTTTTAACAATAAAATGGGGAATGTAAACATCTATCGTTGAACTCAATTGATTTTTTTACCAATGCTCCCCCTGCAGTGACAGTCGGGCCATGAGCGAAGCGAAAACGCTGAGAACATCCTTCCCATGTCATGACATGACAAATTCATAGTAAGAATGGGTGAAATTTCCGATTTTTTTAATATGTTTCCAAAATGTGCCTTGGAAAAAAAGTCCAGTTTTACCTAAAAATGTACAAAATCGTGATTAAAATCCTTTTTATCAAAATCGAAATGCTTCGTATTCTAGCATTTGAATCTAACAAGAATACTGAAATTGATATAAGGTTTTAGCATCAGTTCAGCGTTAGCATGAAGTGCGTAGTTGAATGAGCCCGTTTCGACTCACAATCCGAAGATAGCAGGTTCGATCCTTGGCAGAGGCGAACAAAAATTGTTAAAAATAGATTTTTAAAGTAATTTCGAAACATTCGAAGAGAGGGCAAAGAAGAGAGTTATCAAACTGGTTTACTAAAATTGACAGTTAAAGAAAAAAAAACAATGTGCTGCTTCAAATGCTTTTTTCCGCCATCGCACACGCTAGATGACGAATGTTCACCGCTGAAGTCCCTGTCAGCTCCTGTGTAAATGTCATACAAAGTGTCACCGGAAATAGCATGCATTCCGGCTCCGCAGTCACTAGAACATCATCGGGGATGTCCGCGGGACATTTCCCGCTGGGTTACTCTGATTTGCAATGACGAAGTTTGTTTTTTACACAAACGAACGCAGCCGACCGGTTTTCGCACGAATCGGTATACGCTGTACATGTGCGACTGTTGCGTCGGGAGAAATTTGTCTTCCAAGCTCAAGTACTTGGAAGCTCCTAGCATGGAAGTAGCTCCTATGCAGGCCTATAGACGGACCCGTACATGCTTATGTGTAGGTACATAGATTTATATTTTCAATGCTTACATTGGCCTTTACTCCCTCAGGGCCTGGGTGCAATACAGTAGTTTCGCTATATAAGAAAGTCGATTTTGTCAAGAAGTTTCATTCTTATATCCTGTTTTTTCTTATGTAAGAACCCGTTTTTAAGAAAATTTTTTCTTATATAAACTACCGATATTTGAAAATAGGGATGTTAAGTTTTTGATAAAAAACCAAGTTTCTTATATAAAAAATTTTTCCATACAAAAAGAGTTTTTGGTTTTGGTAAACAGTTTCTTAAAGGCGGGTTTTTCTTATATACGAGTTTCTTATATACAACCAATTTTTTTTTACAGAGCTTAATATAAATGGACTTGGTGCCCTGAGATTCCTTTCTTAAAAGCGAGTTTTTCTTATATACGAGTTTCTTATATAGCGAAACTACTGTTGTCCGAGAGTCATGCGTGCAACACTCTCTGTTTCGCTCTTCCTCCTTCTCCCTCTCTCTCTCTCTCTCTCTCTCTCTCTCTCTCTCTCTCTCTCTCTCTCTCTCTCTCTCTCGCTAGCACGCACGCACGCATTAAGCCAGAATTCCAATAGCGCAGGAGCTGCGTAACGTGAATTCCTGCAAACATTCAACACATGAAAACGTATGGAACTAGTTCGAATCAATTTCCTGCATGCTCACGCACACGCACGAGTTCGAAAAATTGAATATTTCCTGCGCGTGAGCTACATGACAGCTGAGTATCACAGTTGAAAAAAGTAATATAACAATGTTCTAGAAACTATTGAGTACTTTTTTAAGGTACTTGGTACTACGGGGGCATACTTTTATTGCTCAATCAAGTAATATGCATTACATTTTAATTTATTTTAAGCTTCGATGTCTATATTTTTGATTTCTATTATTTATTTGTTAAGTAAAAGGGAATATTACATTCCGTTCATAGAAAATAAGACGAGTACAAGAGTAGCTAAAAATGTACTCGAGTCAGGTTAATATTCAAAACCGCAGCAATGACATGCTCATGCACACGCATTATTGGAAATTGAATTTTTCCTGCACCTCCTGCAGCAGGAAATTTCCTGCAGCTCCTGCGCTGTTGGAATTCCCGCTTTACTCTCGGATTGTTGTATACAGGCCCTCACTTATGAAGTTATAACTTTGCTAATTTTCCATGGATATAGGAAACTAATACATTAGTGGTACTCATGCAGCTTCGCAAATTCCTTCGCAACTTTTCCCGTCGTAAATTTTCATATAAATTTTGACAGTTGTGTGACAATTTTCTCATTTCCCACAATTTGCGAAGCTGCATGAGTCCCACTATTGTTTTGTTGGGTTATATGGTTTCCAGACTATTGCGTTAAACTGAATTTAGTACCTTAAGTAGACTTTAGTAGTGAGTTTAAACTGAGTTTAGGGTATTTAAATTCAGAAATATACTCTTGAGTTTAGGCATTCGTTGCTGCAATCCTTACATTTCACTACCTTTTTTGACAACGATGAAATTACCTGTTTGCTTCTTTTTTCAAATCTTTAGAGGTGAAATGAATTTTCGTTAATTTTAATAATAAAAATAAATAAAATATCTTTCTCCCCAATTAATCTTGTTTACGCCCGGATTCGAACCTCAGCCTTTCGGGTTCCAAGGCGGAGGCCTATCCACTATACCACGATATCATTTCGATCAATCAAAGCAAACATCTAATTTAAGTTCGAACAGGCATGTGAGCTCGTAAACTCAGAATTTACAGTCTGAAAGGGTATTTTCTAAATTCAACTTAAGGAGCTAAATTCAGATTTTAAGTTGACAGTCTGGAAGTCATATTAAGAACCAACTTTAAATAAAAAATGCAAAAAAAAAAAAAAATTTATACTGCTTCCTATAGATTTTTGTAGATTTCCATGAAAGGGAAAACTTTTAATGAATTTTCTCTAAAAATACATGTGTTTTTTTTGTAGGTTTTTAAGGTCTCCAGAATTTAACTTTCTTAATCAATCTTAATACTATGTAAAAATACGTCTTAGAGGGATTCATTTTGTTTAATTTGAGAGATAATTTGTTCACGACCGATAACGCATTATCGAGTTCTGCTCGAGAAAGCTGCAGTACCCCCCTACAAAAAACTAATTTTTTTTCAAAAATCAATTTTAAAAAATTCTTCCAGAAAGAAAAAAAAATAGTTTTTTGTGTTTAGAAGGTCAAAGAACAAAAGAAAGGTGCATTTACATGTCCCGAGCAAAAATGCTGTAAAATGTGTAATATAAAAAAAAGTAAAAATGAAAAACTTAGTAATTTTAGGGTTAAAAGAAAAACTAAATTCGTTTAAATTGTTCATGAAGAGGAGTGAAATTTTTTGTTCCTTTGTCCCCTTGGGTTTGTTGCTTCCATTGCTGCAGCATGTTCAAAATTACTCTTATCGAGAATCAATAAAGTTTTCAAGCTTAAGCGCTTGTAATAACCATTGACTACAATTTAGTTAAAAGCCGTCGTTCATAATTCAAAATTTAACACACATTGAACATGTATGGTCGCGGTCCGGATCCCTGTGCACTTTTTTGTTTGCCCTTCGTTGCATGCAATAACTGCGAGTCCAATTAAGTTCTCGCACAGACAGATGGACGGGAAAAGCAAAAGGTTCTCAAAATTCAGAGCCACAAGCGATCATCGGACACGATATTATAATCATGGAGATGTCTTACACGGCTTTTCAACTACCAATCAATACATTGGGTCCGCGGTCGATCGGACATTCGGACATGCTACATACATACATTTTACATGCGCATACAAATGTGCCAGCGTGATTAAAGAGATACTTAATAAGCGTGGATGCATTTACTGATGTTCCTTTTTTTGTCTTTTTATACCCGACACACTCTGTGTCGAGGGTATATTGCGTTTGTATGGTTGTGTGTAACACCCAGAACCAGTCAAGATAGACCATACAAAATATATATAGAAATGATCAGCGTCACCAGGAGATTCGATTTAGACATGTCCGTCTGTTTGTCTGCCCGTCCGTCTGTCCGTCCGTCTGTCTGTCTGTCTGTCTGTCTGTATACAGTTTTCTTATCGAAGGAGTTGAGCTATCTTGACGAAATTTTGTATGCGTGCTCACGGGGACATGAGACACGATCGGACCATTTTTAGGGGTACCTCCAGTACTAGGGTCTGTTATGAAAATCACAAAAACTGCTCTAAAATCGGAATTTTTCAAGATATTTTGATGAAATTTGATATTTGAACATGTCTAAAGGCAAGTAATATTATTTCCAAAAATTGGAAAAGTGGGCGTGGCAGAAGGGCGTTTTTCGAAAATTCTCTCCTTCACCCGAAATTCAAATGGGACTTGAACGAAATTTGGCACTTTTGCTGCCTTTGTAGCCATAAATATCCTCCCCAAAAAAATTTTCTTGATCGGTCCATTATTAGGGGTACCTCCAGTACTAGGGTCTGTCACAAAAATTCCAAAACTGCTTCGAATTCGGACTTTTCGAAATATTTCAACGAAACTTAGAATTTGAGACTACATTTAAGCCTTCGATTAGAATATATAAAATTTTTGAAAGGTGGGCGTGGCAATGGGGCGGTTTTCATAAAGAAATTTAACAAAAGTCGGCATATGGGGCCCCTTATGGACTTAAACACCTCTTGATTTAAACAAAATTATTTGAACGTGTGTGTCTGTGTGGGGTATTTTATTGTCAGGCTCGCCTGACTATAACACCCTTATTTGTTTCTTTTGAACACATACAAATTATTCACAACAAGAGCGGACGAGCACAAAACAAAGCCGTCAACTCAAGCAGGACAGTCTAAGGTTGCAGAAATAACACCTTTTAATACACTGGTGGCTCCCGTTCGAAGGCTCAACTTGCAGAATATTCCATCGAATTTGGAAACACTTTTATCTTATTCGTGAAAAAGAAAAAAAAACGGTTGTGAGGGGTGCGGGCAAACGCAAAGTATCAAAAATGTTAATTCTTTAACACACAAGGCACAAAGTGTATAGCCAACTGCAGCCCCCTGAAAGGGATTTTCTGGATATTTTTAATAATTACCTCACAAAAAAAAAAAAACCAATTATCAAAATCAAAAAGTACCTTTTTGAGATATCGCACACGCTCTTCTAAGGAGACACAACTCAACCAAACTTTAAAACCCCTGCGAAGGTGCCGCAATCGGCTATACCCTTTGTCCCCTCATTAGTTAATCGTTTTACATCAATGTTTTAAATAGTACCTACATACCTAGTATAAAACGTTCAAATTATACTAAAGGGCTAAATAAGTATTTTTGAACTGATTATGAAAGACATTTTTAAAGGTTTTCCTTAAAAAAAAATAAATACGAAAACAAAAGTAATGGAGGCGCTATGAAAATAATGTCCTCAAGATTTTTTTCTTTGCGTCGTCTTGTAACATAAGTCATAATTTTCGCATTCGATTTTATGCGTGTGCGTTCAGTTCGGATTTGTGCAGCGGAAATTTCTTAAAATCATACACTGAAAATAAACTCCATTTTAAATCGATTTCTGCTGATCTTCGATGTCAAACGCAGCGGCGGATTAGAGTGTCATGAGGCCCGGGAATTATATAGTGATGGGGCCCCTGATGCTATATTTGGTGCAGTTTTTTGAAATAAGGAATAGCTGCTAAAGTCAATTTTTATTAGAACAATATAAATTCTTTCAAAGGAATGAACCATAAAGGAAAGAATTTATATATGAGCCCTATATTTTGAAAGTGGTATAAGTCAAAAATTTTATTAATATATCATATAATTTAATTTTTTATTTCATAAATTTTTTAACTTTAAGCGATATTACTCGAAAAATTTTTTTGGAAATATTTCGATGATATTTTATTTGGACGCCCGGGGCCCATTGCCAGTTGGGGCCTAGGACCCGTTGCCAGTTGGGACCTGGGGCCCGTTGCCAGTTGGGGCCCGGGGCTATAGCCCCAGCTAGCCCTACCCTAATCCGGCACTGGTCAAACGCTATTGAATTGAAGAAGGGCTCGGAACAAGACTAAAGAGAAGGTACGAAGAAAGGATGGCGCCTTCAACCAACACTAAACTTATAGTCGCAAGTGATGTGGATGAGTCAAAGATTGAAACAAGTGCGAAGAATTATACATAGTGAAAAAATGAAGCTTTGTCTCGATCGAGATGGGAGGCGTTGGGAGGAATGCTAATGTTCTTTATGCGTGGGCTAACACAAGGGTAGGTTTTTGGGGTTAAAACCCTTACCAAAAATCCTGGGAATGATAAAGGAAGACGGGTCAATTGTTTTAATAAAAAATTTTGTTATTCCCAAAATACCCTCCTGAAATAAATTTTTGCGTACGCGTCTGGTTTGAAGTTTTAAATGAAATAATTTTTTTATTTACTTTTATCCAGGGACCTGACTTTTATAAGTATTTTCGAAAAAAGTCTTAACATAATTATTATTTTGTGACTAAAATAATTAAAATATTTCATAATTATTATAAAATTTTTTATATTTTTAGATTTTCATATAACTATTATGAATGAGAAAAAATTTTATTAATTGAAAAATAAGTTTTATTTTTGAGAAATATTTTTTACGTCTTTTCAAATTTTTATAAGGGGAAAATTTTTTTCTAATTGCCTTAGAAGTTTTATGTTTGAAGAAAAATAGTTTACGTCGTCAGCCAATCGACGGTAATACACGGAAGGACGAATCGACGTCGTACAGACGTAATTATGCCCTATTTAGGTTAGATCAACGAAATATTCTGACCTAAAATGGGTAAGAGATAACCAATTTTCGACCTATTTTGCTAGTTGGGATATTCATGCATTGTCATCCAAACCAAACTTATCGCACCCTTGGCTAATAAATCGGCACAATTCAAAATATTTTTAATAAATTTTTTTTATGTTCGATTGCATTTTTCTGTTGAAAACCCAACACCTAGAAAATTAACGCTTATATTGACTGATGCAGCAGCCGATTGAGAGTAATATAAGTTTAGAAAAAATATTATTCCTCCTTAGTTTCAAGAGAGATTGAATGATTTTCGAGATATGCGATATATTGAATTGTGCCGATTTAGTAGCAAGGGTGCGATATGTGCAAAGTTCCAGATTAATCGGAAACCGGGAACTAAGTCCAAATTAAGTTGTAAGATTCCTTTACAAAGGTTGTTACCCTGCAGTAATGAGCCGGTCAGTTTTCTAAGATGGACTGGCTTTTGACCGGTCCAAATCCTACCGGTTAAATTATGGCAGTTCGCTCCATGGAATTTGGCTAGCCGGCGGTCGGTAATAAAGAGGTTAGTTTATGGGTAGTCTGTAAATGGCACTTTCATCAACTTAGAATATATATATGAAAATTGTTGTTTATTTGCCTCATTTGACTATCCTAAAACTAGACAAAATTACGACAATTGACCCAAAAAAAAAAAACTGGCCTATGATCAGCCGTTTTGCGGACTAGTCCCTCCCCTAGGATAGGCCCATGTTAAAAAGGTCAGTTGAATACATTAGAAGTGGAATGATGAGGGGATTAGTACTGGTAACATGAAGGACTGACCGAAGGCTACACTTGGGTCAGTCCATATTACTGCAGGGTAGTTTATTACAAGTGACGCGAATAAAAATTCAACAATCAAAATTTTCAAAGACGTAAAAACTTCTCATGATAAAAATAAAAGTTATTAAGAAACGTAAAAACCAAAAATTGGAAAGAAATAGTTATGGAAAGACTTATTGAATTTTTTGAATTTGTAAAAGTTATACAAAGATTTTAAATAATTTTCTTTGAAATAAAGGCAACTTTTTTAAAATCTGAAATTTCAATAATTATTATTTCGGGTCCCTGCTTTTATCCGCACGTTGCGTTCATAAAAGGATTCACGTTTCTTTCTACACTTTAAAAAGAACCGAAGAAGAAGTTGAATATTTCTTTCAGCGTATCATTATTAATATTATCATTATAATCGAGTCTTAATAGTGTAAACCCTGGATAGAGTGAACACCTTGAAAGTGTGAAAACATGGACTGATACCTATAAAATATATAACACTGGTATTCTAACTTTTCGCGAGAAGGCCCTTCGAAAATCATTAAGAGACTTTAAGAAACAAACGTGACTATTGAATTTTTTCCAAAAACCTCAGCTGTTTCACGAAAAAAAAAAACACCAAAAACTATTCTTTTTGAACCTTAAATCCATGTTTTTGTACATACATATATGAATCAAATAAAGCAATTTCTTCATTCTATCCAGACTCTACTGTATTTTAATTATTAGTTATTTTTTGCGTTGGCTCAGTGCATCCAAATGCTTCGCTTGATCGCAGATAAGTTATGTACGCAACGGACTCATAAGTCTTTGACGGTGAGACTTTTACGATGAGTTCCTGCGACACTGCATTGCTCCGGCCGTGGCTAAAGTGATGGCGGTGACGATGACGATGACGGTGACGGCAGCAATGACTGCTCCCTTGATCATTTATATTTTTTGGACACTGCCTATTAACGGTTTAAGGGTCAATAACATTTTAGTGGTAAGACATTTGTTAAAGCAGCAAGTGGTCGGATCAGAGCCACACGCTCTTCTCTTTTGAGGGTCCAAACGAAACGATAGCGGGGTTCATAAGAGGTGCGGTGCGACGTTAAAAATGTTTTTGCTGCAATTTGGTCCCGATCTGACGTGTTGTATATGAATATGTGAAAGTTGGCGGAATTGTGCGATTCTGCCTAAAGGCGATCATTGGCATCAACATGGTATGTATGTATGTATTTGCAGTCTTCCTATCCTTCTTTGTACTCTTCTCTCTCTGTGAAATGAAAAATCGAAAATCGGATACATATCACTAAAAAGAAAAGGTTTTGTCTCAGTTTTTAAATTTTTTGTTGCCATCTACTGCAGAGTAGGTATATTAGTTTTGTGCAGAACTTGTAACAGCCTGTGGTAACCTCCGCATTTATTTGTATACAATCGAGTCTGGATATTGTGAACGTCGGATATAGTGAACACTTCGGTGATGTGAACACATGGACTGAGGCTTATAAAACAGACTCTTCAAAAACCATTCGGAGATTTTACTTAAGAAACACTGAACTAAATACCGAAAGGTCTTCCCTTAAACGTATATTTGCTTTTTTTTGGCTTCAATTTTTTGCAACTTTTGCAAAAATTTATAGGTCAGAATTCCATGTGTTGATTGTAAAATGCAGGATTCAGCCTCAACAGTTTCTCTGTGTTGCAGTAGCGTTTATATCCGTAGTATTTAAATTGTTAAACGTTTATATAACCGTCGTCAGGTACAGAACTGCAATGATCCTTCAATCCATATTGGATTCTTGGATCCTTTTGATTTTACTTTATGTTTAAAATTAGAACTTGACCCTTCGACAGTTACGTCTAGAGTGTGTGCCTTGAAAGCTTCCAAAACTCGAATATCAACACAGAGCCAAAACTGCCTAATATGTAGAATCAAGAAGATTTTCTCTATGAAACGTTTTTAGGCTAAGGGGTACCCCAGCAGAAAGAAGAGAAGATTGTTCCAAAGAGATTCCTTTTATTTTAATGTGGTAAATCTTTTTAATTTTATCAAAAAAGGAAACACATGAAATCAAGAAGAAAACTAGTTATTCACAATTTTTTGCACTCAATTTCCGTTATTTTTGGCACCAAAAAAACAATCCATAGAGAAACACTTCTTGATTCCATTAGGTTTTATACTGAATTGTATTAAAAATGGATTTCTTATTGATTTCATTGGGCTATCTTCTTGATTTTTTCGAAAAGGTATTCCTTATTGATTTCATTAGGTTCCTGTAAGATTATGGGTAAACAATATTCTTAATTTATTTAATAAGGAAAACCGTTTTGAAAAAATCAATAAAAATTCATAATAAAAGCAACAAGTTTTCTTCTTGACTTATTCAAAAAGGGTTTTCCTTATTACAATAATGAGACTTTCTTCTTGAAAAAAAAAAAAAAAAACCATAGAGATATCTTATTAATTTTGTTCTATTTTATTAGGTATTTATTATGTACTGTTTTCTCTGTGAAGAAGGCTTAGAAATGAATGAACGAAGTTTTGTATGAAAAATTTTTTATTTTTCCGCTTTTTCGATCTTTTCACGTTTAAGGGGTCGCTCCAGTTCTGGCAGAAATGAAAAACTTCATATAAAAAAATTAAAAAAATTCTGCAGAAAATAATCAGAAAACAAGTGTTTTTTTATATGAATTTTTTCGTTTCTGTTCCTTTTCTGACAGAACTACAGCGAACCCACATAATAAACTTGTGGCTCGATAATGTGAGCAGTCTCGGTAACATGAACAGGTCTTGCAAAAATTAGTTCACTGCATACAGACTCTACTGTATCTATGTATATACATACAATCTTGACCAATTCATCATCTCAAAATTGGATCTGACCGAATTTAGCATATTTAAATCGTCTTTTTATACCCGACACACTCTGTGTCGAGGGTATATTGCGTTTGTGTGGTTGTGTGTAACACCCAGAACCAGTCGACACAAAATATATATATAGAAATGATCAGCGTCACCAGGAGATTCGATTTAGACATGTCGGTCTGTCTGTCCGTCTGTCTGTCCGTCTGTCTGTCTGTATACAGTTATCTTATCGAAGGAGTTGAGCTATCTTGGTATGCGTGCTCACGGGGACATGAGTAAGAACAAGTTCGAGAATGGACCCAATCGGACAATTTTTAGGGGTACCTCCAGTACTAGGGTCTGTTACGAAAATCACAAAAACTGCTCTAAAATCGGACTTTTTCAAAATATTTCAATGAAACTTAGGATTTGAGCGTATATTTAAGCCTCCGGTTGGGATTGCAAAAATAAATGGAAAAGTGGGCGTGGAAAAGGGGCGGTTTTCATAAAGAAATTTAGCAAAAGTCGGTATATGGGGCCCCTAATGGCCTTAAAAACTTCTTGAATATTCTTACTTAGTGGTCCTGTTTTTTGGGCGTTGTTCAAAAATTATTTAAACATGTGTGTCTGTGTCGGGTATTTTATTGTCAGGCTCGCCTGACTATAACACCCTTACTTGTTTTTTTTTTTATTATTCTGATTGATTTTCTTTGATTCAATTTTTCATTTGAATTTCTTGGCTGGAGTTTTTTATGCATGCGTAACTAAGCGATTTAACGGGATTACTGTCGATTGACTACTGGTTTTCTTGATCTTGCCTGCACGTGATTGTCCTGGTCACATGGTACCTACTTGGCATGGGGCAAATCAAATCCAAGTGAATTCGAATTGATTCGTTTTGAATTGAGTTGCTATCGGTTCGCATTAAGTGCGCGTTCAAGTCTCAGATTGCATTTGATCTCGGAGCTTGAGACAAAATTTATTATTTCATTCTTTCGTAATTACCCGTTCGGGAATTAGAATCGGGTCAAATTGTGCTGTCACGTTGCTGGAATATTGCGTAGAAAACGTAGACGCCATGGCAACAGCAGCGCTTACATCAATTATTGTTGCGCACTCACCCTTTGCGCGATTCAAATTGAAAATGCCCTTAACACTCAAATGCCTAAGCATCATCGTTGATACTGGAAGTATACGGGTCGTGTTAGTCATTTGAAAAAAAAAAAAAAGACTTTTAACCCTTTCGAACTAATGGTTTCTAAAGGCCTTACTCACCAACATTAAGGTAGAGACCAGTGACCAGTGTTCGGACTACGGAAATCCCATTTCGTAGTAGAAGACCGAAAAAATCGGAGTAGAAATGCATTTTTGGGTAGTATGTTAAATTGGAATTTGTCATTTGCGCACAAAAAAAAAAAAAACAAAAAAAGGTCAACAATTTATTTGAAGCAAACATTTATAACTTACATTTACATATTACTTATATTTTTTTATCTGCATCAGTCAAGATTTTGATACAGAGACATGTGTATGGAAAACAATAATTTGTTTGCGAACGAGGGAACACAAAAAACTCGTTTTCATGACGTCTAAATCGTGACATAGACAAAATTATTTTGAGTTTTAAGATGTTAAAAAATCGGAGTAGATTTCAGGTATAGGGTAGTGGCGGAGTAGATTTCAAAAATTTAAAAAAAAAAACCGAGTAGATCTACTCCGATCGGAGTATAGTCCTAACCCTGGTAGAGACGCTCATTTTTAAATATTTTTTGTAGAATATCATCAGAAATTTATATACTTATATTAGTGCCAGACCATTTCTGTGGGCGACTTCTTCCGCCAGACGATATTATTATATTAGGTATTAAAAAATTAGGTAGACTACGTTATACTAGCAGGGGTACACTTTACATACATACATATATTACGCATGGTACTATTTCAAGACCCTTTGTAAGCAGCCAGACTAAGGTACACTCTAAAAAATGGAAGTAAAATTACATTTATAAATACTGTAAATTTACCCCGAAATATGTTTACTTTTGTGCCAAAAATGTGTAAAAGATAATTTTTGTGTCATTTTGCACATGCGTAATGCATATTTACATAAAATGCGTACATTTAATCAATAAATGTAATCATTTTACGCCCCTTTAGTAATTTTATTATTATGAATGTTTAATTTTGTGGTAAAAAGGCCTAATTTTACACAATGTATGATTAAAATACACAGGGAAGGTTTCCTTTAATTCACTTCTAATGCAAAATTTTACACATTTGAGGTTGAAAATTAATTTGTTGTGTAAAATTACGATTATTATAGAAGGTAACCTGTTTCCTACTACATATAATGGTGGTAAACATTTTTAAGAGTGTAAGGTGGGTAAGGCTTTTATAAACCATTAGTTCGTGCCACCTCTGAAAGGGCCCCGCTTTCCAGCTTCTAGATACGCATACTGTCTTAACAACATACACACATACTAGACTAGAAATCCTCAAAAATTCGCTTGACTAAAATGACGTAGGTCTGGCGACTCTGGGATCTTGGACTAATAGTTTTATAGTGTTTTCTTATAAGATAGAGATGATGACCTGATCATTGAGAATTGACCCCTCCTCCGCCATATCATTAAGCGTCGTCATTTGCGAGACTCCCCCTTATGCTATGTTCTCACTATAGGGGTTAAGTTCTTAACCCGATACTTTAACTCAAAGCGTTCATATCAGCTTTGAGCGAGTTAGGGTTTACTAAAGTCATATGACCCAGCCGGAAAGTGGACTACTTCTGCACTACTTCCGAAGTGGTGAAAATTCATACTGCGGCTACTCGCATTACTAATCCTAACTGTTAATGAAGTTTGTTAGAAGATGGCCGCTGTTTTCATTACATGCATGCGATAATGTCCGGCTTGGGAGTTTGAAATATAAAAAACGCGCAAGGTATATCTGATATACTATATCATCGAGAAATTGCAAATAAAAATGGAATTTGCTTTATTAGAAATGTTTAAAGAAGCTGAAAAAGTCAAAGGAATATTGGAAGCAATAATATTAGAAGACCATTGCAATAACCGCAGGAACCAAAATAGATTAATGGAGCTAATGATGAAAGCGGCATCACAAAATGTTCCAAGACCTGTGATCAAAATTAACATATCCAAACACATCCTTCACCTCTCATTTGCTGCACGGGAAAGCTTCCCTGACAGTGCCGTATTAAATATAAACCCGGTTTTTGTATTCGGTGTTAGCAAATGTAACTGAAATTTTCAAATGCAACTCTGCGCTAACCTCAGAGTTAAATGTTAACCCGGGGTTTATTTTCGGGTTAGATGATTTTTTTTATATGCGTTTTGACATTTGAAACCCTGGGTTTCACCGATAACCCTAACCCGGCTTAGTGAGAACATAGCATTACATGATGACGTAATATATGGGCGGCCCCTAAGATACCCTCGATTTTCGAAATCGAATTATCGATTCAATCGATTACACTATAAGGAAACAGGCGAGTATGGATAGAGTGACCACCTCGGCAGTGTGAACAGATGGTAATTTTTTTTATCGGCCTTACATGTAAATTTGCAACATTTAGTTCACTCCATCCAGACTCTAATCTATAGAGTATATTCACCCGCACAGTGAAGCGATCCCATTCATGCTCGCGTTAAAAAGAGAAGGAGTGCTCGCAGAGTTATGAAATTTGGCGCCATGGGTTACTTTTCACCCAATTACGACAAATACACAGTTTCATCAAAATCGGACGCGCTAAACACCCACCTCCCATACAACCCACAATGTTTTTAACATTAAAAGTGATGTAATAGACTACGCGCATTTTGAGTATGTACTTAGTTTACAAAAAAAAAAACACCATTTTGAAAAAAAAAAAACATTGAAAAAAGGGGGAGCCTAGGGGCAGCCAATTTTTTTTTATTTCGATAATAGATACCTTTGTCTAAAAATAAAAAATAGAAACTATGCGGACCTATTTTTTTTTCCTCCATTAAATCTTTATAATAAATCGGTGCCAAAGGTAGAATAACGGTATGTTCTATCGTGCTATCTGAGGTACAAAAAATGAAAATACATAATCCAGCTGTGTAAAGCCAGTTTTTTGTACAAATATTGAACTTAAGGACAAAAACAAAATATGAATATCGGAGATTTATTAAAAAAGTTATAGAAAATCAAAGAAGCTACATCAAAATGGTAATTTTTACCATACAAATACCATGCTTAATTAGAGTGTTTACTATGAAGCTGCATCATTATTTTAATTGATTTAATACAAAGAGCTTCGATATAAGCTATTCGAAGCTCTTTGTTTAATACCGATATACCGGACATAAAACCGGGTGAGAAATGATTCCGCGAAACAAAGGTTCTCCATCATGGAAAGCCGAATAAATTTCTAATAAAGTCCAATCGAATCGAATGAGAATCTAAATCAGGCAAAAATATTTATATTCATCAATTAAATGTTATAATTATACCACTTGCATCCCACTAGAGAATGTCACATCAGTCTGGTATGAGTCCTTCCAATTGAAATCTATATAAATTATATAAAAAGTCAGGATCTGGTGCCACTACAGCACTAAAAAAATATTTCTCTCTGTATTGACTGTCATCAGAGCTGTCAAGTTGGTCGACTTTTAAATAATTAAAAATTTTCAAATATTTATTTATTATAACTGGTTCTTTATAACCTATTATCAATGTTTGAATTGATCCTCTTTTGCGGACATTTATGCTTGCTCATATATGAAATTTATGAAATTGATTTATGTATAAATGTCTATTCACTCAAACCCTTACGTACATGGAACCCTTCGAGTGCATTGGCACTCGCACCTTCTATGGTGGGTTTGCTTAGATATTGCTGACGCATAACAATGGCAGGAAACACACATTACCACCAACTTTCCTAGGCACGAAGCAATAGGCATGAATTCTTATGATTATGAATTCCTATATATATACATGTATTAATATGAATAAGTATATGTATATATAGTTATACATGCACCTGCACCCTGACATGAGAAATAGCCCGGACGACCCGGCGTTCGTGCGCGTATGGCCGGTTAAATCCATCAAATTCTACATGTGGCGGTGCAGCGAAGTGTGGACAGCAAGAAACCATGTTATATATTGAACAATTTTCTTTCGAAACAGCAACAATAACAGCATAAATAATAAAATAAATAATCAACTTCACTTCAACTCCATCAGACTGCAGACCAACTCCAGCGCCAATGTTCAAAATCAATACGGGGTATAATATGGGACTCTAGCAATAAATTCTATCACGATCAAATACGTATCCAAATGACTCGATGGATTTTGAAATCTACACGCGTTCGACGGCTGCATTCAAGCATATCAAGCATGCGAGAGTACGTATAACGTTCATTAAACGATCCAATAGGAAATGGCATCAATAATTCAATCGAGTCCCTACATGCGATCCCCATATGAGTGACATTTCCTTATGGGCGTTTTTTTTTTTAAACGCACTTGTTTGATCATAGGTACTGACTGCACTGAGTGCCCCCGCCCCCATCCACATTAGATGGACGTGACTGACAAACATTTTCGATACGAAGAAACGTTTTTCACAGTCCCACCTCGCCTGGTGTCGGCTCGGTTCTCTGTTTGGCTCAGCCTGCACTTGCCTTGATTTGTTGATTGAATCCACTTTGGGTGTTTGATGGAAGTACGCGAGTTTCGAATTCGTCTCCGAAAGTTTGTTGACCGTCTTTGGCCTTTTGGTCTTTTGGTCTTTTATACTAATAACGGCATGAAGAAACCACAGCAACAGTCATAACAACAACAACAGCAACAACATGATATGTTGCAAGCAAAAGTGTCTCCAACGCACCCAGCAGACCCAGACGTGCCCAGGGAAATCAAATTCAAAATCAAATCGAATCGAATCAAATCAAATCAAAGCAAATCAAAATCGAAACCAAAATCGAAACCGCAGCCGAAGCCGAACCCGAAGCCGGAGCTGGAGCTGCAGCCGCAGCCATAATCGAAGCGAGAGTTGCTGGAGACGTAAGCCAGTCACGTACGCAAGGGGTGATGGTTTTGGGGGTCCCAACCACCTTCGAAAAGTGAGGATGCGTATAAAGGAAGGCGAGATATACATATGCGACGATAAAAAAATTCCATCCCCGAAATAAGTTTCTGCGTGCGCGCCCCTGACGGTAGGCGATAATAAAATCAACCTATAACCAGACCGTTAGCTTCGACGTCTAACGAATTGACGAGAGGAGGGCAAAATGCCTTGTCGACCATCCACCGCGCCCGTTTATATTGAAGACTTTGGCTGTCTGTCTGTCTGTCTGCCCGCATGTCTGCGCTCGCCCGTTTCTCGCTCGCCATCCACAGGCCACAGAAACACAGGCAGCCAACCGTCGCGCCGATTATGCAATGTGTCGGCAATGTCGCGAATTCGAATCATATGCAATTTCTTCTTGTCACACAAATTTGAAAACTTCAAATTGAACATTTTTTTCAACCGACATTTTATTGTTGAGACTCCACATAATGTAGATTGTTGTGTCTACTCGAAAGCCTAGCGTGAAAAAAGAGGTTTCTTCAATAATGTCATCGAGCTGTCATTGATGTCACCGATAATGCCATACATATGGGCATTTCCACACGGACATCACACTTAAGTACGTCATGTGTTTGTTTTATGTCTTGAGCTCAGGAACACGGTAAACAGTCTTTTAGATTTATCAAGCTTTCTATACCGATCCCAAATAGTCCAAGATCCCAGAGTCGCCAGACCTCCGTCATTCTAGCAAAGCTGAAATTTTTAAGATTTCTTGTCTAGTATGTGTGTATGTAGTTAAGACAGTATGCGTACCTGGTAGGTCGAAAACGTTCCATTTTGAGCTATAAATTCAGCCTATCGCGAATTCATGACCTTCTTCGAGGGCTATACTTTTTTCCTAGAAATTTTCCCATTTTGCAAATATGTAGAAGTGTTCAAAATAAGTGGAATGTAACGATATTTGCTTAAGAATTTTCGAACTTCAAATCTTTTGGGTAAAATTCGCGGGAATATTTAGAGTGGGGCTGATAAAATCTGCAATTTTTGGACCGCGGTTATCAAAAACTTCAAATAAAAATCATATAGCGCAGCACTGAGACAAGATTGTCAACAGTAAATGTCAAGTGCTGTGGAATCGAAAGCAAAATGGTATAGATGTTCCAGTTCCAGAGTTTCAACTGAATTCTCTTCCGATTTACCCACAGAGAAAATCGCCATGAATCGGTTTACTCAACTTTGTGCCAGTTTTAAATTGAATTGATTAGAAGTTTTTAAATTTTTTTTTTTTTTTTTTTTTTGTTGAAAACGAACGTTTAAATTGCAGTTGAGCATATCAGAAAATTACAAATTTGCAGAACAAGCCAGCGCACATACCAACGTGGCTCCCATACACATTTCCATACATCAATTTTGAACGCAAGAGCCCGCCCGACGGACCAACCGACCAAACAACCACCCGATAACCCAACCATCCAACAGCCTGCCAGACTTTTTGCATCCGCAAGCGCCTGACTTCCAACAGACTTCTCATGATTCTTTCAATTGAAATCAATTTTATTTGATTATCATATATATATATATTATATATATAAATTATATATAAGTATATAAGATTTATATATTTTATATACCTATATGTTACTAATTGTAGGAAAAATATTATCACTAAACGTTCGATTTCGTTTGAAATTTCGTCATACAGGAAACTCATAAAATTGGAAAAAAAATTCGTGTCGATACTTCTATCGATGACAATGCCATTGGAGTTGCGATGAATAACATTTCCTCTCGATGGCCTCGATGGCAATGTTTCAACAAAAATATTCCTAGTTTCTTAAAAGTTTTCACCAATGAGCATTTTACGATCATAAAAATGTGCTCAGTTTGAAACGCAGCAAAATGTCACGTACACCGAAAATGGCTATATAAAATCGTCGTTAGGAATATCCCCTGCAAACACACTACCTGTTAATTACCAGGAGATTTAACTAATAGCGCTAACTATACTTTTTGATAGTCAATATGAAAAAGATTCTATTAGCTCCTTAAGGGCAGTGTGAAAAAACTACCTGAAACAAATGTACGTGTAAGAATTTATCCTTTTCTTTCATATGAACACTCGCATATGTTTTGACATACAGTTGTCTTGCTTTTTCATGGTAGGCATACTGACTGTTTCACGAGTGAAATACCCAATACTATTAACAACAAAATTCGTTAGACATCACGTATATATCAGTAGTATTATCAGGCAGCCTTTTAGGTAGGTGTATGGAAAGCCTCACGGAAGAACCCCTCAGGCATTACTTTGAAAAGAGGTATTAACATACTATCTGGCAAGACTACCGGTAGAACATTTTAGGGCTAGCGTCAAAATTAAGTAATGCTGTGAAAAAAGATAATATTCTGTAAAGAGCTGCAGGTCCAAAAACATTTGTTCGACTTAACAATTTTTATTCCATAGTGATACTTCATCTAGTCCAAAAAAAAAAATTCTTAGCAAGTAGTCGGTATTATAGCATGAAAAAACTTCACTTTTGCATAACACAAAGCCGCTTACATCAGCCGTCTCTTTAACGCATACGTAATTTAACAAAGGCTTTTATCCTACTCGCTCTCACTCATATCATACGCTAAACTTTTTATTTTATTTGTATTAGTGTTTAAAAAATTTTTTACAACTGTATTAGTGTTTCGGGTAGGCATGTCTTGCAGGGTCTAATCTCGCAATTAGATCATAGATTTATTAGAAAAGCTTAAAAAACTTTGTTACTTTGTCGTTATTCACTAGAGCTAAAGAGCTTGGTCGCTCGAAAGCGAGTGCAATTGAGAAGTACTCAAATTTTCCCATTGATTTCCTTGGTGGAAATATTAATGAATAATGAAAATAATGAATAATGAAATAATGAATGCATAACATAATAATACAGCGTTTCGACACTTTTTTTCTAATGGTTACTTTATGTTAGCTTTGGGCTCCCTCATTCTAAAAAGGTCATTGGTTTGATGGATTTAAGTAGCGTTTCCGAGATATGGCCTAAAATGTGAAAAAAGTCAATTTTCTCCAATTTGCCCCATATTTAGGGCCATACCTCAAATACCGTATAGGATAGCTATGAGCAAAAAATGGCCCTTCTGACCTCATAGAAGCCACAATTAGAGTCGTAGGGTGGCGTTTAGGCACTTAAAATTTGTGCACGGTCTCCACCTTTCCAAATTAGGTCTATGCGCTTAGCTATCTTATACGGTAATTGAGTTATGGGCCCTAAGCTAACATAAAATAACCATTAGAAAAAAGTGTATGAAAAAAAAATTTTTTTTGTAGCATTGTGTAGTTATCCCGGCTGGGATAAAATACCAGACAGTAATAGGGACAGTACTATAACTTTTTTTCAATGTTGCAAAAATCAAGGCTGTTTACTATTTTCTCGACTGTTGCTCATTACACAATGTTGTACTGAAACGGGACTTTGGATAACTTGAGTTTTTTTTACGAATAACTGCTGCTTGTTTTGCTAGGCAACACACGTTTTAAGTTGTGCGAAATAATAGGTGCACGATTAATTTATTTTGGCAAAAAGATGATAAGCCGTGTTAAGCAGTTAAATAAGTTAATTATAGGTGGATTAATAAGAGCCTTATTTTAAAACAAATCAATTTCCCATAATGCTCTATAATACTGTCGGCAGACGTATATAGTTAATCGCGATTAAGATTTTTTTAATCCATTTTCCAAAAAACCTGACAGACGACAAATGGTTGGATTAAAAAATGTTGATCCAAGCAACCAGCTTTTTTATGTGTCAACAATTTTGATTCCATCAATTAGAATTTATGTATTAAAATTCTATTTGACAGCTATCACCAGGTTTCTTTGTCAAAAATAAACGATTATGAATTTCCAGTATCGCCTTTAAAAGTTCGTTAATCGGAATTGATCTACTTATATCTATAAATAATCATCTTTAACTGCAAAACGGAGATAATCGCGATTATGCTATAGTGTCTAGGCTAAAGGGATAGCTGTCGAGAAGCAATATTGGCCGCGGAAGGAGCTTTGCCTTAGCCGAAAGAAAAATATTGCAGAAATTGAAGAATCGCTTATTTTCGCTCTAGCTCTTATAGCTTAGGAGATATTTGGCGATTAAAGATTTTTTTTAAATTCCTATGAAAAATCCATATTTTTGGATATTTTCCCAGGTGATCATCAGATTTGCTTATTTTCGTTCTAGCTCTTATAGTTTAGGAGATATTTGGCGATTAAAGATTTTTTTTAAATTCCTATTAAAAATTCATATTTTAGGAATTTTCCCAGGTGATCACCAAATTCGCTTATTTTCGTTCTAGCTAGTATAGCTTAGGAGATATTTGGCGATTAAAGATTTTTTTTAAATTCCTATGAAAAATCCATGTTTTTGGATATTTCCCAGGTGATCATCAGATTTGCTTATTTTCGCTCTAGCTCTTATAGGTTAGGAAATATCGGCGATTAAAAATTTTTTATTATTCCCATGAAAAATCCATATTATAGGAATTTTCCCAGGTGATCGCCAAATTCGCTTATTTTCGGTCTAGCTATTATAGTTTAGGAGATATTTGGCGATTAAAGATTTTTTTTTAATTCCTATGAAAAATCCATGTTTTTGGATATTTCCCAGGTGATCATCAGATTTTCTTATTTTCGCTCTAGCTCTTATAGGTTAGGAAATATCGGCGATTAAAGAATTTTTTATTATTCCCATGAAAATCCATATTTTAGGAATTTTCCCAAGTGATCACCAGATTCGCTTATTTTCGTTCTAGCTCTTATAGTTTAGGAGATATTTGGCGATTAAAGATTTTTTTTTAATTCCTATTAAAAATTCATATTTTAGGAATTTTCCCAGGTGATCACCAAATTCGCTTATTTTCGTTCTAGCTATTATAGTTTAGGAGATATTTGGCGATTAAAGATTTTTTTTAAATTCCTATGAAAAATCCATGTTTTGGATATTTCCCAGGTGATCATCAGATTTGCTTATTTTCGCTCTAGCTCTTATAGGTTAGGAAATATCGGCGATTAAAGAATTTTTTATTATTCCCATGAAAATCCATATTTTAGGAATTTTCCCAAGTGATCACCAGATTCGCTTATTTTCGTTCTAGCTCTTATAGTTTAGGAGATATTTGGCGATTAAAGATTTTTTTTTATTCCTATGAAAAATCCATGTTTTTGGATATTTCCCAGGTGATCATCAGAATGCTTTTTATTTTCGCTCTAGCTCTTATAGTTTAGGAAATATTGGCGATTAAAGAATTTTTTTTTTTCCATGAAAATCCATATTTTAGGAATTTTCCCAGGTGATCACCAAATTCGCTTATTTTCGGTTCTAGCTCTTATAGTTTAGGAGATATTTGGCGATTAAAGTTTTTTTTTAATTCCTATGAAAAATCCATGTTTTGGGATATTTCCCAGGTGATCATCAGATTTGCTTATTTTCGCTCTAGCTCTTATAGGTTAGGAATATTTGGCGATTAAAGAATTTTTTATTATTCCTATGAATTCATATTTTAGGAATTTTCCAGGTGATCATCAGATTTGCTTATTTTCGTTCTAGCTCTTATAGTTTAGGAGATATTTGGCGATTAAAGATTTTTTTTATTCCTATGAAAAATTCCATATTTTAGGAATTTTCCCAGGTGATCACCAAATTCGCTTATTTTCGTTCTAGCTCTTATAGTTTAGGAGATATTTGGCGATTAAAGATTTTTTTTTATTCCTATTAAAAATTCATATTTAGGAATTTTCCCAGGTGATCACAAATTCGCTTATTTTCGTTCTAGCTATTTATAGTTTAGGAGATATTTGGCGATTAAAGATTTTTTTTTAATTCCTATGAAAAATCCATGTTTTTGGATATTTCCCAGGTGATCATCAGATTTGCTTATTTTCGTTCTAGCTCTTATAGTTTAGGAGATATTTGGCGATTAAAGATTTTTTTTAATTCCTATTAAAATTCATATTTTAGGAATTTTCCCAGGTGATCACCAAATTCGCTTATTTTCGTTCTAGCTCTTATAGTTTAGGAGATATTTGGCGATTAAAGATTTTTTTTAAATTCCTATGAAAAATCCATGTTTTTTGGATATTTTCCAGGTGATCATCAGATTTGCTTATTTTCGTTCTAGCTCTTATAGTTTAGGAGATATTTGGCGATTAAAGATTTTTTTTTAATTCCTATTAAAAATTCATATTTTAGGAATTTCCCAGGTGATCACCAAATTCGCTTATTTTCGTTCTAGCTCTTATAGTTTAGGAGATATTTGGCGATTAAAGATTTTTTTAAAATTCCTATGAAAAATCCATGTTTTTGGATATTTCCCAGGTGATCATCAGATTTGCTTATTTTCGCTCTAGCTCTTATAGGTTAGGAAATATCGGCGATTAAAGAATTTTTTATTATTCCCATGAAAATCCATATTTTAGGAATTTTCCCAGGTGATCATCAGATTTGCTTATTTTCGTTCTAGCTCTTATAGTTTAGGAGATATTTGGCGATTAAAGATTTTTTTTAATTCCTATGAAAAATCCATGTTTTTGGATATTTCCCAGGTGATCATCAGATTTGCTTATTTTCGCTTAGCTCTTATAGTTTAGGGAAATATTGGCGATTAAAGAATTTTTTATTATTCCTATGAAAAATCCATATTTTAGGAATTTTCCAGGTGATCATCAAATTCGCTTATTTTCGTTCTAGCTCTTATAGTTTAGGAGATATTTGGCGATTAAAGATTTTTTTTTAATTCCTATGAAAAATCCATGTTTTTGGATATTTCCCAGGTGATCATCAGATTTGCTTATTTTCGCTCTAGCTCTTATAGGTTAGGAAATATCGGCGATTAAAGAATTTTTTATTATTCCATGAAAATCCATATTTTAGGAATTTTCCCAGGTGATCATCAGATTTGCTTATTTTCGTTCTAGCTCTTATAGTTTAGGAGATATTTGGCGATTAAAGATTTTTTTTAATTCCTATTAAAAATTCATATTTTAGGAATTTTCCCAGGTGATCACCAAATTCGCTTATTTTCGTTCTAGCTAGTATAGTTTAGGAGATATTTGGCGATTAAAGATTTTTTTTTAAATTCCTATGAAAAATCCATGTTTTTGGATATTTCCCAGGTGATCATCAGATTTGCTTATTTTCGCTCTAGCTCTTTATAGGTTAGGAAATATCGGCGATTAAAGATTTTTTATTATTCCATGAAAATCCATATTTTAGGAATTTTCCCAGGTGATCATCAGATTGCTTATTTTCGTTCTAGCTCTTATAGTTTAGGAGATATTTGTCGATAAAAGATTTTTTTTTAATTCCTATGAAAAATCCATATTTTAGGAATTTTCCCAAGTGATCACCAGATTCTCTTATTTTCGTTCTAGCTCTTATAGGTTAGGAGTTATCGGCAACTAAAGATTTTTTTTCAAATTCCTATGAAAAATCCATGTTTTTGGAATTTTCCCAGGTGATCACCAGATTTGCTTATTTTCGCTCTAGCTCTTATAGTTTAGGAGATATTGGCGATTAAAGATTTTTTTTTAATTCCATGAAAAATCCATATTTTAGGAATTTTCCAGGTGATCACCAAATTTGCTTATTTTCGTTCTAGCTCTTATAGTTTAGGAGATATTTGGCGATTAAAGATTTTTTTTTAATTCCTATGAAAAATCCATGTTTTTGGATATTTCCCAGGTGATCATCAGATTTGCTTATTTTCGTTCTAGCTCTTATAGTTTAGGAGATATTTGGCGATATTAAAGATTTTTTTTAATTCCTATGAAAATTCCATATTTTAGGAATTTTCCCAGGTGATCACCAAATTCGCTTATTTTCGTTCTAGCTAGTATAGTTTAGGAGATATTTGGCGATTAAAGATTTTTTTTTAATTCCTATGAAAAATCCATGTTTTTGGATATTTCCCAGGTGATCATCAGATTTGCTTATTTTCGTTCTAGCTCTTATAGTTTAGGAGATATTTGGCGATTAAAGATTTTTTTTAATTCCTATGAAAAATCCATGTTTAGGAATTTTCCCAGGTGATCATCAGATTTGCTTATTTTCGTTCTAGCTCTTATAGTTTAGGAGATATTTGGCGATTAAAGATTTTTTTTTAATTCCTATGAAAAATCCATATTTTTGGAATTTTCCCAGGTGATCATCAAATTGCTTATTTTCGTTCTAGCTCTTATAGTTTAGGAGATATTTGGCGATTAAAGATTTTTTTTAATTCCTATTAAAAATTCATATTTTAGGAATTTTCCCAGGTGATCATCAGATTTGCTTATTTTCGTTCTAGCTCTTATAGTTTAGGAGATATTTGGCGATTAAAGATTTTTTTTTAATTCCTATGAAAATCCATATTTTAGGATTTTTCCAGGTGATCATCAGATTTGCTTATTTTCGTTCTAGCTCTTATAGTTTAGGAGATATTTGGCGATTAAAGATTTTTTTTTAATTCCTATTAAAAATTATCTATTTTAGGAATTTTCCCAGGTGATCACCAAATTCGCTTATTTTCGTTCTAGCTAGTATAGTTTAGGAGATATTTGGCGATTAAAGATTTTTTTTTTAATTCCTATGAAAAATCCATGTTTTTGGATATTTCCCAGGTGATCATCAGATTTGCTTATTTTCGTTCTAGCTCTTATAGGTTAGGAAATATCGGCGATTAAAGAATTTTTTTTTTATTCCATGAAAAATCCATATTTTAGGATTTTCCCAGGTGATCACCAGATTTGCTTATTTTCGTTCTAGCTCTTATAGTTTAGGAGATATTTGGCGATTAAAGATTTTTTTTAAATTCCTATGAAAAATCCATGTTTTTGGATATTTCCCAGGTGATCATCAGATTTGCTTATTTTCGTTCTAGCTCTTATAGTTTAGGAGATATTTGGCGATTAAAGATTTTTTTTAATTCCTATGAAAAATCATATTTTAGGAATTTTCCCAGGTGATCACCAAATTCGCTTATTTTCGTTCTAGCTCTTATAGTTTAGGAGATATTGGCGATTAAAGATTTTTTTTAAATTCCTATGAAAATCCATGTTTTTGGATATTTCCCAGGTGATCATCAGATTTGCTTATTTTCGTTCTAGCTCTTTAGGTTAGGAGATATTTGGCGATTAAAGAATTTTTTATTAATTCCCTTGAAAATCCATATTTTAGGAATTTTCCCAGGTGATCATCAGATTTGCTTATTTTCGTTCTAGCTCTTATAGTTTAGGAGATATTTGGCGATTAAAGATTTTTTTTTAATTCCTATGAAAAATCATGTTTTTGGATATTTCCCAGGTGATCATCAGATTTGCTTATTTTCGTTCTAGCTCTTATAGTTTAGGAGATATTTGGCGATTAAAGATTTTTTTAAAATTCCTATTAAAAATCCATATTTTAGGAATTTTCCCAGGTGATCATCAGATTTGCTTATTTTCGTTCTAGCTCTTATAGTTTAGGAGATATTTGGCGATTAAAGAATTTTTTTATTATTCCTATGAAAATCATATTTTAGGAATTTTCCCAGGTGATCATCAGATTTGCTTATTTTCGTTCTAGCTCTTATAGTTTAGGAGATATTTGGCGATTAAAGATTTTTTTTAATTCCTATTAAAAATTCATATTTTAGGAATTTTCCCAGGTGATCACCAAATTGCTTATTTTCGTTCTAGCTCTTATAGTTTAGGAGATATTTGGCGATTAAAGATTTTTTTTTTATTCCTATGAAAAATCCATGTTTTTGGATATTTCCCAGGTGATCATCAGATTTGCTTATTTTCGTTCTAGCTCTTATAGTTTAGGAGATATTTGGCGATTAAAGATTTTTTTTTAATTCCTATTAAAAATTCATATTTTAGGAATTTTCCCAGGTGATCACCAAATTCGCTTATTTTCGTTCTAGCTCTTATAGTTTAGGAGATATTTGGCGATTAAAGATTTTTTTTTAATTCCTATGAAAAATCCATATTTTAGGAATTTTCCCAGGTGATCACCAGATTCGCTTATTTTCGTTCTAGCTCTTATAGTTTAGGAGATATTTGGCGATTAAAGATTTTTTTTAATTCCTATTAAAAATTCATATTTTAGGAATTTTCCCAGGTGATCATCAGATTTGCTTATTTTCGTTCTAGCTCTTATAGTTTAGGAGATATTTGGCGATTAAAGATTTTTTTTTAATTCCTATGAAAAATCCATGTTTTTGGATATTTCCCAGGTGATCATCAGATTTGCTTATTTTCGTTCTAGCTCTTATAGTTTAGGAGATATTTGGCGATTAAAGATTTTTTTTAATTCCTATTAAAAATTCATATTTTAGGAATTTTCCAGGTGATCACCAAATTCGCTTATTTTCGTTCTAGCTCTTATAGTTTAGGAGATATTTGGCGATTAAAGATTTTTTTAAAATTCCTATGAAAAATCCATGTTTTTGGATATTTCCCAGGTGATCATCAGATTTGCTTATTTTCGTTCTAGCTCTTATAGTTTAGGAGATATTTGGCGATTAAAGATTTTTTTTTAATTCCTATTAAAAATTCATATTTTAGGAATTTTCCCAGGTGATCACCAAATTCGCTTATTTTCGTTCTAGCTAGTATAGTTTAGGAGATATTTGGCGATTAAAGATTTTTTTTAAATTCCTATGAAAAATCCATTTTTTGGATATTTCCCAGGTGATCATCAGATTTGCTTATTTTCGTTCTAGCTCTTATAGTTTAGGAGATATTTGGCGATTAAAGATTTTTTTTTAATTCCTATAAAAATTCATATTTTAGGAATTTTCCCAGGTGATCACCAATTTGCTTATTTTTCGTTCTAGCTCTTATAGTTTAGGAGATATTTGGCGATTAAAGATTTTTTTTTAATTCCTATGAAAAATCCATATTTTTGGATTTTCCCAGGTGATCATCAGATTTGCTTATTTTCGTTCTAGCTCTTATAGTTTAGGAGATATTTGGCGATTAAAGATTTTTTTTTAATTCCTATTAAAAATTCATATTTTAGGATATTTTCCCAGGTGATCACCAAATTCGCTTATTTTCGTTCTAGCTCTTATAGTTTAGGAGATATTTGGCGATTAAAGATTTTTTTTTAATTCCTATGAAAAATCCATGTTTTAGGATTTTCCCAGGTGATCATCAGATTTGCTTATTTTCGTTCTAGCTCTTATAGTTTAGGAGATATTTGGCGATTAAAGATTTTTTTTAATTCCTATTAAAAATTCATATTTTAGGAATTTTCCCAGGTGATCACCAATTCGCTTATTTTCGTTCTAGCTACTTTAGTTTAGGAGATATTTGGCGATTAAAGATTTTTTTTTAATTCCTATGAAAAATCCATGTTTTTGGATATTTTCCCAGGTGATCATCAGATTTGCTTATTTTCGTTCTAGCTCTTATAGTTTAGGAGATATTTGGCGATTAAAGATTTTTTTTTAATTCCTATTAAAATTCATATTTTAGGAATTTTCCCAGGTGATCATCAGATTTGCTTATTTTCGTTCTAGCTCTTATAGTTTAGGAGATATTTGGCGATTAAAGATTTTTTTATTATTCCCATGAAAATCCATATTTTAGGAATTTTCCCAGGTGATCATCAGATTTGCTTATTTTCGTTCTAGCTCTTATAGTTTAGGAGATATTTGGCGATTAAAGATTTTTTTTTAATTCCTATTAAAAATTCATATTTTAGGAATTTTCCCAGGTGATCACCAAATTCGCTTATTTTCGTTCTAGCTCTTATAGTTTAGGAGATATTTGGCGATTAAAGATTTTTTTTTAATTCCTATGAAAAATCCATGTTTTTGGATTTTCCCAGGTGATCATCAGATTTGCTTATTTTCGTTCTAGCTCTTATAGTTTAGGAGATATTTGGCGATTAAAGATTTTTTTTTATTCCTATTAAAAATTCATATTTTAGGAATTTTCCCAGGTGATCACCAAATTCGCTTATTTTCGTTCTAGCTAGTATAGTTTAGGGGATATTTGGCGATTAAAGATTTTTTTAAAATTCCTATGAAAAATCCATGTTTTTGGATATTTCCCAGGTGATCATCAGATTTGCTTATTTTCGTTCTAGCTCTTATAGTTTAGGAGATATTTGGCGATTAAAGATTTTTTTTTAATTCCTATTAAAAATTCATATTTTAGGAATTTTCCCAGGTGATCACAAATTCGCTTATTTTCGTTCTAGCTAGTATAGTTTAGGAGATATTTGGCGATTAAAGATTTTTTTTAATTCCTATGAAAAATCCATGTTTTTGGATATTTCCCAGGTGATCATCAGATTTGCTTATTTTCGTTCTAGCTCTTATAGTTTAGGAGATATTTGGCGATTAAAGATTTTTTTTTTAATTCCTATAAAATTATATTTTAGGAATTTTCCCAGGTGATCACCAAATTCGCTTATTTTCGTTCTAGCTTTATAGTTTAGGAGATATTTGGCGATTAAAGATTTTTTTTAAATTCCTATGAAAAATCCATGTTTTTGGATATTTCCCAGGTGATCATCAGATTTGCTTATTTTCGTTCTAGCTCTTATAGTTTAGGAGATATTTGGCGATTAAAGATTTTTTTTAATTCCTATTAAAAATTCATATTTTAGGAATTTTCCAGGTGATCACCAAATTCGCTTATTTTCGTTCTAGCTCTTATAGTTTAGGAGATATTTGGCGATTAAAGATTTTTTTAAATTCCTATGAAAAATCCATATTTTTGGATTTTTCCCAGGTGATCATCAGATTTGCCTTATTTTCGTTCTAGCTCTTATAGTTTAGGAGATATTTGGCGATTAAAGATTTTTTTTTAATTCCTTAAAAATTCATATTTAGGAATTTTCCCAGGTGATCATCAGATTTGCTTATTTTCGTTCTAGCTCTTTAGTTTAGGAGATATTTGGCGATTATTAAAGATTTTTTTTAATTCCTATGAAAAATCCATGTTTTTGGATATTTCCCAGGTGATCATCAGATTTGCTTATTTTCGTTCTAGCTCTTATAGTTTAGGAGATATTTGGCGATTAAAGATTTTTTTTAATTCCTATTAAAATTCATATTTTAGGAATTTCCCAGGTGATCACAAATTCGCTTATTTTCGTTCTAGCTCTTATAGTTTAGGAGATATTTGGCGATTAAAGATTTTTTTTTAATTCCTATGAAAAATCCATGTTTTTGGATATTTCCCAGGTGATCATCAGATTTGCTTATTTTCGTTCTAGCTCTTATAGTTTAGGAGATATTTGGCGATTAAAGATTTTTTTTTAATTCCTATTAAAAATTCATATTTTAGGAATTTTCCCAGGTGATCACCAGATTTGCTTATTTTCGTTCTAGCTCTTATAGTTTAGGAGATATTTGGCGATTAAAGATTTTTTTTAATTCCTATGAAAAATCCATGTTTTTGGATATTTCCCAGGTGATCATCAGATTTGCTTATTTTCGTTCTAGCTCTTATAGTTTAGGAGATATTTGGCGATTAAAGATTTTTTTTTAATTCCTATTAAAAATTCATATTTTAGGAATTTTCCCAGGTGATCACCAAATTCGCTTATTTTCGTTCTAGCTAGTATAGTTTAGGAGATATTTGGCGATTAAAGATTTTTTTTAAATTCCTATGAAAAATCCATGTTTTTGGATATTTCCCAGGTGATCATCAGATTTGCTTATTTTCGTTCTAGCTCTTATAGTTTAGGAGATATTTGGCGATTAAAGATTTTTTTTTAATTCCTATTAAAAATTCATATTGTAGGAATTTTCCCAGGTGATCACCAAATCGCTTATTTTCGTTCTAGCTCTTATAGTTTAGGAGATATTGGCGATTAAAGATTTTTTTATTATTCCTATGAAAAATCCATGTTTTTGGAATTTTCCCAGGTGATCATCAGATTTGCTTATTTTCGCTCTAGCTCTTATAGGTTAGGAGATATTTGGCGATTAAAGATTTTTTTTTAATTCCTATTAAAAATTCATATTTTGGAATTTTCCCAGGTGATCATCAAATTCGCTTATTTTCGTTCTAGCTCTTATAGTTTAGGAGATATTTGGCGATTAAAGATTTTTTTTTAATTCCTATGAAAAATCCATGTTTTTGGATTTTCCCAGGTGATCATCAGATTTGCTTATTTTCGTTCTAGCTCTTATAGTTTAGGAGATATTTGGCGATTAAAGATTTTTTTTTATTCCTATTAAAAATTCATTTTAGGAATTTTCCCAGGTGATCACCAAATTCGCTTATTTTCGTTCTAGCTAGTATAGTTTAGGAGATATTTGGCGATTAAGATTTTTTTTAAATTCCTATGAAAAATTCATATTTTAGGATATTTCCCAGGTGATCATCAGATTTGCTTATTTTCGTTCTAGCTCTTATAGTTTAGGAGATATTTGTCGATAAAAGATTTTTTATTATTCCCATGAAAATCCATATTTTAGGAATTTTCCCAGGTGATCATCAGATTGCTTATTTTCGTTCTAGCTCTTATAGTTTAGGAGATATTTGTCGATTAAAGATTTTTTTTAATTCCTATGAAAAATCCATATTTTTGGATATTTCCCAGGTGATCATCAGATTTGCTTATTTTCGTTCTAGCTCTTATAGTTTAGGAGATATTTGGCGATTAAAGATTTTTTTTAATTCCTATTAAAAATTCATATTTTAGGAATTTTCCCAGGTGATCACCAAATTCGCTTATTTTCGTTCTAGCTAGTATAGTTTAGGAGATATTTGGCGATTAAAGATTTTTTTTTAATTCCTATGAAAAATCCATGTTTTTGGATATTTCCCAGGTGATCATCAGATTTGCTTATTTTCGCTCTAGCTCTTATAGGTTAGGAAATATCGGCGATTAAAGAATTTTTTATTATTCCCATGAAAATCCATATTTTAGGAATTTTCCCAGGTGATCACCAGATTCGCTTATTTTCGTTCTAGCTCTTATAGTTTAGGAGATATTTGGCGATTAAAGATTTTTTTTAAATTCCTATGAAAAATCATATTTTGGATATTTTCCCAGGTGATCACCAGATTTGCTTATTTTCGTTCTAGCTCTTATAGGTTAGGAGATATCGGCAACTAAAGATTTTTTTTAAATTCCTATGAAAAATCCATATTTTTAGGAATTTTCCCAGGTGATCATCAGATTTGCTTATTTTCGTTCTAGCTCTTATAGTTTAGGAGATATTTGGCGATTAAAGATTTTTTTTTAATTCCTATGAAAAATCCATGTTTTTGGATATTTTCCCAGGTGATCATCAGATTTGCTTATTTTCGTTCTAGCTCTTATAGTTTAGGAGATATTTGGCGATTAAAGATTTTTTTTTAATTCCTATTAAAAATTCATATTTTAGGAATTTTCCCAGGTGATCACCAAATTCGCTTATTTTCGTTCTAGCTAGTATAGTTTAGGAGATATTTGGCGATTAAAGATTTTTTTTAAATTCCTATGAAAAATCCATATTTTTGGATATTTCCCAGGTGATCATCAGATTTGCTTATTTTCGTTCTAGCTCTTATAGTTTAGGAGATATTTGGCGATTAAAGATTTTTTTATTATTCCCATGAAAATCCATATTTTAGGAATTTTCCCAGGTGATCATCAGATTTGCTTATTTTCGTTCTAGCTCTTATAGTTTAGGAGATATTTGGCGATTAAAGATTTTTTTTTAATTCCTATGAAAAATCCATGTTTTTGGATATTTCCCAGGTGATCATCAGATTTGCTTATTTTCGTTCTAGCTCTTATAGTTTAGGAGATATTTGGCGATTAAAGATTTTTTTTTAATTCCTATGAAAAATCATATTTTGGATTTTCCCAGGTGATCATCAGATTCGCTTATTTTCGTTCTAGCTAGTATAGTTTAGGAGATATTTGGCGATTAAAGATTTTTTTAAATTCCTATGAAAAATCATGTTTTTAGGATATTTCCCAGGTGATCATCAGATTTGCTTATTTTCGTTCTAGCTCTTATAGTTTAGGAGATATTTGGCGATTAAAGATTTTTTTTTATTCCTATTAAAAATTCATATTTAGGAATTTTCCAGGTGATCACCAAATTCGCTTATTTTCGTTCTAGCTCTTATAGTTTAGGAGATATTTGGCGATTAAAGATTTTTTTTAAATTCCTATGAAAAATCCATGTTTTTGGATTTTCCCAGGTGATCATCAGATTTGCTTATTTTCGTTCTAGCTCTTATAGTTTAGGAGATATTTGGCGATTAAAGATTTTTTTAAATTCCTATGAAAATCCATATTTTGGAATTTTCCCAGGTGATCATCAGATTTGCTTATTTTCGTTCTAGCTCTTATAGTTTAGGAGATATTTGGCGATTAAAGATTTTTTTTTAATTCCTATAAAATCCATATTTTGGAATTTTCCCAGGTGATCACCAATTCGCTTATTTTCGTTCTAGCTTTATAGTTTAGGAGATATTTGGCGATTAAAGATTTTTTTTTTAATTCCATGAAAAATCCATTTTTTGGAATTTCCCAGGTGATCATCAGATTTGCTTATTTTCGTTCTAGCTCTTATAGTTTAGGAGATATTTGGCGATTAAAGTTTTTTTTTAATTCCTATTAAAATTCATATTTTGGAATTTTCCCAGGTGATCACCAAATTGCTTATTTTCGTTCTAGCTTTATAGTTTAGGAGATATTTGGCGATTAAAGATTTTTTTTAATTCCTAAAAAAATCCATTTTTTGGAATTTTCCCAGGTGATCACAATTTGCTTATTTTCGTTTAGCTCTTATAGTTTAGGAGATATTTGGCGATTAAAGATTTTTTTTTTTTCCTATTAAAAATCCATTTTTGGAATTTTCCCAGGTGATCACCAATTGCTTATTTTCGTTCTAGCTTTATAGTTTAGGGATATTGGCGATTAAAGATTTTTTTTTTAAATTCCTATGAAAAATCCATTTTTTGGAATTTTCCCAGGTGATCACCAATTTGCTTATTTTCGTCTAGCTCTTATAGGTTTAGGAAATATGGCGATTAAAGATTTTTTTTATTCCATGAAAATCCATATTTTAGAATTTTCCCAGGTGATCACCAGATTCGCTTATTTTCGTTCTAGCTCTTATAGTTTAGGAGATATTTGGCGATTAAAGATTTTTTTTTAATTCCTATAAAAATCCATTTTTGGAATTTTCCCAGGTGATCACCAATTTGCTTTTTTCGTTCATTTATAGTTTAGGAGATATTTGGCGATTAAAGTTTTTTTTTTTTCCTATGAAAAACCATTTTTTGGAATTTTCCCAGGTGTAAGAGCTTATTTTCGTCTAGCTTTATGGAGGAAATGGATTAAAGAAATTTTTTAAAAATTCCAAAAACCATTTTTAAAATTTTCCCAAACACCAATTTTTTTTGTTTGCCTTATGTTTAAATATTTGGGATTAAAATTTTTTTTTAATTCCTATAAAAATCCATATTTTTTTGGAATTTCCCGGTATCACCAGATTTTTTTTTTTGTCCTATGGGGAATATCCATTAAAATTTTTTAAATTTTTTTTGAAAAAAATTAAGCTGTAAAAAATACCTAAAACTAGGTCGTTGGTCAAATTTGGTAGAGGTGTTCGTTGTCTAAAAAAAAAATTTTTACTTAGTTTTGAGAGTGCACATCACCAGTTTTTGATGAAAAAAAAACAATTATTCTTCATCAAAATCTTCAGGTCACAAGCCAATTTCATTTCAAATTGTCAATGTGCCCTTTTTACTTAGGCAACTTTGGCGGCAATTTTTTTGTTTATGGCGAGACGAAGCACGTGGATACAGAGAACCGACCCTCACAAGGTAATCGTTGTTTGCGGATCTTGAAAATTTTGAATTAAAAAATGATGGGCTGTGGCATTTTCTAAAAAAAAGTACAATCGCATGACAAATCATGATTTCAAATATGTTCGCATGACCGCTGTATCGGCTTAAAAAAAAACGGATTGTCCAGCGAAAAAACGGACATATGGTATGGTTAGGTATATTTCATAAAATACAAAAAGAATGGCGGACTGTCGGAAATATGTGTCGAAAATATTGGTACCTGTGAGAACTATCAATATGTGAAAGAATATATTAAAGTTTCAAAGCAATTTGGCAAAAGAGATATGCGCCATCGTTTACGACAAAACCGTATAAGACGTTGTTTATTAGAAAAAAAAAATGTTTGTTTTTAAATAGCCGAGGGAAAATAACTCGAAAGTGGCAGCACCGCTTCAACTATTGCTGGTCTAAAATCGAAATTTTTGATATCTCAATATTTTTGAGAGTAACTGTAAAAGAATGAATGAGTTGATAGTCGTCGAGTTCGTTCGTTGTGAACTAGTTCGTTCGTTGTGAACGAGTTCGTTCGTTGTGAACGAGTTCGTTCGTTGTGAACGAATTCGTTCGTAGGTCCAGTCCCATACTAGGCGACAGTCGCCGGAGACACATTTTGTTTTGATGGCGAGGGACGGCCGGAGAAGAGAGAGAACAGCACCCCTCTCTGTTCACCGGCCCTCTCTCTTCTTCAAAACCAAATGTGTCTCCGGCGACTGTCGCCTAGTATTGAACAGGACTAAGGAACGAATTCGTTCGTTGGGAACGAATTCGTTTCGTTGTGATCGAGTTAGTTCGTTCGTTCAGTGAACTGAACCGTTCAATTGAACTAGTTCATTCGGGAACTGCACAAGTCTAGTGTGCGTACAATGATTATTGTTTTTTTTTTTTTTTTATTATGTTGTTTTTTGTTCTTTACTTATTTACACTTGGTCGTAATGAGACCACTTATCAATTCTCCCTCGCTCTCAGTGGGCTCGCTGCAATGTGTGAACTCTTCGTACAACTTTTGCTTTTGCCTTTGCCGTTGCTCTTTGGCGCTGTCTGTTGTTGGCTAGCAAGCCAGACAATCGCTCAGCTCAGCCAGCAAGCGACCTTTGCTGGGAAGTGCAACAACAAAGCGACACTGTCTTTCGTACGCTCGCCGACGCTGATGCCGCTGCCGAGCGCATTCAATAATCGGCCTTAAGCCGCGAGGAATCTCAATCTCAATCGAATCGTGTTGAAAATTTCATTTTCAGTTGCGATTCGCAGCGCAGCGTGGCATGAGTAAACGGATTTCGTACAAAAAAATTTCATTTATTTCGTGCTCGTAATCAACAGCGTCGCCGTCGTCGTATTCGCATTCGTCTTCAAAGTCGTCGAGTCGTATACGTAGCCACAGTCGTGGTCGTCGTCGTCATAACGTAACGTAATTTGACTTGGCATCTCCGACTTTCATTCAAAGAGTAAAATATAAATTCACAAAAGAAATAAACGAAAAAACGTAAAAAAATAAATACTTAAATATAAATAAATATCCTACTTTATACCGCTTTATATGCATACATCTGTACGTATGTATGTACAAATATGTGCTTATATTGTCCATATAATTTGAAGTCGCACATACTTCGTTCTGTAAGAAAAATATTTTTTTTTTTTAAATAAAGGAAGAAAGCAGTATCAAAACCGCACGTATCTAAAAACGAAGCGCAAATGAGTTTTTTAAAATATAAAAAGTTATTTGATTTAATTTGATTTTCGCTATTTTTCGCACATTTTTGGACATTTTTGACATAGAATTTTCGAAATGATTTGCATTGATGCAAAATGCCGCCGTTTATCCCAAAACCCCGACCAAAAAAGAGCAACAAAAACAGAAAAAAAATATAATTAAAATAAAAAACGAAAGAAAAACGAAATGAAAACAAAAAATTTTTTTGCTTTTTGATAAGTGCGTGTGCCTGGTGTGCGTATCTGAGCGTAAAGTATTTCTATCTATATATGTACGTCTGTTTGTTCGTTTGTTTGCTTGGCACGGCACAGCATATACATAAATGTATGTACATAAGTCGGGTCGTCAGTGCGTGGTAAAGTTATTGCTACACAGCGCCTACCAACTGAGAGAGCGTAGATACGAGCAAACACACACACACGCGACGCACATGCGAGCGATACGGATTCGCTCTGCTCGTTCCTTGTTGTTATTGTTGTTGTTCGCCGCATTCAATAGCAATCACTCTCACTAGCGGCTAAGGCACACAATAGACACATTTACATACGTCCATATGCGCATATGCACATGACTACATATGGAACTGTTGCGTTATGTTGCACTATAGTTTGCTATTGTTTTTGTATCTTGTCTTGCCGTTGCTGCTATTGTGTTGTTGTTTTTGTTGCTTTTGTGTTATTGCATTGCATTGACGTTCTAAGTGCCAGCCAGCCAAGCATCGACGACTTAAGGCGCTCATTTTCCAATTTCGCTTTTTACAATGTTATTCGAAAAAAACAAAAACAAAAACAAAAAGAAAAAAACTGGAATACCAAACAACAGCAGCAGAAAAAGCAACACCAATACAAACAACCAACAATAGCAGCAGAACGAACGAACGAACGAACGAACAACAACAACAAAAAATCAACAAAAATGCAGCACAGCAGCTAAGCAAGTGTGACTTTGTTCTAATATATATTAGCCACAAGGAAAAATGTTAGTAGGAAAACATTGCAAAATGCTTTGGTGTTTCTGTGAGAAATCTTCACTCATACATATCGCACCCCGACAACTAAAGAGACACAACTCAAAATTTGCCATTTTTCAGAAAACGCGATAAACAAAATGCATCGCAGTGTCAATCAAAGCAAGAATAAAGGCATTACGGCTTTTTTTCGGCCTTTTATAATAGGCAAAACGGAATCGAGTTTTTCCTGCAGGTAGACAGGTAACTTAGGAACAAGACCCACATCATAACTCAAAATTCAAAGATTTTGAGTTGTGTCTCTTTAGTTGCCAGGGTGCGATATGTAGGTACAGTATTTTTATTGGTTTGTTGTTTTCTATTACCTTATATTTCAAAATATAAGTGCATAAGTCGAATCTGGATATAGTGAATTAATTTTTGCACGTCCTGTTCATTTTATCCAGATTGTTTGTATTAGCGAGATTGAATGTTTTGTTCATTATTTTCAAGCCCGTAGAGAGAAATTTCGGGCTCGGTAAATTTTTTTCGGGGGCCCCCTCACAAAAATGTGCGACCAGATAAAAAAAAAAGTCCCATGCCAATTGTGGGCCCCTTTAGAAAGTTCGGACCCGGCGGAAAATCCCGCTTTCCCGCCCTCCTCTCTTAGAGCCTGATTATTTAGAAAAGTGCCTGTAACAAAAAAGCGTTCACTATTTCTAGCTGTTCATTATTTCAGGGATTATTTATAAGTATACAGATTTTACTGTATAATATGTACATTGTACATACTTAGTTCTGGAGCTTTGATCTCTTGGATTGAGTGCGGTTGAGTGCGGGCTTCAAACGGATTTTATGTTTATTTACAGACGAGTCGAGACAAGTTGCGAACAAATTTTTGCAAGGCCTGGTCACACTATCGACACTGTTCAAACTATCGAGATTATTATTTGAAAAAAACTTCAATAGGATCAGTCGTTTGTTTCTTACGTACCCCCGGTCTATCCGGGGTTCACACTATCCAGACTCGACTGTTGTTATATGTAATTATTTATGTTTTATTTTAATTTGTTTTTTTTTTTTATCATACCTACATTATTTTTGTTTTGCCGTCTCATCTTCTTTTGAATTGTTTTTGGACCGTTCTTTATGTTTTGAAGATCTTCTTTTGTTAATTTCATGTTTTCTTCTCCTTTTGGCATTTGTATTTTGTAGGTTTTTTTATTTTTTTTTATTATTATTTGCATTATTTTTTTCTTGCCTTTCATTGTTTATTTAGCAAGATACGCTCGAAGCCGCACGCAAACATATAAAAAAAAAAACATCTGATTGGGAGAGAGAGATAGAGAGGGAGTGATAGGGCGATAGGGCGATAGGGGGACAGAGCGATATAGAGAGAGTTTGGGAGAGGGTGTTCATCAGTTTCGACAGTACAGATCAGAGGATACAGATACGCTCTCACACCAGATACTCCGTGGCCGATTTGTTGCGTCGCTGTGTATTCGAAATCTGTGTCGTTATTTGTTTTCGATTTGCTTCTTATTTTCTTACATTTTATTTGATACGAATTTATTTTATTTTATTTTTATTTTTTTTTTTTTGTTTTTATTATTAATTTTTTTATTCCAAAAAAAATTTTTTTTTTGCTTTTTAATTCTTAATCATTTCTTTTGGCAAGCTTTTTTCAGTTCAGATTTGAACTTATTCAGATCCGATCCGATTCGATCCGATCCGTTCACGTGCGTGTGTATGCATGCCTTTTAATGTACGCGTGTGTATGTATTAGTGATGCTACGAATATTCACATTCGCGAATATTCGCATATTTCTGGACATTTTATTCGAATATTTTGCGAATATTAACGTTCAAAAAATAAACAAATCCTATGGATGTTATATATTTCTTTTGTGTATATTGATTGGATATGTATATAGATTTGTAGATTTCAAAACAACATTTTAAAGTTATTCAAAAAAGGCTTGGAGAACAAATTTTAATTCATTTTCCTAACGAAAACAGATTAATTTAATAACTTCTTTTTTTGGATCATGGGGCAACACTCTAACAAAAAATATGTGGGTTTTATACGGCACGTCAGCTGTCAATAACAAAGCATAGATAAGTGGCGCTTAAATTAAAACTGAACATTCGCATACGCGAAAATCGGCGACAGATATTCGCATTTGCATTCGCATTCGTGAATATTTAAAAAACCACATTCGTAACATCACTAGTATGTATATTACTTTTGCACGTACGCTTCGAGTCCAGCGAAATGTATTCGGCTTTTTGTACTACGTACGTACTCAGCGGCCGACCGACCAACCGTCCAACCGTCCAACCACCGACCGACCGACCGACCGACCGACGTAACAGCGTACGCGTACGTTCGTCTGTCTGTCGGTCGGTCGGTCGGTCCGTTCGTCTGTCTGTCTGCCTGCCCGTCTGTCGTATGAGTGCAAAACTACGAAATTCGTTGAAAATGTGCGATTTCAGCGGCATATTTAAAATACTCTTCGCAATTCAATTCGCAATTATTCACTCGTGAGCAGCCTAACCGTGCGGACCCCAAAAAGTACCAGTACCAGAAATACACTACTATCACCAGAGCTGATGTTTCTTCCCTTCTCGAATGTACTAATTATACAACTAAAGTGAACAAATAAATAAAATTGTAAAAATCAAAAAAAAAAAAATATCCTAAAAAATATAATAAAAAATTAAAAAGGCAAAAAAAAAAAAAAGATTTGTGTCATCTCGCGGATTAAAAGAAAAGGAAAACGAATTCCGAAGAAGTTTACAATGCGAGTCGAAAATGAAGTAAAATAAATTTATATAAAAATAATTAAAACAAATTAAAATGAATCATCCTTTACAGATTCGAAGCTGGCTGAGATAGAGCTTGCTTTTTCTTGTAATTCGTGCAATAAAAATAAAAACGTTCAAAAGATTTCCTCGTGAAGGAAACACATTTATGAAAGACAGGATTCATTTGCATAAATAATCAATAATTAATAATAAGTATCCAAAGGAAATGGATAAATGCATTTATAAAGTACATATATAGCTATAAACAATTATCTACAAAAAATATATATAAATAAAACACTCTCTGAACTGACTCAACTGTTCAATTGCTCTCAACTCAAGTGATTTGAATTATAAAAAAATCATCATTCTATGTTAAACGGATATTCTAACAGGTAAGAGAAAAAAATCATCCTTAAGCCTTATATCATAAATGAAAAAGCCAAAAATCCCATTCCATCCGGGAAAAATCAATCTGAAAGTTCTTCTTTCGATGAAGTGAAGAGAATCCTCTAAAATTGCATTGGATTATGCTTTTCTTTCATTTAAGGAACAACTGAAAAAAACTCACAAAAGAAATAGAACAAAAATAAAAGCATACTTTTTAGGGCTAGTCAAAAACACTAGATGCTCACCGAGGATTTTTTTTTTTTATAGTTTTAGTTTTTTATTTCTTGCTTTATTTACCTGGGAGGAGAACAGGATTTGGAATTTTAAGTACTCATCCCGCCTGAAATCTGACAGGAAGTGTGGAAAATGCTATAACGAATACTCGTTCGAAAAGGGTATCAACCACTCCATATGGAAAATTGGTATTAGCTAAAGAAAATTCCCTATTTTATCCGTTTGTCTGTGAGATATACTACATATATGAAATTTCAGTTCAATAAAATTCCGATTCCCTTTTACTTTCGGATTGTAGTACACGCCTGAATAATTCGGTATCTTAAATATTCTATCGGAACTAGTGTTGCTAGTATTTTGGCGCCACTCTTTCCTCGGATTTTTAAATATAAAATCGCTTTTGTCCTATTTTCTTAAAAACAGAATTCCCTTTCAAGTATTGAAAGAGATTTTTGGTTAAAAATGAATCCGAAAGAATCTTTCGATATGGAAAAAATTTCTTCATCTGGCATCACTGAAATAAAATAGTGTTCCACGGACCTTCAGTATTTATGGAATCCTTTTCCGAAACTTACCTTTGCAGCATTGAGTATTATACCGCCAAATGTTTGACGGTCCATAAAAAAGGGGTACACTTCACTAGACCGATATTGTTTGCCGGGCACCTTAAATAACTGGGAAAATAAGTTGGAGCTGGTTCGATAATGTCAACTACTTAATGAAACGATTCAGCTCTTCGCTCCGAACAAGAAACTATAGAAATTTCAATATGAATGGAAAATATTCGTTCGTTAGAAATCAAGGTCCTTAAATAAATACCATAGTAGGTATGTATGTGTATCGTCGACTCTGGATAGAGTGAACTATAATTTTTGCAGGGTCCATTCAAGGGTCCAGAATACAAGAGTGATCTGTAGTATGAGCCTCAGTCCATGTGTTCACACCTCTAAGATGTTCACTCCATCCGGGGCTCAATCTATCCAGACTTGACTGTATATGTAAGGACTGTAACAGAAATAACTGTCCATTTGTTCTTTTTTTATTGCACAAAAACCATTGATATTTTTTTGTTTTACATATTTGCAGTTTCTTTTTAAAGGAACATTACAAAATAAATCAAAATTTTAGTAACACTCAAAAAAAATACACTTAAAGAAAATTGTGAACTTTTTTGATTAGGGTCCTTGATTAGGTTTTTTTACCGACCTTTCGTTGACTTTAGTGTATGCCCGACGCGATTTATGTGGAAATATTTCGATGGTTTTCGCAGTTTGTTTGTGGTCTTCGTAGGATTTCTTTTCATTAAAGCCCGATATCTTTCGATTGGACCAAATTGGGGGTAATTCGGAGGATTTGCTTCTCTTGTTACCACAGTGACATTTTTGGCTTAGTACCAGTCCATCAGTACGTCACGTTCATCACGTTGAAATTGCTGATAATTGTACCTAAAAACAAAGAGTATAAAATTAGTAAAGAGCTTGCAATCCTCTCATTTCGGCTTTAACCCATCGCAAACTAATTTCTAATGTAAATTTCATCGCAGGTTGCAATGAGCTAGCGCCGAAATGAGAGAATTCCAATCTCTTTACTAATGTTATACTCTTTGGTGACTGTTATTTGTAGAAAAAAAAAAAAAAAACATAATATTTATCTATAAAAAAGGTTTTCAATCATTCCAACTTCCGGCATTTTTACGCTCCATTAGTGTGATCAGTGTGTTGGCGCGTACAGGGCATGATCCAGCCTTTTTGCTACTTTAGGAAAAAACAATATTTTCTGTCCCTATGATGGTACTAAACCGGTATAGTTTTTGCATGTCTATGAGAAAATACGGTCCCTCAAAGTGCCACTCTGGCCATTTTCCCGGCTTCCCACCTCCTAAATCGGGGCCTGGTATCTAATACCTTACTTGCTTTTGGTTTACTTATTTAGAAATTAGCCTTCGAGGGACTATGTCCTCCCGGCCTGATACAAGACTTTGAGAACAGATCATAAATTTGTGAAGCCGCTGAGCCTAGATAGCTTTATACACTTGTAAAATCCGTTGTTGGCATTTTTGGTTTTTTTTTTTTTTTTTTTTTTGTAGTGGATATATCCCCTGAGTGGGCAATATAAGGCCTAAATTATCTTAAAGTTTAATTTTGAATTTTTCTAAAAACCAAATACTTTGCCCCTAAAAATTTTTCCAGGGACCGAACCAGTTATGACTTTTATAGTAAAAGTTACAAAAAAAAGTTATTTTTTGACTTGTATTTTATTTGAAAAAAAATTACTGTAAAATATTATCTTTTATTTTTTCAGTTAAACAAAAACAGTCAAACTGGGCTAAATATTTTTTTTTTTTGGCAAAGAATAAAAGGCTTTGCCAAATAACAAATAAGGCGTTACTCCAATTTAAATAAATTTGATATCAATTGATAGGTCTCAGTTTCTAGAATCCAAAAATACATAATTCGATAATCATTGGACGTTTCTATGTTAACCACTTTCCGTAGAAGAATGTTACGGAGACAAGGGTTTTACCTAATGATCCGTCTATTTGAAGGGAATTCAGTGGTAATAATAACTCATTTTAAGCTTAAGTCGACTTAAGCTACTCTTCCATAAGACCACAGATGTATTTTTGGATTCTAGAAACTGAGACCTATCAATTGGTATCAAATTTATTTAAATTGGAGTAACGCCTTATTTGTTATTTGGCAAAGCCTTTTATTTTTCCCAAAAAAAAATATTTGGCCCAGTTTAACTGTTATTGTTTAACTGAAAAAATAAAAGTCAGTATTTACCAGTTAATATTGGACTTTTTCTAAAAAAGTTAGGAAAATAAAATGCATCCCGGAATTCGTATAGAGAATGTCCTGAGGATGGTCACATAACATCTAAATGCGACAATTTTTTGTCCTTGCTTTTTCAAATTTTGAAAGACATTGAAACACCTATTATATTATTTTCAGTCCCTGAATTTTTCCAACTATATTTTTTATAAAAGGCTCTGCTAAAGATCAGAAATTTACTTTAAGTTAGGGGAGGAGATTCCCTTGAATTAGCAACAGTGGTCATATTTCTTCATAACAAAACGCTCTCTAAGAGTTCTTTGAAGAGAGTTTCGACTGTTATAATAACGGAGGAAAAGGTGCTTTCCTGAGATTTTTCGAATCTAAGCGAGACCAAAAGAAGTTGAAATATATCAAAGGGTATTTCTGTTTTGGTGTCTGGAGCAAAATGTCCCGAAGAGATTTTTATGGGTAACTATACTATTTGGGAGTTTTTAATTTCCCTTTGAGGTTTTAACCCTCTAATGCAATACTTTTTTTATTGCAACGAAAATATCAGCTAAGGCTTCTTTCGTGAAGAGAAAAACATATCCGAAATGTTTAGTTTTTTTTTTTGGTCATTTGTTCGAAAGAGGTCCGTCCAGTGACAGAGTCCAAAAAATAGTGGGTTAGCGAGCACGTGTAAAGTCAAGCCTTGTATATATGAACTCTGAATTTTGAAAAAGTGCTTGTTCGATGGCAAATGGCTTGTTGGCCGACCCATCGGTCGATCGAACGATCGGTGAAATCTCCAAGTAGGTAATGTGATAATGAGAGAAAAAAAATTTTTAAAAAATAAATAAAAAAAACCGTGCAAGAGAAAGTGAAATAACATTGCAAAGCGCAAAAAAAAAGAAGAAGAAGCAGATGTAAATAAATTTCCAATATAATTAAATTCCATAGTATTTTTGTCGTGCCGAGTAACCGTACCCAAGTACTTAGTACTGAGTTGCTCCGGAGTTGGAGTTAGCCGTCCATCATGCAAAAAATTTTTTTCGGTGAAATCGTCATAGGGCAGTGAATCGAGAATTGCCCCGAGCCGATCCCAAGAACTGGAATTTTAGTTCTCAAAAAACGAGTCGAACGCGTCCAAAAAAAAGCAAAAATAAAAATAAAATAAAAACAAAACTTTTAACAAAAAAAGAAGAATACATTTTTGAGAAAATAAAAACAAAAAACAAAAAAAAAAAACAAAAAACTAAAAGCAAAACGAAAAACAAAAACCACGAAAGCAAAAACAGTCTGTCAAGTTGAAATACTTGAATATTTTGCGCGAAATTCGAAAGATCCGTGTTTTTGGGCGAGCATGAGAGTATGAAATTTATCAGACAAAAAGCCAAAAAATCAAAAGACCACAAAATACAAAGAAAGGAAAAAAGGAAAACAACAGCCAAAAAAAAAAAAAATGAAAAAGAGCCAAAAAAAAAAAATACTCACCAAAAGAGGAAAACAAAAGGGGAAAAGGCAACAAATTTCAGAAACGAGTAAAAAGATCAACCAAGTCCGCCGCTCTACACACGTGTGTACGATCGTTGTCTATCTATGGCGATGTGTAAAGGCCTGTGTACACAGTACTTGCTCTTAGCTTGACACATATAGACTCGCGTACACATGTAGAAACACCGATCGTACGCACAGTAGGATTTTAGCAGAAAAATAGGATTTTTGGCGATCCTTTATTTATGATTAAGCGATTTCATCTAATAGAGCAATCACTGATCTAGATGATAAAAATCCATTTTTTACCCAAAAAAAATTAAGCTCGTTAGAATTTTTTTTCTCGAAAAATGGTAACAAATTATGTCGAATTAATTAAAAGAATTTTTTTTCGAATGAAATGCAGAATTTTTTCTTTAAATGTGTTTTTTTTTTTTTAAATCAAAATTAATAGTTTGATTCTTAAAAGCGATGCGAAAACTGTGGCATTTAATTATTTAACGAAGTGGAGGTTAGGTTGGGTTAATGTGAAAGAAAACTGCAAGACTAAACAACATGCACGACCTGAGCTGGGATTCGAACCCAGGGCCTCTCACTTCGTAAATTGGCTTTTCAGCCAATTACGGCGCAGAGGCCGTCACGAAGTGGAGTTAGACTATAAAAAGTTTTACCTCGAAAATGGCGGCTTTCTTACTTTCAATGGGCAAAAAATTTATATATGTACTCCGTCGCCCTTCGTCTTCCAGTTAATAAAAAATGAGAGGGGTGAGTTTCTTCGAACGAATCATGAAAAGAAAGATTCGCGCATTATGGGCGCTTTTCTTGATAAATTCCATTTTTATGTCGAAAATCGTGGTGAACATTTTTGGATATTTCGAAAAAGAGCATCGGTACGGCTAGTTGTAAAGTCCGATCCCTATATAACGTCAATAAGAAGCGAACCCAATAAAAATAATATAGAATTAGACTCCATTGTTAAGTAAACGATAACTGAATAAACACTGTGCACTCTTTCTTGTATCCGTTTAAGAGGATAATATATGAGAATAAGGAACACTAGAGAATTCCCAAAAAAGTGTCCGCGCCAGGTGAGTTTCTGCAAGGAAGAAGTACACTGTATATGCTGTAATTTGAAATGAACAACTTTGAGGCGTGAAAAATAAAATGCATCGATCCAAAAGAGATACCCCAAGGTACTGTCAGATTTGAACAACTTTTTGCACATGTTCGTATTTTAGCATAAGTACATAGATATAACAAAGTATATTCTAACAAAGTTTGATTTAAATCGATAGAGTTTTAGACGTAAGTCTGCCTTGCAAAACTACAAGTAGGGATCTATGGGGGCTACCCCGAGCGATGGACCGATTTGGCTGAATATTAGTTCACATCTTATTTACACACAGAAAAATATGACTGCATAAAATCGATAAGATCCCCTTATTGAGCGATTTTATATAGAAATCTGCTTAAACTATGTGAATAATATGCTTTTTCCATAGAGAAAACTCTTTGAATGCATAGAGAGAATCTTATTGAAACATTTAAATAGATATTCTCATATATTAGATGCGAATATCTTATTATTTCTGTTGAAGAATATGGAAAACTTCTTGATATAGTCAAATAATAAAGGTGACCATATCAATCAAACTATGTGACATTCTTATAAAAATGACGTTTTAAGATAAGATATCTTTATCGGAAGAAAATCGCTTTAAGAAGAAGCCTTTTTAATATAAAAAGTAAGACTTATTAGAGGTTCTCACAATGGCGTGTTAAAAACGTTGGAAAGTCGGAAAATCGGAAAATTGCGACTTCTGAAAAAAATGTTTAAACTTTTTTTGTATCTTGCACAATTTTTTAAGCAGATAAAATTTTCCGATTTTCCGACTTTACTATTTTCCGACGCCTTTGTGAATACCCCTATTGATTTAAAAAAGTATATGAATTCCGTATTCATTCCATAGCTTAAAAAGACAAACCAGTTTTTTGCACCTTACATTGATATAATCAATCTAGCAAGCTCAAATCATATCTCGCGAGGGTGTAGTTGAAGTGTGCTTGATTTGTAATCTGGAAGGTCCGAGTTCGAACCCCGCCGCAGGCAAAAGAATTTGTGGAAAAATGGAGAAAAAAAGGGAAGTAAATTTCAAGGAAAAAATACGAGGAACAGAGAGAGTAGGTTCAACCAATAAAAAATAGTTGCTTTCATCGCGCCTTCCAAAACGCCATGCACAAGCTCTTTCAAGATATTCTTATAGAATCTTTTCATAAATTTTTTAATTATAAAAAGTTTAGTAATATCTTTTATTTCTCAGTTTTTTAAATAATGTAAATGTTAAATAATCAACTTTTTCAACAAAAATAAAAATCGACGCTCGCTGGAGCAGGGATCGAACCCGCCGACCTTGTTTTTTACAAGAATTCATATCAAAATTAAAAAGTTATCCTCTTGACTTTTCGTTCAATTTCTCGTTAAAATAAACGATAAGTTTTTCTCTATGGTTTCAATAAGACATAAGACTTCTTGGATAAAAACCATAGAGCAATCTTATTGTTTTTCTTGCATTTTATGTGGTATCGTTTTCTCTGTGTACTTCAATTAAACCATGCTAGGACGCCTCTTTCTATTTTTTTTCCCGCAAAATGTATGAAGCGCTCCCACTGTCGTGCGTACGTTTCGTGTAAGCACACGAATTCGGCTCTTTGGACGGTAAATTCATCAGCGCCGCTAACCAAAAACGACACGTTCAGCCGCGAATTCAAATTAAATTAAGCGAATTGAAATTGATCGAAACGAAACGGGATGAAACGACAAAACGTAATGCAATCAAATTTCAGGGGAACACAACAATCAAAAGTCGAAGAAATAAAAATCGTGATAAAAAAAAAAAAAACAGAAATTAAAACTGAAAAAAAAAAAATTATAAAAAATCACCACTCAAAACGGCCTAATAACGAAAGTCAATCACGCGCCTGCGCAATGCCACAAATTCGGCCACATGTATGCAGCTTGTGCAAGCGTGCTCTTGTTAGCGACATTGCTACAAGCATATTTCATTCGTTTGACGCCTGCGCAACTTGCTTTTGCCCTTTTTTTAATTTTTCTTTTTTTTTTAAATTTGTTTTTGTTTATTTTTTAATTCGTCTTGCCAAAATGAAAGCTTCTTCGCATGTAATTGAAAAAGCAAGTAAAAGTGTCAGCCCTTTCACATCACAGGCCGCACGTGTGGATGATTTCTTTTGTAGGTCAACTAGTATTGCTTGGTTTTTTATTAGTATTATTATTATTATTAATATTATTAATATTATTATTATTATTATTTTATTATTGTCAGAGTGTGTTTGTGTGCAACCCGACCTTGAATCCTAGTGATGTTCGGTGATGATCTCTAAACCATCTAAGTTTTTGCCATTTCAAACCGGTGTCCTCTGGTGCCAAATCTTTCCAAAAAAGATTAAAATAATAATAATAAGATAACAAAATATTTAGGTATGTTCTAGAAATCGAATCTGAAATTTCTATTGAAATCACATTGATTTCGAATTTTTTTTTTAATGGGGATTCGATTGTTAGAGCATATGCCTGAATTCTATAAATTATTCATATTTTATTATAATCGATTTGTAGGACCCCAGTGTACCCAAAATTTCGACTACTTTCGGCAGCTTGCGTCAAAAAGATATGTGTGTGTGGTGTGTGGTGTGGTGGACAGGGAATTGGCTTAATTTTAGACATTTCGTTTTACAAAATTCAAAATTCATTCATTGCCCGCTAAAGAATTTCGCTTTCAGACAGACAGACGGACGGACGGACGGACAGCCATGATTTTTATCGAATCGGGCTAATGTCCCATTGCCATGAACAACAGCCAACGCGATTTGGGCAACACAGCTTCCTCCACTAGCTAGATTTGTTCCATCATGACCGTCAGCATGACCATCAAAATGATTATGGACAACAACAATAAGCGGAAGGCGCTTATGAGAAGCCACGCGGCTTCGATCGGTCGATCGGTCGATCGGTGCGTCGAGCACTCGGTCAGTCAGTCCGACACGCCACTTGCCTTATCGCTTCGTCTTGTTGTCGTGTCTGTTGTTGCTGTTGTCTTCGCTGCTGTTGTTTCTGTTTCATGTTTCAAGCTAACTGTGTTTTTAGGGCAACTTTCAATTTTAAATGGATTTCATTTTTGAATGTATGTTAAATGTGGGATTTTCTCATTTGACATTGCTTTTTTGGCTCTTGTCGTTTTCTTTTCTTTCGGTTTTTTTTTTTTTTTTTTTTTGGAAAAAAGTATATGGGGAAAAAACTTACAAACAACCCGTGTGTGAATGTAAAATATTCAATAATCCCGCAATACCGGTTGCCAAACGATCGAGTACTTTAAACAATCCGAACATCCGTTCAACTAATTCAGTATTTGTATATTTATATGCGTATTTATATTTATATAAGTATATGTATATGTATTTGTATATGTATATGTACATATATTTATATGTATATGCATATGTATATGTTATATGTGTATGTATATTTGTGAAAAAATTTTAACTAAAAAATAGTAACAATTAATACATTTTGAAAAAGTTAATTGTTGGGTTAATTTGGGAACTTTGTAAAAAACTTCGAGATCATCTATGGAATGATTTAAGTGAAAATCGATTGAATGAAAATGTCTTTGTGAAGCCAGGTCGACGATAGGAGTAGGATTGAAAAGGGATGAAAAATGAATTAATCCTTAGAATTGGTCGTTAGGTAGGTAAATTAGAATGAGACAACTAGTCGTATGAGCAATGAAAATTGGCAATCACTACGTGTACGACGATCTGCATCCTTGGATTTTCAATGCACTTGCATTTTGATGGAAAAAGAAGACATTATTCTCTTCCCATAAAGAGAGTATACTAAGTATTGATACGAAATTTTTACACAATGTGACGCATGATACACCGAATATTTCCTCATCAGTAAGTCAAAAATCGTGTTTTTTTTTTTTTTGAGATATGACATTCTTGAAATAAATGACCGAATATTATACATACCAGTGTTGCCAAAAAATTTTTGAGAGAATATACACAATTTGAACAATTTTCTTACAAATTATACACACCAGTAAAAAAATTGTACACAGATTATACAAAACGGGTTTTAATAGCAAAATATTTAATTTTACAATAGCGTTACCTTATACATATAAATATTTGTTACGTTGCGGAATACACGCTTTAGATACACGCTTTAACCACGAGTCCATTTCTTAAATAAATATAAACTTATCCACGTCAACCAATCGCATCTGCCATAATCAAACAAATATTCAGTTTTCTAAGAAGACAATTTATGGATGTAAGAAAAACGTCGATAGAAGAATATATCGATATATGATTTCACAAAATATGTACAGAAATGGAAGAGTTTTTATGGTTCACGCAATTTTGGGTTGATATTTCATGTTTTCAAAAAATAAAGACAAAAGCAGACCAAATTATACACAAAATGGCTTGAAAAATTTCTATACACAAAAAACACAAAGCGTTAAAAAATATACGCATTTCGTATAATTATACACAAATGGGCAACACTGATACATACATATATGTATATAAAAATGGAACCCTTTCATAATTTTTATAGTTTATCAAAAAATTGTTATTTGTTCAAATAGCACCACCATCTGGCCTGCGACCATCTGCGGACCCATGGTCTAGTATGCTATGTTGCCCCTCGACTTCCTCGATTGTTAAAAAACAACAATTTACTTAATTGAATTTATTGCCATTGAATATTAATTTTTCGTTTTTGGAATTCATATTGATGTCTAGAAATTTCGACTTAATTTTTCATCTTATGCCGATTTCTGTTTGCTGATTTTGTATTGAATTCAGTCTTAAAAGCTCAAAAAAACTTGTTCTTCGAAAATGAATTCAATTCAGATATGCATTAAACTTGTCGTCTGTCCTCCGACATTATTTACACTGTTCATATTTCCAGTCTCAATGATATTATTTAATCATATAAAATACGACCCAGACTAGCCAAAGTCAAGTCAATATGCCCCACAGGCACGTCGAAGTCTCTCAATTTAAGTCTCAAAATCAAATTCGTGTCTCCTTGCCCTGTGCATGATGGGTCGTTCGATGGCAAAGGCGTGAAAGCCAAAACGCCAAAACGCCAAAATATCTGGACTCAATGTCTATAATAAACCAAAAAATCAAGTTCGAATTTTAGTTAAAGTAGAGTCTGGATAGTGTGGATTCCGGACAGAGTGAACATATAAACTCTTTCATTTATTACCCTTACTGTAGTGTGCACAGTCAAAAACCTCCTTAGTGTGAACAGAAATGAAATACCAAAAAAGAAAAAATCATCGGAGGAGAGGAGCATCAAAAATGTGAACAGTCCGGCAGTACTTCCCATAAATTCATTCAATCCAGACTCTACTGTATAATACTTATATGTATTATTTTTTTTTTTTTTATTAAGAGTATTTTTTTCTTCTTTCAATTGATTCTCCTTTATTTTTTTTGGCTTCGTTCAGCTTTCATTCTTCGAATTACTTAGTTGCGTTGAACACGTCTCGACGTGTGCTTCGGTAATCAATGGACGAGCAGGAAAAGGTCTGGTGGATGAGCAGGGCGGTGTTTAGGGCAGCAATTGGTACTTTTCTAATACTCTCAAATATATTTCATGCAAAATATTTTGCCCATACACACAGAAATTAACTGCGCATTTCGTATCGTCGAGCTGGAGCGAATTTTTTGGGTCCTTTTGGGTTTCGATTTCTCTGCCTCTATATCTGCCTCTGTTCTCTAATGTGGAATGGCAATTCTGTCAAAATGAAAGCGCGAGGGGGTTTGAGATAAACACCGAATATACTTATTAATTCTATCCCATTCTTTTTATTCCTTTTTTTTTCTTCTTCCAAAATATGCGTGATTCTGGTTTCGCTCTTTACCTACAATTTCTTTTTTAGTCTCGCCCAGGTGCGTACGCAGAAAATTTCTTCAGGAGGGTATTCAAATACTACATAGCTCCATGACTGACTATTCTCTGTTATTTCCTTTTAATGACTCGCATTCCAGATGGGAATTGAACCCCCCAAAACCACCTCCAGTGCGCGCTTCCAGTCTTGCCCCTTGATTTCAGCTTGATTCCCTTTTCCTTTCAAATTCAACTTCAATACTCTCTTATTTTTATTTATTAATTTTGCTTTTGTTTTTTTTTTTCGTTTATTTTTTGTTTTTGTTTTGGTTTTTTTTTTCTTCTTTTTTCATCTTGTTTTCTTTCTCTTTTCTCAATTAAATTGACAGTCCTTGAACTTGACTTAAAAGTACGACCACGCAATGGTGCTTCGTCTTCGTCGGCGTTGATGTCGCAATATCGCAGTCGCTGTCGCTGTCGCTGCCTGAATAAGCGTCAGCGTTTTATGTTGAATCTTGTTGTATCCACGCTTGAGACCACTCCGAGCTCCATAGCTACATTGTATACATACATATATACGCAGTCATCTATATAGAAACGTTTATGTATTAATATACGCATATATATATACATGTTTTCATCTTTCGTAGGACCCCTGCAGTAATGAGCCGGTCAACTCCCTAAGAAGGACTGGCCTTTGATCGGTCCAAATCCTACCGGTTATATTATGGCAGTTCGCTCCATCGAATTCGGCTAGCCGGCGGTCGGTCATCAACGGGTTGGTTTAAGGGTAGTCCGTAAATGGCACTTTCATCAACTTAGAAATTGGTTTTTTATTTTCCTTATTTGACTATCGTAAAACCAGACAAAATTACGACAATTGACCCAAAATAACTGGCCGTTTTGCGGACTAGTCCCTCTCCAATGACAGGCCTATGTTAAAAAGGCCAATTCAATAGATTAGAAGTGGTATTATGAGGGGACTAGTACACTGGTAACATCAAGGACTGACCGAAGGCTACACTTGGGTCAGTCCATATTACTGTTGGGAAAAATACCCGCATTGATTGTACCTAAAATACAAACAATCAATCTGGCTTGTTTGTGTGCCTCTGTATTTTATGTTTATGTGCGTGTGTGTGTGTCTGATCGGCTTGCTTGTGTGAAAAAGAAAATTTTTCATATACATAAGTATTGCATATACTTATAAAAAATGGCAGTGATTTGAGACATAGCTGGAGCATGGTGATAAGGGACCTACCTATTGCAATGACCATTTTTCTTCATTTACATATGTACATATGTATGTATTTACATAGTCCCCTAAAGTCCTTGCAAAAAAGAATTCCATAGCCTCATCAATTTTTAAAACCGTTCTAGTCTGAGAATGCAAAACAATTAATTATTCTTTTCAAATACTTTTTTGAAGGCCATATTCCCATGAACTTTGGTTCAAGGGCGTTAAGATCATTAATATAATTACCCTAGAATAAAAATAAGTAATTAACTTTTATTTTAGGGAACGTGTCCAAACTCCGTGACCAATTTTTTTTTTTTACTACTTTTTACCCCCCCTCCCGTGACCACCGTAGTATATTAGTTGTATAGTAGAAAAAATATATTTTTAAGTCAGAAAGTTTTATTTTTAAGGTTTAAAAGTCTCCCGAATTCGATTTTCTTGACCGATCTCAAAGCTAAGTATGTAAGAAAAAGTTGTAAAGGAGGTAGTGTTCTTTAATTGAAGAGATGATTTGTTCAGATGATGCACTGTGGAGTTCCACTCAAAAATTCTGCTAAGGCCCCTTTATTTATTTTTTTTTTTTTCCTAAAATCATTATAAGAAAACAAGAACCTAAAAATTTTTTAAAATATTTTTTTTCGTGTTAAGAAGGCCAAAGTTCATAAAAAAGTGCATTTAGATGTCCTGGAAAATATGCTATAAGCTAGCCATTATTATTATTAGTAGAGGGACAATTGTGCACTGCGACCAGAGGTGATCTATTGTGCTAGCTTTTAGTCGAAGGTTTACTGTTCCAATAACAGTTTTTCATCGTTGCCGTTGCAAATTTTAGAGCTGATTGAAGCGTTAATGATGATTTTAGTCCACCTTTATTTTGTTCCAAGTACCAGCATATGAGATTGAAGTAGAAAGGCCGAAGGCCCTTCGCAAGCCCAATCGGAATTCAGGCCATTCTGGTGATAGCTCAAAATTGAGAAGATAAAAACTTCTCGTGGGCCGACCTTATGTAAGGGAGCGGGGGGTTTTTTGTCAATTAATTTTTTTTTATCAATTTTTTGTTTATCGAAACCTTTCGAAACATGCTGGCTTATCGTGGAGCCCCGTTTACTTGTTTAGCCCCATTTCATTTCTGTTTAATCGTCATTCGCAAAGGCACACGCACGGAATTGCGAAGTCTTACGATGGAAAATTAATTGCTTATACGCGTGCGTGTGCGTGGGCTTGTTAAGCCGTACCCACGCCTTTGACAATCGATTAATATTTTTCTATTTATTCTTTGGTCTTTAATTAGTTGTCTTTTTTTTCTAACGAAAGTCGCCTAATTTCATGCATGAATGTAATTTCACGCACCCCCTACCCCTCCGCCGTTTTTGTCCTTTTTCGCGCGGAGATGAAAGGAAAAATGATTGCGTGTGGTGTGTCGGGTGAGTTGTAGAGAAATTTGCCGCTGATTTAGTTTGAGTTGAAAGAATTAGCAAAATTACCGGTGTTTTTATTGGATTTTTATATTTTTATTTATTTTTGTATGTTTTTATTTTATTTCATTTTATTATTTTTTTTTTTTCGAATGTCGCACTGTCTGTTTGTCTTTCTGTTTATCCGTGCGTCCGTCCGGGAGCATGAGTAAGAACAAGTTCGAGAATGAACACGATCGGACCATTTTTAAGGGTACGTCAAGTACTAGTTACGAAAATCCCAAAACTGTCCCAAAATCGGAGTTCTTCCAAATATTTCAATGAAAGTGTATAGCCCCCTGAAAGGGATTTTGAAGTTTTGTTGATTTTTGCATAGACACTGCCTAAAAACACTGTAGAAACTGATTTTTAGGGTCCTGTTGTCTAGTGTCCTTGAAATATCCTTGAAAACCCCTTTTTATTAAGGCCTTTTTCAACAATTTACATCTCAAAAACTAATTAAGATAAAAAGATGAAACAAATTACTAATGATAGCTTATAAAACAGGGAATGTTTTAAATTTTACATTGAGAAAACAATTTTTCACAAAAATTTAAATAAAAATAAAATAATTTTTTCCATTACATACCTATATGTATTCCCGTTTTCGCCCCACTTTCTAGCTATTTTTAAAAAATACCTCGGAGTATTACCTTTCACTAAAAAAAAAATTGTATAGAATTTAAAAGGTAGTTTTTTGAGATATTAAAAAAACATAAGCCCATATAGGGGGCATTCCATGTGAAAACGACAACTTTGTTTTTTTGATGTCTCCGAATCTTTCCAATTTTTTTTTTGTATAGCATCCTATACGTGTATATGAAAATGCGTATTTGGTATGCCTGACGTATGCGTAACGTATGCCATACGAAAACAGAGCGGTGATTTTTATACCCGACACACTCTGTGTCGAGGGTATATTGTGTTTGTGTGGTTGTGTGTAACACCCAGAACCAGTCGAGATAGACCATACAAAATATAATATATATAGAAATGATCAGCGTCACTAGGAGATTCGATTTAGACATGTCCGTCCGTCTGTCCGTCTGTCTGTATATAGTTATCTTATCGAAGGAGTTGAGCTATCTTGACAAAATTTCGTATGCGTGCTCACAGGGACATGAGTAAGAACAAGTTCGAGAATGGACTCGATCGGACAATTTTTAGGGCTACCTCCAGTACTAGGGTCTGTTACGAAAATCACAAAAACTGCTCTAAAATCGAAATTTTTCAACATATTTTAATGACATTTGATATATGAACATGTTTCCAGACAAGTAATACGATTTCCAAAATTTAAAAAGTGGGCGTGGCAGAAGGGCGGTTTTCGAAAATTGTCTACTACACCTGAAATTCAAATTGGACTTGAACGAAATTTGGCACTTACGCTTCCTTTGTAGCCATTAACATCCTCCCAAAAAATTTCCTTGATCGGTCCATTATTAAGGGTACCTCCAGTACTAGGGTCTGCCACAAAAATCCCAAAACTGCCTCAAATCTAACTTTTTCGAAATATTTTAATGAAACTTAAAATTTGAGCGTATATTTTAAAGCCTCCGATTATAATTAAACAAAAATTGGGAAAGTGGGCGTGGCAAACGGGCAGTTTTCATAAAGAAATTTAACAAAAGTCAGTATATGGGGCCCCCTATGGCCTTAAATAACTCTTGATAAGAAAAACTATTTGAACATGTGTGTCTGTGTCGGGTATTCTATTGCCTGACTATAGCACCCTTACTTGTTTCATATGAAAAACGTGAGGTTCGCTAGCATTTTTTAAGTTTTCTCTATAAATCCTTGTCGGCCCATAAATTTTTATACATCATCTTAGAGGTAATAAAACCAGCATGATTAGAAAATTAAAAAAAAAAATTAGAAGCGTCCCGGTCATTGATATATTGCCAGATTTATTTTTTAACATAAAGAAAAATAATGCAGTAACAAAAATAAATTTTTTTTTTGCCACCCTATTAAAGACCGTTTTAACGGCTTTCCAAATTGTCCTTGTTCAATGAAATTTCTAATGAAATTTGCCTACTTTATGAGAATTTAAGTGTCACTAACTTCAATCAAAATTTTGCAATTTTGCAAACTTCAGCACCCTGTATCTGGAACACCCGTTACTTTTCGAAGCTAAAAATTTGGCATTTTCATATACACGTGTAGAGGTGCTATACAAAAAAAAATTGGAAAGAATCGGAGACATTAAAAAAAAAAGTTGTAATTTTCCCATGGAATGGCCCATAGACGCTCTCAGTACTGATATGCTGCGATAGACGAGCGATTGCAGTACAAAAGGCATCACTCATACGGCATGTTGGACGTTTATTACACAATGCTGAAGCATATTTACGCCAATCTTTCATGGTTCCAGGCAAAAATGAAACCCTGAACCTTTACAAAATGCGGTTCGGTTTTGGGTTCGGTTCATCAGCAGATAAAAGCGGTTTTCCGGTTCAAAACCGGTTCACGTCCCTGCTTCATAATAACAACAAATAACCGATACAAGATTTGCGTATGAAAAAAAAATTTTTTTTTGTAGCATTGTGTTATTATTATGTTTGCTTCCACTGGCAACAGAGAATTTTATTATGCGAAATTTCAATGGAAAGAATGAAAAACGTTTTGCTAGTTTTCTCTCAGTCCGGAACAAATTCATTCCTACGCACAATTTCTGACTCAAGATATTTGTACGGTTCTTGGGGTAGACCAACTTTTGGGTGCGAAAAAATATCAAGGCATTAGTCGATGGAGCCGCTTTGTCTCTTTGGTCGTGTTGCCGATGGAGGGCCGGGATTTATGAAATTTTTCTTTTGTTTTTATACCCGACACACTCTGTGTCGAGGGTATATTGCGTTTGTGTAGTTGTGTGTAACACCCAGAACCAGTCGAGATAGACCATACAAAATATATATAGAAATGATCAGCCTCACCAGGAGATTCGATTTAGACATGTCCGTCCGTCTGTCTGTCTGTCCGTCCGTCTGTCTGTCTGTATACAGTTATCTTATCAAAGGAGTTGAGCTATCTTGACAAAATTTGGTATGTGTGCTCACGGGGACATGAGTAAGAACAAGTTCGAGAATGGACCCGATCGGACCATTTTTAGGGGTGCCTCCAGTACTAGGGTCTGTTACGAAAATCACAAAAACTGCTTTAAAATCGGACTTTTTCGAAATATCTTAATGAAACTTAAAATTTGAGCGTATATTTAAGCCTCCGATTATAGTTCAACAAAAGTTGGAAAAGTGGGCGTGGCAAAGGGGCAGTTTTCATAAAGAAATCTATCAAAAGTCGGTATTTGGGGCCCCCTATGGCCTTAAATAACTCTTGATATGAAAAACTATTTGAACATGTGTAGTCTGTGTCGGGTATTCTATTGTCAGGCTCGCCTGACTATAACACCCTTACTTGTTTAAATTGTTTTAATGAATTTTGTAAAGTTTCGTGCTTTTTTCGAATGGAAAGCAGTGGTTTCAAACATTTGTGTAAGCCTTTCACTACCGAATTATTCTCCAATGTTGGCAGAAGTTCAAATGTTTTGTTCAAAATTTCGTATCTAGCCATCTAAAAGGAGCGCAGACAAATGAAGGCCTGATACATCGACAAGAAAAAATCTGCGTCTTCCGTTTACGCATTTTTTGATCGCCTCAACTGTGACGTCACATGAAATTATAAAAATATAACATTTGTTATCAATTTCAAATTTGTTTGTTTCATGATTTTTTTGTCATACATCAAATCATTCAAACACTTATGATTTCGAAGAAAATAAACTTGAAAAAAATAATAGAATTAAAAAAAAAACCTTTAAATTATTTATGTGAATTTTCTAGTTGTGGTTCAATGAACTCATATGAACTATTTCTTTTACCGGGAAGGGGAAACGTTCATTTGTATTTTTTATACCCGACACACTTTGTGTCGAGGGTATATTGCGTTTGTGTAGTTGTGTGTAACACCCAGAACCAGTCGAGATAGACCATACAAAATATATATAGAAATGATCAGCGTCACCAGGAGATTCGATTTAGACATGTCCGTCTGTCTGTCTGTCTGTCTGTCTGTCTGTATACAGTTATCTTATCGAAGGAGTTGAGCTATCTTGACGTGCTCACGGGGTCATGAGTAAGAACAAGTTCGAGAATGGACCCGATCGGACCATTTTTAGGGGTACCTCCAGTACTAGGGTCTGTTACGAAAATCACAAAAACTGCTTTAAAATCGGAGTTTTTCAAGATATTTTGTTGAAATTTGGTATTTGAACATGTTTAAAGGCAAGTGCTGCGATTTAAAAAAATTGGAAAAGTGGGCGTGGCAAAGGGGTGGTTTTTATAAAGAAATTTAAAAAAAAGTCGGTATATTGGGCCCCTTATGGCCTTAAACACCTCTTGATATTAAAAATTATTTGAACCTATGTGTCTGTGTCGGGTATTCTATTGTCAGGCTTGCCTGACTATAACACCCTTACTTGTTTTTTTTTAACTTAATTCGATGTATTTTTGTTTTTTTTTTTAGTTTCTTCCGTTCATTTGGCCTACTTACTTCGATTCTGCATGAATTCGACCGAATATTAAAAGGTGCTCTCGCTTCTTCTCCCACCGCGAACGAGTGCAAGTATTTCCCAAGTTTTGTTGAAGCCATTTTCATATGGGTCATCTTCATTGGTTTTCCATGTTTTTCTCGAAATTTTCTTGATTCTTAATTCTTAATTGCTTTTGTTACATGAAAATGATAAACGATCAATTTGGATTTAAGTTAAAGCTTTTCATTTAAAATGCGAGACCTCAATTAATATTAACGTGCATATTTTTATAAGTTCTTCAAAATACATAAATACATTAATGCCAATAATATTCTCATCAAATTTCTGTTTGAAAAATGTTCCTGCCTGATTTCCAATGGCGCAGCGATTCAACAAGCTTAAACGTATGGAACCGTTTGAAGGCATTACTGCAGCATTAGAAATCAGGCGTATCACAATTTAATTTTTATTGATTGAATTAAAAATGCTTTGAAGAAGCTATCGCCGTCTCGTTACTTTAAAAACGAATGCTTCCGCGAATACCGCCACCGTAATCATTCCGGTTCGCATCGAAGTTCCGAGTTCCATGGGCGTACGCGTCGACATTCACACGACCGTCGCCGCTTTTGTACAGGTTCTGGTTATACTGAACTGACGCCTCACGACCGCCACGATCGTCCTTGTAGGTCAAGTCAATATGACCGTCCGGTGAGCGGACGTGACGCACTAAAGTTGGCTCCCCTTCGTCATGGCTAATGATGCGAGACTCCGTTGGAATTGTTAAGGCCATTGCCAGAAAGCAGCCGAGAAGAATTACAGAAATTTTCGAGTACATTTTTTTTCCGGTCGCTTTACGAGATTAGTGCCCTGCAGTGAAGTTCCTTTCAGTGAAAAACTTATTTGAGCTCTGTTGAAACTCGCACAGCCGCTGCTGGCTTATAAAGAATCTTTTCTCGCCTTCGGATCGGCCGATCTTCAGTCGGCGGTACTTCACAAAAGCTGATAAGCTCGCGAAATAATTCATTATTTTCAGTACCAGAAATATGAAGCAAAAGAATAATTTTGACATCAGCTATGGAGACGAGGGGATTCCAGTTTGGTAGATTCCCTTTCGTTTGGGTTTTTTTTTTTTTTTTTTTTTTTTGCAGTTGAGAAGGGCTTTAAAAATAATTTTCTTTTTGAGAAATACTGTTTTGTGATAAACTTAAATTATTTTAGGGACAATTATTTTAGGGAAAGTGAACCCTCTAACTCTTTAGAGGGCCACCCAGCGGGAAATGTCCCCCAGACATCATCGATGAAACCAGGGCAATTTTATCACAGCCGGAACGCATGCGATTTCATGGGTAATTTTGTATGACATGTGTTAGACAGTGAATTCACCCGGTGACTTGTCATCGTGGAATTAGAAAATGACACTGGTGACTCCTAGCATGACATGTCATGCTAAGGGATGCGATGGCAAAAAAACATTTGAGAGCAGCATATTTTTTTATCTCTCTAAATGTCAATTTATAAAAACCAAAAACCAATCTCTTCTTTGTCTTCTCATCGAATATTCTAATAATCTATTTATGAAAATAATCTATAAATAATATACATATATATCAGCCAGGGTTCGAACCCGCGATCTTTAGATTGTAAGTCTAGGACGCATCCACTACGCCACTTCATTAACGCTTAACTGACGCTAAAAACTTATTTAAATTTCAGTAGCCAATGAGATTCAAGCACATGAACAGGACCCCTCTACGATGACATGTCCCCCAAGGTGTCATGCATGACAATGTCACCTACATTTCATCATTGATATCACTAATGAATTTGTAATGCCTGAGATAAATTCCCGCTGGGTATCTATCTATCTAACCATACAAGCACATGTAAGTGCTAGTCTTCCACCTTATTGTCAACTGATCGAAGAGAATTTTAACCATGACCTTGAATTGTTCGCAAGGCCAAAATTGGCGGGGAATAACAAAATTTTTTTAATAAAAATCAAAATTCTCTCTAATAATATAATAAAAATCTGAGAAAAAGTACGGATTCGAAGGGAATGTCCCGTTTCCAAAATCTGTTTTGACTAACAAAAATATCAAAATAAATAAAAGTTTTTTTTTCGTCAGCCAGACTGTAAATTGCGAGGGGATCGTGAGTTGGTCGTGCAGTCAACTCCGCAAAATCACACTTCAAATCTAGGTCCGAGTCTACTGATTCTTCATTAAAAAAGAAAGATGTTTCAGTTTAAATTCAGCATCCTATGGGCCTGCTTGCTCGCATTGGCCTTGGCGCGTCCTTCCGAATCCTTCAATATTCCGAATAATCCTCCCATTGAAGTGTCACATCCGCTCACCGGACGGTCATATTGACTTGACCTACAAGGACGATCGTGGCGGTCGTGAGGCGTCAGTTCAGTATAACCAGAACCTGTACAAAAGCGGCGACGGTCGTGTGAATGTCGACGCGTACGCCCATGGAACTCGGAATTTCGATGCGAACCTTTCGACACATTTTGAATTTCATTGAATTTAATTGAATTGGAAAAAGAACAAAAAAAAATTCAATAAAAATAAAATTCCAATTAAAATGTCTTGAAAATCTTGAGTTTCTCCCCGCTGAACTTATAGCCGTATTTTTGATATCTCCTTCCCCATTGAGAACCGTTTGCTTTCCCTTATTGACATTTAATATTTTCTCTCGAGCCTCTAGTTTCTCTGGTTTCATGAGCCTTGCACGAAAAGTCAAAAAATCAAAACGCCGCGCCGCCCACCCACACAAACGGCGGGCCGCGCAGCCGCTGCATTAAATACAAGCGGCGTTCAATTTTTGAACGAAAACGAAAAGAGCAACAACAACAAAAAAGCAAGAAGAAAAATGAATTTCACATTCACTTTCAATGACACCAATAGAAAAGAGGCTCGACGCTGCACAATCGATCGCGCTCCAACGGTCGAACGAGCAAGTGTCCACAGCGCATCGTTAGATGAAGTCATTACCGAAATGCTGTGAATGTTGGCGGCGGCTTCGGCGGCTCACCTCGGTTATACCTCGTTTGACTTTTCCTTAGTGGGCCAAGTGGAATGAACGCTCATCAAATACGAACGTGGCTCGACTTCCACCTGCTCATTGCTCATCGCTGATGGGTGATAGCTGCGCGATGGAACGAGATGCAATGCAACCCGATGCGATGCGATGCGATGCGATACGGGGCGATGCGGTGCAGTGCGGCTTGTCCACGCAGCACGCGACGCTGCGTCGCTCAACTGACACACAAAGAGAGACGCCAACGACACACGACTGCACAATGCACTTTTCACTTTCATTATGATGCAGTTTGCCATCCATTTGTTCATCCACGCGAATAACTCACTGCAACGGAGGAGCGAACGTGTGTGGGGGGTTCGCGGACCGCTGATCGCTGTGCGCTGTGCGCTGATCGTGGATGGAAAATTGCGGATTGCGGATTTGCGGATTTTGGATGTAACTGGTTGCTTGAAGGTTTTTCCAATTTTTTCTTTGCCACTTTTGATGGTCAACCAACGCTATTTGTCGATGTCGATGTCGCTGTTGTTGTATTTGTTGTATTTGTTGTTGTTAAATAAATGGGGGCTGGTTCAGTGTGCCATCGCCAAATGGCACTAATCACGTTCGGGCCATTCATTATGATGTTGATGATAATGGCGCCTGCTCTGTTGACATTGTTGCTGTTGTTGTTTAGTGCGCATGCGCAAACTTCTTTTTTTTTTCTTCATTTTTTCTTTTAATTGGCAACAGCTGACGCTAATGGATGGGATCTTCAATTTTTTTTTGTAGGTGTATTTATTTTTTGTTGTTGTTGCTTTATCTTGATTGAGTTTAATAGCTGCAAAATGAAAAGGAGTTTCACTCAATTTGGCAAAAAATAAAAAAAAGAAGGGAAGGAGCCGAAAAAAGAGTTTTTTTGTTTGTTTTTTTGTCGATTTGCGAATTGAGTCAGCGCTAATGGCATGAGAAAATCATAGCTAAACATTAAATGTGACTGGTAAACAATTGCTCCAAACTGGACTAGTCCAAAACTGAACTCTATACAAATCTTTCGTTTTGTCAAATAATCGAATTGGATGAAAACTATCCGTAACTATCCGCATCTGTCGGCAACATTTGTCTGTCGATCAATTCGGCTGGGGTTTTTGCGATTTAAAATTCAATGGCACGAGCACTAATTCCCCTCACAAGGCTCTGTGCCATTTATCGTTCTCGTTCCTTATGCGGCCCTAGGGTTAATAGCATTTTTAGTCTGGTAAACATGTTTTTAAATATTCCGTACAATCAACATTGAATTGCCACGAGCGCTGATAGAATGTGTGGGACAAAAAAAAAAAAAAAACAATAATAGCAAAAACACACAACAATATACATCAATGAAAATAAAAAAAAAAACTTAGACATGTGCCAAGTACATTGTATTCTCGCTTAAGCGGACACCTATGGGATGGAAAAATATGTCCGCTTAACAGAGGTATCCGCTCAAGGAAACTATTTGAGAAGCAGGAATTCTAGAGCATTCCCAGAAAGTGTCCGTTTAAGAGCGGTATCCGCTTAAGTGGAGTGTCCGCAACGAGAGAGCACACTGTAGTTGTTTTTAAAATACTAACAATGGAATTTCGATTTTCCGGATTAGATTTTCCGATTATCCGAACGTTTAATATCCAATTTTCCAATTATCCGAACATTGATTATCCAATTTTTCGAATATCCGGACGTTGATTATCCGGTTATCCGATTATCCATACATTGATTATCCGGTTTTCCATTATCCGAAAACTGATATTCCGTTAATCCGAACATTGATTTTTCGGTAATACGATTATTCGGATATTGATTATCTAGTTATCCGAACGTTTTTTTTCCGGTTACCCGATTATCCATAAATTGATTAATCAAGACTCTTGCTAACAACTGAGAAATGATTTGACTCATTTTGACAAATTTTTTAAAACAAAATTTTTAAATTACATAGGACAGTCAATTTTAATACCCTACACACTCTGTGTCGACGGTCTATTGCGTTTGTGTGTGTGTGTTTTTTTTTTATCGCATTTTCTAATTGACGCACGTTAGGCCCTTTTTATAATAAAAAGTTTATTAGCATACAATTATGGAGGGTAAGGTGGAATTTTTCCCTTATAAGATTATCCGCATTTATCCCATTATACGGAATACGCCTTATTTCATTTTATACTGTTCCATGAGGGTTTACACATAAAAAAATTTTCGTCATAAAACTAATTAAAATTCGTTGAATCTAAATAATCCGTCCACGGTACATTACATGAAGAGTGATAATTCAGTAAGCTTATTTCAGAGTTTTATAACTTGGGTTAATATACGGTTCACTCCACCGAAAAGAAGATGCTTAACAATGAAATATATCAAATAGAATTAAAAACTAAAATAATTTATTATGAGAAATTAATAAGAAAAATATTTGTACGAACATATTTTTGTAACACTTTAAAACTGCATTTCTTATCGGTTCACAATAGTCACCCATTCGCGCCGAGCACCATCTACATTGTCGCACACACACACACACACACTATAAACCAAACCGATACGAGTTGAAATAGCTTTACATTGGTGACTGCAGCATATGTATGTACCAGTAGGAAATGTCATCGTTATACATGCTTAACCGATATTAATATACCAAGCGCAAGCAGGGTCCTCCTGCAGCCACGCCCACAAATAATGGCTTATCGTAACATGCGTATGAAAAGGCTCAGGTGCTTCAAATTACAAATACTTATATGTAGGTTAACCACGATGTATCAGACGTATGTGGAAGGGAAATGCGTGGTCCGCTCACTGCCATGCCCACAAGCAAAGATTTTTCGTAGCTTCCGAAGTAAAAGGCTTCTTCAAAGACAACTTCAAATTCGAAACATAGGTTGAGCAAGGCGAATGAAAAGTTTAGGAAAAATGCATATGGCCCAACCACTGCCACGCCCACAAATTGAGAATTTTGGTAACTTCCATACGGAAAGGCAAATTTTAGTGCGTCAATATTATCGGGACGCTGGGTATATCGAAGTCGGGCTTGATCGACGTTAGCTTTCTTCCTTGTTTAAAGTAAAATATTTCTATTGAATAAAAAATGATATGAATTTGACGATGATGATTCGATGGTATTGCCACTCCATGCATTTTCTTATGCCATCATATACAACATATGACTTCTACTAATATATTACCAAATTTAAGACATAAAGGCGTCCGATTGCTTATTCTTATAATTTAATTTCTTTACTTTTTAAGTATTTGAATTTTCAAGAAATGTATCAAAGAGTTGTGCAATAGTCAACCAACAATTTATTTTTAATATTTTGAAACAGTTTTCAAATAGGATTTTGTGGACAAAAATTGACTAATTTTTCTTGCCATCTGACAATGAATAAATTTCAAGGATATATTGTCATTAATTTTGCATTAATTTCACTTTTGATGACACCGCCGTGGTTGTTTGTACATATGTACATATCTGCCGTTGGTTGAGATGCCAACTTACGATGGGAGAGGTTCTGGGTTCAACTCCCAGCTCGGGCGTGGATGTTAGTTTTGTCGTTTTTTCTGTGTCTATATTTCTTTGTTTTCCCAATTTTTCATGGTATCACAACGGGCCCATGTGAGGCATCGCTGTTCTATGTTTTGTATGTGGTAATGTTTGATGCATCGCATGCGTGAAATTTCCTACTGTATTAATGGATGTCGCTGCCAAAGATTAGCTGCAAGGAGAGCGAGAGACGCTATTGCATTTTCACTTTCACTAATTATGTCACGATAAAATGGAAATGATGCACAGCTTTTCTGTTGCGTTTTCCGTTTTTCATTCACTGCGGGGGAAAGTGAAAAAAATGTGTTTTTTGTTTTTGTGTTATTGCTTTTGTGTTTTTCTGCTTTTTTTGTTTAAAATTTTTCTTTTTCTTTTTTGAGTTTGCCTTTGTTTTTTTTTTAATTTTTTCATACTTTTATTTAATTTTTTGTTGCAACGAATCGCTTTTATTTGTCTTGCTTCTGCATAAAATTGGTCTGGAAAATGAATTCAAAATTCGAGAAAATTAAAATTTGAAAAAATATATACTTGTATTTTGAGGAAATTCAATTGTTTTTTTTTTAATTCTTTTTTTAAATTCAATATTCCCGAATTATGAAAAATAAATAGAAAAATTGCGTCATACTTTTGCTGTATTCATAAAAGAATGAAAATTGCTTCAAATGTAGATAGGCTGCTATGATGAAACGCTTCGTAATAATATCACTCCAAAAATGGCAACCATTTTTTTTTGTTCATTAAAATCCCATCTCCCTCTTGGACTTTAAAGTGACATTGCCTCGACTATCTTTTAAATTTCAAGATCGTAAATCACAAATAAAATTTCGAACAAAAAACTCAGTATTGAAATGGATAAAAGGTGGCTTTCAATGAGATTTAGATATCTCTCCTATTTGGAGGATTCAAATGTACATACATATGTATATCCCTTTCTCCTTGGTCCATTGAAAATATATATTGACACAAAAATTGAAAAAATTCCGCCATTTGCAGCTCGTCGTCTGCTAAAATTAAAGACACCTCTTTGACTCTCGATCTGTCGGTCTTTATGCATGTCCGTGCGTCCGTCTGTTTGTTTGTGTATCTGCAGTAATTTTTCCACGCTGAATAAAATCAGACACTTTGAAATGTAGAATCACAGCTATCTAAATACATTATACATACATATATATTAAAGCACATGCATTCGTTCATATGTTTACAGAGTTTATGCCCTGTAGGAAACATCACATCAAGCTCAAGTAGTCAGTGGTGGATTAGGACAATTTGCCGCCCTAGGCAGTTGCGATTTTTCCGCCACAAGCAGCAGCCTAATTTTCGCCTTTTATTTATTTATTTTTTTTTTTTTTTTTTTGATGCATTGACGGTCAGAATTCGCCGCCTTTACCTTTTATTGCCTTTATGGTTAATCCGCCACTGTAAGTAGTACCGTCCTTTTTTTCAGTCAACGGATCTACCGAGCAACTGGCTATAGAACAGCGTTGCCAGATGAAAGGATTTTTTTCAAAATTTTCCCAAATATTGCGCGATAATCTTTAATGAATTTTTTAAGGAAAATAAAGATGACTTTCTATAAAAACCCCCATCGCCATTAACAAATAAGTATATTCGATAATGATGTTTCGAAAATATCTCATATGAATGTATGAGAAAGAAAGAGAATCACAGAATGTTAACCCAATAGTGCATGATTTATTAAATAAGTGGATAAATGACAAATTATAAAATAAAAAAATCGCTATAAATGGTTTTATTAACGCTTTATTGTATTACATGCACACATACAAACATATATCAAAACTTTGGCAAAAAAAAAAGAGTTTTCCTCAGTACAGTGTCCTTAAGTTCTCTTAAGTGCACATATTTTTCGGTCGCGTTGGTTGTCCGCTTAAGAGAGAGTACACTGTAAATGGTCTTATTAAGGTTTAGAAAAAATAGATACATAGATATCGATTTTCATCAAAAAGTATCTATGTTTCCGTTTTTTGTTTTTGTCAGAAACCATGTATGGGTTAACGGAACATATAAAGCGAAATGCGAGATTTCGGGCAACACTGGTATGGAATTCCAACAGGACGTCTACCATTTCATTTTTGACCTTCCCGATCGTATTGGCAACTCCTTGTTAGTCGTACAACCCATGATACAAGAAAACAAGATAGCGCCACTTGAGAGAGGAAACGTCACAAACTCAAAATCGCGATTCGTTGTTGTTGTTTCCCATGTTAAACCGGCTTTTTACTTTTTTGAATAGCATGGGAAACAACAACAATTTCTCGCTCAGTGACGTCACAAACTCAATTTTCGGCTCTCAAAGAGAGCCTCAAAATAGCGGTACTGAAGTGGCGCTATCTTGTTTTCTTGTATCTTGGTACAACCTGTCTCCATATGTCAATGCTTATCTTCTATAACTAGTTAGCAGCTAGTCACTATTGACATCATTTCGTGCAGGGTAACTATTAAAGTACCCATATGAATGCATTTACATATCGGATGCTGAGTATGACACAATCTTCTTGCAGCAACTCCGAGATGCAGAATCATTCATACACATTCAAAGACATTGTCTGGCACTCGATTTACTTTTTGGAAAGAACAAGATATTTTCGAACAAAAAAATAAATAAATTAACATATATGCATGTACACATTTGTGTGTATATGCATGTATATGTATGTATGAATATAAAAGCCTTCATATGGACATTCAAAAGTACCACCCAGTAGGAAAGCTCTCGCATAAAATATAAAAAAATATTTTCCTATTCACATTAACGAAGCTGTTCACACAATCGAGGCAAAAAAAAAATTTTTTTTTTTTATTTCCTTTGTGTGATACAAATACAACATTGTACACAAATTTGCATGCACGGTACAAAAAAAAAATTTTTTTTTCGACAATTTGAGAACAATGCGATAGTCAAAGGATCAAAAGAAATCGATATGCTGCTAAAGCTCTTGAAATCCATGTGGCTTTCTTATTGGGTAGCAGCACATACTTTTTTTTCTGTGTCATACTATCGTTCTTAATGATGATACATTATGCCTCAATAAGGAGGACAAATTTCACATCACAGGGGTGGCAGTGTCTCAACAACTTTTAACTTGTCTTTCGAGTTGCAATTTCAATTGTAAAGAAAAGAGGCAAAGCAAAAAGAAGAAAGAAAGAAAAAACAATTTCATTGTAAATAAAATGAAAAAAAAAAAACTTTTTTTTTATTCCCCAATTTATTTTGATATTATCTGCTCATGCTCTGCTTGGCTTATAAGACCTTACACAATATTTTTTGCGAAGTCCTCCGCATCCACACGTGATTGGGAGACGTCTTTTTGGTTTTTTTTTTAAGCTAAAACATTACGTTCAAAATTTCAACGAAACGATTTTTAATGATTTAGTGAAGATGAGTAGGAAAAAATCCCTTTTTCACCGCTTTAACATATTTATAATTAAAAATCGAATGGAACAACAGTTTCAACCCTTTACTGCATGATATATCAAAAAAAAAAAAAAAAAAAAATTGTTCCCCCACTAAATGGATTTATTAGGTTATGTTAGGTTAGTGTGGTTGTCATCAAGGGTGACACACTTGGGCACCAAATGGGCCCGTTGTGATACCACGTATAATGGGAAAACAAAGAACTATGGAAACCTAGAAACGACACAAACATCCACGACCTCAGCTGGGAGTCGAACCCACGGCCTCTCGCTTCGTAAATTGTCATCTCAGACAACTACGGCACAGAGGCCGACATGGTTTTATTGAGCTCTCAAAAATAATTATAAGTACATATCGCAAACCCTCTTCTCTAAGGTGACACAACACAAAAATCGTCAAATTTGAGTTAAAATATGGAACTTGATCATGGTTCACCTCTCTACCTGGACGAAAGATTCCTTTTCGTTTTTTGTTATTATAAAAAGCTGAAAAGTCCTGTCAATGCCTTTCTTCTTGCTTTGATTGACACTGCGACGCATTTTGTTTTTTGCGTTTTCTGAAAAATGAGAAACTTTGAGTTGTGTCACCTTAGAAAAGGTTGTGCGAAATGTATAGGTATCATTATTTAGGTATGTGTCGTTTTTTTTTTTTTTCTAAGAAACCAGATATTGGTTCGTATGCGAAAAAGGGTTAAGTGTTTTTCTGATGTTTTTTTTTTGTCATTTTTTTGAATATGATTTTGGCTGCGTAAGACTGGAACCTTGACCTGACCCACTGTTTTCTGACTCGATTTACTGCGCATGCGTTAAAAATCGAAAGACCGCTCCCAGTTTCATCTATTCAATTTTGCGGCTGTTTTCACCAACAATTTGTAAGGGTCAGTTATGTCAATGTGTTCCAAGAGAATTCGGAAATAATTCCAGTCTTTTCTGGGGTCGGAATGTGTCAACAATTCTATTTCTAAAATTCAACCGTTTTTCATCATATTGAGTGAAGTTTTGCAACACTGCTCGAGACCTGAAAATTTCAAGCTACATTCGATCGGATTCACCAAACTGAACGGAAAGTTCCAGTAAAAGGTGCCTTGTTTTTTTTTTTAATTACTTAAATTAATTCAATTTAGTAATATTTGTGTAAATAATTTGAATGAGATGTTAAAAAAAAGTGTTACCATATAATCTAAAATTACTAACGAAAAATAATTTACCAAGTCATAATCACATATTGAACTTGAGTCATAGCACAGTGCTCGGATTTCTACTATAGGAGTTAGACCACACTACCACTACTTACAGTCGTAGATCGGCCACTTTTTTCAGTTTCTATCACTTCTACCGCGCTAGGTCTAAAGTCTACCACTTTTTTTACTTTTTTTAATTTTTTTGTATTTTTTATGGTGATTCAAGATAAATGAGATTAATATTCAAAGTGTATTTCAAAAATTCGTAGGCAGCTCCTATTGTGGAGGAAGGACAGCATTGTGGCTTAAAAAAGTTCAATAAATAAATAATAAATAAATCTATCAGCTAAAAAAAAAAACTACGTCTAATTATAAAAGAAATTGTACCACTTCTTTGTTATAATTCTAACACGATTAAAAATTTTAAAGTTCAAGCACTCGTCATACAGCATCATTGTTTTTACTAACCATTTTGGGTAGACCTAGACCACAAAAGGACCAGTCAACTCCTTGCCCTGGGCCGCGCCGGCATAAGGCGTATGGTCTTCATTATCATAGGACACTGCCTAATAGGCAGGCATGCCGAACGCCTTGGCGTTCCCTACATGGTGAGCCACCTCATGTATCACTGCCCGGGCTTGGCCAGGAGAAGATCCAGGCTACTCGGCTCTTTCTTCTTCTGCTCCCTCACCGAGCTATCATCTGTTCGGTTAAAAGACATGGCTCGCTTCATAAGTGAGCCCAAGTGGCTCCACCAAATTGGTAACTAGGTTGGCATGCCTTCCCACGTGGTATCACAACGGGCCGATATGCGGCGTAAGTGTGCCCCTTTTAAAGGCGCCAGCCACCCTAACCTAACCTAACCTACTAACCATTTTCATAGTGGGTAAGCTGTGAGCATGACGACGAGTCCGTAAACACACGGCACGCACACACGCACGCCCAAAATTTCCATATATGTATGTGTGTGGTTGTGTGTGCGGAGATGACCCCATCAGTAAATGGGACCGGTTCAAGGTCGACCGCGAGTCGGTCCTAAAGAAGTCAGGACTGGTCGCCTTTCCATGCTTTAAACCCACCTCTTTTAACATAGGTCTGTCCATGAAAAACATCTGGTCCCTTTCCAAAGCGTTTGGGGTTGGTGGCGGACTAGTCGCGGATGAATCCATTTGTCGGAACTCAACCAAAATCGCTAATTTTGGTACTTGAAGAGGAAAAATCCGATAGAGGTTAATCCTTGACCGATCGCGATTTGTATAAATTTGGCGTCGGCCCAAAATGGACTCAAATAGGTCCGGTCTGTTTTTCATTGAAACTATTGCATTACAACTACAGGAACCCTCCAATAAGCACAAGGTAAATTGTATCAAGGCAACAAGTACTTTCATCAGCAATAGGGAACTCATGCAATCGGGGTAGAGTGGAAGAATACTGGATATAAGGGGCTGTACCCAAAAAGAAACCTAATTGGTTCCCACAGCCCAAATAAAGCGATACATAGTTCCAGTGCAGCAGTGCTGATTATTCGCCCACACGCGAATTTTAATTTTCTACAGAAAAATACATTAGCAAGGGTGCAAAGAAGAACCAGTACTGAGGTAGTTGCAACTAGTAAAACGCTAGAGTTTGACTACTCGTAATTCCTGCCGGTGAACTACAACAATGCCTAGCATAAAAGCTTCGCGTGCGCATGTGCAGTGCATCAGTATGTCGGCATTTTATGTTTGTGCATACCATACGTACATACATACAATGTACATACATACAAGTATTCTTATATTCGTACATACATACACACGTGTGCACGTTTCAACTATTCGGATGAATTCGTTAACGATAGAAAATCTCAGAGTGAAAATTGTTGTTGAGCCCACAATGTTAGATAACTGTGCGCGTGCAATGAGAGTGAAATGCAGAGTTGTACTCGCATTCAACAATTGCGTGAATTGGCGGACTTGGCTATTGCCATCGAGAGTGTAGTAAAAGTGAATTTGGACACATGTGCGTGAGATTAATTTCCATCATACATACTACTAAACATATGTACATATGTATGTATTTATGTACATATGTACGAACATATATTTGTGCATGAATGAAGTTAAATACAGAGATAAAAATTTACACACGTACAGGCCTGCAGAGAGGGGGATGGAAAAGGGGGATTTCCCCCGAGGCCCGGGCTTTCTGAATGGGTCCAAAATTTGTATGGGACGTTTTTTTTTTTTGTCGCACATTATTGTGAGGGGACCCCGCAAAAAAAAATCCCCCCGGGCCCCAAATTTCTCTCTACGGGCCTGCACACGTACATACATATGTATGTATGTAGTATATGTAAATAAAAAAATATTCAAATGCAGTGTATCTCAAAAGTTTCGATGCACCTGACGGTATTTGTATTTCTTTTGCATTGTTTCTTGCTTTTGTTGTTTGCTGTTTCGGCCGCATTCTAAAGCGTGCGCGGCATTTCCTCTCATCGCTGCATTGAGCAGAACTGCATTAAATTGCCACTGTTACTTAGAATAAGAAGTAAGAAAAAAAATACATATCGTCTCAGCCTCAACAATTAAATTACAAATCTTCTCTCCTAGATGCGGACATACGCGCGCATATACTCACTCGTACATAGATGTGTACCTATGCGTGTGAATCTACGCAGTATTTGTGTATTGTGTGTATGTTGTTGCTGTTTTTGCAAAGCGTCTAGTTGCCAATAACACTTGCTTGCAAATATAAGTTTTTCTTTTTTTCCACGACATCTACAAATGCTTTGTACCTACATTAAAACGGAAAATAACAAAATTATGCCTGATCACAAAAATATGTTGCATACTTTAAAGCTGAATAGACCGATTCTGAATATTCCCGGGGAATTTATGTACTTTTCTCGAGACTAAAATTCTCCCTTTTAAATTGATAGGGTAAGGAAAATTATGGCTATGAGTCAAATACCCATTCCTCATCAAATTTCTTCCCCAAAATATTTGAAGAAAAAAAGAAGGTTACTCTCGAGAAAAGTAAATTCCCGCAGAATATTCAGAATCGGGCTGTGAATTTGTAATTTTCATTGCTTAAATTGCCTTTATTCCCGGAAAACGAATATCTCATTTCGTTGGGGAAGAAACAAACTTTAAATAAAAAAATTAAAAAAAAAAATTTTATATGCTTGCGATCGATATTTTAGATGCCGATGAAAGGAAAAATTTTGAGCAAATTTATCGAAAAATTTGTGTTTTTTTTTTAAGGTTTAAAAGTGTACAGAGAATTTTATATTTTTAACCGATTTTCAAATAATGGAAGAAAAAATCTAAGAGGGAATAATTTTCTTTAATTTGAGGAATAATTTGTTCAAATCTGAAGATGCATTGTCGAGTTGTGATCGAAAAAGCTGATATACCCACTTAAAATAATTTTTTTTTTTCTCCAAAAATTCATTTTTTTTAAATGCTTCCATAAAAAATAATTTAAAGATTTTTTCGTGCTTCGAAGGCCAGAGTCCGTAAAAAAGACAATTCAGATGTCCCGGGAAATAATGCTGTAAGCAAGTGTAATGGCACATGCAATACATGCATACATACATACATGCCAATATTTAGGAATGTGAATATACATACCCAGCAGCGAAAGCGAGTACTTCAAGAGTAATCTTCGAGCACTTCCCAAACGGAGTTCAAGTTCTCCCTTCTACTTGCTTTTGAATGTGATGAAATGTATTTTTTTTTTTCATTATGGTGGCATTTGAAAGCCACTACTCGATATTTAAGTACAAAAGTATATTCTGTTTCTCACAGGAGGTTAGTTGTTTTTTTTTTTTTTTTTTCGATTTTTTTAATATAAAATTTTGAATTGAAAATGTATTTATTTCACGTTTATTGATAAGATGTAATAATAATAAAATAGATGGATTTTCTACAATAGCCCATTTCCTCAATTTTCCACGAATCGTATACGCTGCTTTGGTTCCACATTTCAATTTTCTTCTTCTGCGCTCCTCTTTGCCTATCATCATTCAAAGTATGCAAACCAGAAAGCGTTCATTAACAGCGATGTCCTAGGAAATTCGTACATTACCATTATAATTGAAACTGTAAGCTGTCCGATAACCTGGTAATGCATAGTTCCACTTCTTTAAATTTATAAATGAATCATTATGGGTATTCATTCAGACCTCGAACTTAGTGAACTTTGAGAACTTTTTAAACAGACGTCAAAGCTTCGATGTATTTTGACAGTTAACGCAAAGAAGTTCTCAGAGTTCACTCCTTCGAAGGTTCGAATGAATACCCATATTGAATTGGAAAGTTCATGTTTTGCGTATTTTCCGTTGGGAATAAATGAACTCATCCAGCTTCGATTTCAAAGGAAGTAAACTTTAGTGTTCTTACTTGCCTTTCATATGTGAATCTGTTTTATTGTGAATATTCCCGTACGGAGTTTTTCAAGAGTACTCGCTTTTGGGTTAATTACTCGCATCTACGCTGCTGGGTAAGGAAATACTGTACATACACACACATTTAAACAATAAACGTAACTACATATATACATGGGTACGTACGTATGTACATATGTACCTACGTTTGTTCTGTCATGTGATCATCGCGTATTAAAGGCAATGAAGCCGCAATGTGTGACTGACCTATCTCAATGCAATTGCATGTGTCGTTTGCTTTGCAAGTTGTTCTCATTTATCTTCGTTACGTGCCGTTCCGTTCCGTTCCGTTCTGTTCCGTTCCGTTCCGGAATGCCAGGCAATGCAATGCATTGCAGTTTTCTGTTGCTTTCTTTCTACTTGTCATGCTAATTTCGTATTTGTTTTTGCTCTTGTTCTTGTTTGTTATTATTGTAATGGCTATTATTGTTTTATTATTTCTGATGCAATTATTGTTGTTGTTGAAGTTTTTCTTTTCATTTTCAGTCGTTGTTTTGAAAATTGCGGTTGCATGTCAATGGTGTCGATGTTGTCACTTGCTATGTTGGATTGCTGTACAAAATCAATTGATTTATTATTTTTTAATATTAATCAGTTGATGATGATGATTATCTTGTTGTTGGTATTTTTGGTTTTGAAAATAGTTTTACACATTTTATTTTATCTATATGGGAATTTCCACCGAAAGGTCCACCTGCACAAAAAAACTAAAAGTTCTTGAAACCACTTTGTTTTACCATATTTTTATAAGGAAGCAATCATATTTAACTAATTTAAAAACACTTTACCTTTATTCATAACCCATTTCGAGATATTCGAATGCAAAGTCGAGCAAATGAAAATTTTCTTAATTAGAGATTTTACTGCATGCTTAGTTTTGATAAAATTTCATAAATGGAGACATTATGCATTGATTTTTGGCCTCATAATTCTTTCTAGGGGTACAAAGAGTCAAAAAAGAATGCATAGGAAACTATGCAATCGAAAATAACGGTACATTTTTCATTTTCATTATTGCATTTTTCGATGTCCCGTGCGACATGACAAAAAAACACTTGTTATCATAGCATATATGCATCCTGAGGACCAATGATGGTAGATGTTCCCACTAAACCATTGGGACCATTCCGGAATTGGAGTATGTACTTACATTGCGAATTTGTGGTAGCACCGTTAAGAGTGAAAGTGACAGAGAGTGAGTGAGAGTGAGTGAGTAAGTGAGAGTAAGTGAGAGAGCGAGAGAGTGAGAGAGACAGTGCGAATGAGTGAAAGAGAGTCAGATAGATTGAAATAATAAAAAAAGAAAGAGTAAGAGAGCTTGAAATAATAAGGTAGAGAGAGTTAGAGAATGAGAGAATGAGGGAGAACAAAACAAATTGGGAGAGAGTGAAACAAAGTGAGACAAAGTAAGAGAAAATGATAGAAAATGAGCAAACTTGAGAAAAAGTGAGAGAAAGTCAGAAAGAGAGAGAGAGAGAGAGAGAGAGAGAGAGAGAGAGGAGAGAGAGAGGGAGTGAGATAATGAGAGGAAATGCAAGAAAATAAGGGAGATTAAGTGAGTGAGTGAGAGACAGTAGAACTGAGACGGAGAGAGACTGAGAGATTGGAAATAAGTGAAAGAAAGTCAGAGAGATTGAAATAATAAGAAAGAGAGAAAAGAGAGTGCGAGCGTGAGAAAGTGAGAGAGTGAGAGAGTGTGAAAAAAGTGAGAGTATGAGAGAGTTAGAGATACTGAACGAGAGATTTTTAGAGCTCGAAGACTCCATACGTTGAAAAAAATTCCATGGATTATACGAACTGGAGTTAAGGACTGTAAAGCGAATTCTTGTTTTTCATGGTAGATTCATATGTTCATAAAAAACAAGTAAGGGTGTTATAGTCAGGCGAGCCTGACAATAGAATACCCAACATAGACACACGTGCTCAAATAATTTTTAATATCAAGAGGTGTTTAAGACTATTAGGGGCCCCATATACCGACTTTTGATAGATTTCTTTATGAAAACTGCCCCTTTGCCACGCCCACTTTTCCAATTTTTGTTGAACTATAATCGGAGGCTTAAATATACACTCAAATTTTAAGTTTCATTAAAATATTTCGAAAAAATCCGATTTGAGGCAGTTTTGGGATTTTTGTGGCAGACCCTAGTACTGGAGGTACCCTTAAGAATGGACCGATCAAGGAAATTTTTTGGAAGGTTGTTTAAGGCTACAAAGGAAACATAAGTGCCAAATTTCGTTCAAGTCCCATTTGAATTTCGGGTGTAGGAGACAATTTTCGAAAACCGCCCTTCTGCCACGCCCACTTTTTCAACTTTTGGAAATAATATTACTGGCCTTTAAATATGTTCAAATATCAACTTTCATCAAAATATCTTGAAAAATTTCGATTTTAGAGCAGTTTTTGTGATTTTCGTAACAGACCCTAGTACTGGAGGTACCTCTAAAAATAGTCCGATCGGGTCCATTCTCGAACTTGTTCTTACTCATGTCCCCGTGAGCACGCATACCAAATTTTGTCGAGATAGCTCAACTCCTTCGATAAGATAACTGTATACAGACAGACGGACAGACAGACAGACGGACGGACGGACATGTCTAAATCGAATCTCCTGGTGACGCTGATCATTTCTATATACATTTTGTATGGTCTATCTCGACTGGTTCTGGGTGTTACACACAACCACACAAACGCAATATACCCTCGACACAGAGTGTGTCGGGTATAAAAATCCTTGCAGATAAAGTTGATAAAATAATTCTGTTTTTATTTTATGAAAATAGCGTTTTTTTCTACCGAACTAAACTGAATGAAACCGGAATCAATTACCAATTTTTGGGCATTGCTAACACTTTAACGCAAAAGAGATAAATTCTTCCACTACAATTTTCCGCGATTTATAGCATTTACTTTTTACAATATTACTACACATAAATCGTTAAGCTTATGTGGTAGGACAAATTGGTCCCTCATACTTTAAAGTGATTAGATCAACACCATTTCACAAAGATCGTGTGACAACTGAACTGATAGTGTTTTCTTAAATTTCTATATACATCTATGTATGTATCTTCATAAATCGATTTAAAAAATGTAATTCTTGAACTTTCTTTTACGGAAAAGTTTTCCAAAAATGTTCATAGAAGGTTGGACCCCTGACGCCTCTGACTTTCGAACGCACATGCCATAGGACTTTCCTATCATAAAACGTAAGCTCGAAATAATTGGCTCTCATTTAAATGAGTTAAAGTTTCAAATTGGCTGCTTGACAGACAACGTGCTTGGCGCAGTGGGGGCTCAATGCATAGCTGTGCATGTGTGTACATATGTGTTCGTATGTGTTAGTACGTATGTGAGAATCTTGCCCATGAGGTGCACCTGAACGACTATTCCATTTGAAAAGACCTACACAAAAGCTTTAATAAAATGTAAATTAATTCGGACTTGCCAATCATCGAATAAGTTCATTGGAATTAGCATCGCGCATGTGCGTAGCGTTGAGTATTTACTTTATAGAAAAGAAAAAAAAAATGCACTCAACTACAGTGAGGACTTGAATTCGCATTCGCTTTCTTTCATCATTCTTCGGAAGGACAAGATATACATATTTCATTTGCTTGTACTTATACAAATGTAAATATTATTTACTCACGAAGAGAATTCCGTCCTTATATTGTGCTCCTTACTATCAATGCCTGACTGTTGATTAAAAATTTATTGCTGTTTTTAATGAGACGATTTTCTGGGTCAGGGAAACAAATTGATATATGTACGCGATAAAATACATATTTAAGTATTTGAATTAAGTTTTCAGTTGGTTGGTTTTCCCCCCTACTCCTGCAATGACAAAGTCACCAATCATTCATCGAGATACCGAGAATTTCAAAGTTTCTGGTATATTTTGCGTAACAATTCTAGTTGCTGGCCGTTGCTGGGATCTGCGTTTTCTTCTTGTACACGTGCAAAAAACATATCGTCAAAAAGTATCTTTAGTGGCAGCTTAGTGGCTTAAATTCTCTCGAAAATGCGAGAAATTACATAGGAACAATAGAAAATAGCAAAGATATATTACCAGTGCTGCCATCTGCAGCGAATTTAGCGGGAATTTTTCAAGTTTTTTTTTTTTTTTTTTGTTAGTTACTTTAAACTCGTCGGGGTTGAAAGTTCCAGTTTATAGAAGATCCATTAGAGCGACTTCTGGCGACCCTAGAACAAAGTGGTATTTTGAAAACGTCTTAGCAACTTCATTACTCTTTAGGATTCGCCTCAGTTCGGTAAAAAAAAATACCCGCGGAAATTCCTAGGCTCTTTCGCCGAGGGCAAAAGGGTATCATAAAAATATTCGAAACAGCCCTGACGGCATAAACAGCTGATTTAAATTTCAATTTGAGTTTGAATTTCGAAATGGGAAACCCATTTGTAAGTAATTATTATTAAACCACCTTCAAACTAAATATTTTGACATCAACTGTCACTTTCCTGCGAGAAAAAATTACAACTTCAATTATTTCAGCTAGGAAAGCCTGGGTTTCGATGTGCATTTTTAAGGCGAAAAAGCACTAAAATATTATGATATTTTTTTACTGAATTTGCGGCCAGCCGTCAGAAATGCCGCGTGAAATTTCTGTCAGGAATTTTCTGAAGCTTCTTTTTTTTTCATATGGAGATTATCATTCCTAGCCGAACTGAGGCCTAAGCTTTAAAATGGCAGCTCGTACGCGCCTGGTAAAAATCCTTTTACAAAAACAAAACAAAAAAAAAAAAAAACAAATTTTGTTTCGCGAAAATATCCGCAGTAGCGGGAGCGGGGAGCAAGGGGGCATTCGCCCCGGGCGCAAAATCATATTTAAAGTTTTATAAATGTCTTTTTATTTAGACTAGGGGGCGGGGGCGGCATTTTGTGCATTGTGCCCCTATTGCGCCCCAGGCGGCAGAATGTCTCGCTACGCCACTGAATATCCGTGTTCATATAACATTTCAAATAATAAAAAATAAATAAATATAATAATCAAATAAATAACGTCTACGGCCTGAACATACATACTTTGAACCGGTCTTGTTTTTGATATTGCCTTTTCTTTTTTCCTCTTGAGCGTAACGGTATAAAAAACCAAATTCAATAACTTGATTTAAGCTTTTTCATGTTAAACACATTAACTTAAGAGACCGAAATGATTATAACACACGAAAAGGCGAAACTTGCAAATCGTCTTGTCAGCATATCCTGCCGACTTCAAAGCTAACAAAAACAACAACAACAAACAACAACAACAAATCAAATAAAACTCTTTCAAGCATGAATGTCAACGACATAAAGAAAATTTTCAAATTTCTTTAAATACTTATAAATTTTGTAAATTCGATCAGCAATTTTTGTTTGCTCGCTCGTATTTCACGCAAGAGAAGCGCAGAAAACGTACGTCAAAAACGAAACAAAAAACTTAAAAAACATAAAAAACGGACTTGGAACATGATTCAAATTTTCTTCTCACACAATCTGAATTAATTCGCGTGTATGCCAGTAGGAAATATCATGCCGCGGCGACGTTGGAATACGCTCATTTCGAATGACACGTCAGTCAGTCATAATGCCTGATTTCCAATAATGTAGGAGCTCCTGCAAATTATCAACAAGTCCATAAACAGTACTGAGAGCATCTTTGTGCACTTACGTTTTTATATATACATATATACATATTTATGTATGTATGTAGGTATCTCAAAAGTTAGCCTTTGATTTTGGTAAAAACAAAATTTGGCTGCTAGGTAATACGTAGACGTATTTTTTGCGAAAAGCCAGAAAGTGGTGCGAGAAGACCCAGAATACACAAGAAAAATTTTTACATTTTTTATTTTCTCTTTTGTTAAAAAATTTTTCTCAGTGCAAAATGTACCGTAGCCATTTGATTCATCTTTCTATCTTAATTATTTTTTAAGATATAAAATAAAATTTCAAAAAGGGCTTACTGAATAGGATTTTTCAATCCCGCGAGGGGAACCATTATGGTTAACGGGGTTGGCAATCCCGCGGACCGACGCCGACAGTCCAACAGTGGGCATAAAATCTCAATCTGGTAAAAGCTTTTATTAAGTCACGAAAGATTGACCAAACGACCTTTTAACTTGGTACATTGGCGATTAGGAGCACCACTGGACTAAACCTCCCTGCCTGATCGCTGGCAGGCCCGCTTGTGGGAGTTTCTCCGGGGCTGTGTTGATAAGTTGAACTGGCACCAAATCTCGATCAATAGATTGTGATTGCGATAATGCTCCTACATGAGATAAAATTGCTAGACTGTGTGTACACGCAGTGCAAATCTTGCCTAAGTCCAAATCTTGCCTGATGATGATGATGATGATGATGATAGAACGGTGGTAGGGACATCAAGTCCCTTGGCATTCAGGCAATTTTTGCCTATTTTGCCGTCCCCAGGGAAGAGGAAGATTGAAAAGAAAGGAAATGGGAAGGTGGAAGGTGAAGGAAACGAGATGAGACAGGGGCTTAACTCTCACGGAACTTCCTTGTTCTCTTGTTGTAACCAAGAATTTCCGTGAGAGCTAGAGCATGAACCAACGGCCATACTGACTTAAAAAACCTATAGAAAAAATATTATTCAATGATATTTCAAGGACACTGCGCAATAAAATTCTAAATATCGATTTCTAGAGTGTTTTTAGATAGTACCTTTTCAAAAATCAAATAAACTTTAAAATCCCATCCAGGAAGCCGCAGACGGTTATACCCTTTCAGGAATTCAGACATTTGCCACTGATCGGAGCTTTGTGACGTCTCCCAAAGTTAACCAGATTGGTCAAACATGGTAGATCATTCAGGAAATCATCAGGTGTTTTTCATTGCTAAGTTTTCTTTTTTCTTCTTTTTTTTTACTTATAAGTCAAGACCAGTGGCTCTCAACCTGCGGCGATGGCTTCCAAATGGTGATAAAACTGTTTCAATTGATTCACCTGGTCAACCTTCAAAAAAGGGACGATTGGCCATAAAAGGTTGGAAGCCACTGATCTAAACCCTATTTGATTACAAGATCCTTCTTAGCATGGAGGCTTCTGCTGTTCTGCTCATGATAGTATCATTATTAAAGCAATTTCCTCAAGGCACTTCAGGTGCAGCTCTCCAATAAAAACTCTCAATGCTTATCCGCACCGTCAGTTCTCACAAAAAAAAAAAAATAAATAAAAAATAAAAATTGTAATTTTATGCGCGAAAAATATCGGTCCCTTTATAGTCTCCTCTGAAATGCACTCTTAATTGCCTTTCGTTTTAAAACTGACATTTTAGGATGTCGCACAATCACAATTCAACTCGACTCGGCTTGATCCAATTATATGCTTAATTAAAAAACGAACGAAATGACCGGACAAAAAAAGTCCAATCCGAACGACAAAAGAAAGATATCTTTCTTCGTTTTCGCTGTTGACAGTCGTCGAAAAAGGAAGAAGGCCATCGCCATCGCCATCACCATCAACCAATAAAGTTATGCAATTCCTTTTGATTTCGGCCTCATTATACCCGACACACTCTGTGTCGAGGGTATATTGCGTTTGTGTGGTTGTGTGTAACACCCAGAACTAGTCGAGATAGACCATACAAAATGTACTTATATAGAAATGATCAGCGTCACCAGGAGATTCGATTTAGACATGTCCGTCTGTCTGTCCGTCTGTCTGTATCAGCGTTGCCAGATGAATTTTCTTAAAAAGCGGGATTTTTTTAAAATTTATCCAAAAAATGCGGGATTTCACAAGCAATTGCGGGACAAATTTAAATTTACTTTCGCGAGACAACAAATGTGGAATTCCAACAAAAACCCCTTAACAAAGTATTAATTATGTATATTCAGAATTACTTTTTCTTTCTATGGCTTTATTGCTCGCATTCAAAGATTTTAAACATTTTGTTACGTTAGTAAATTATTTTTAAATTTCTTACATTTTGTTACATTAGTAGATTATTTCAAATTGATTTGTACTTTTCTGACCCTTTCACCGAATCTAAGATTTCTTTTTTATCTTTAACAAACTAAAAGTTAGTTTCCATATATTTGAAAAAAAGCGGGATTTTTCATGTCCCGGCGGGACATTATAATTTTAGGCCAAAAAGCGGGACATCCCGCAAAATGCGGGACGTCTGGCAACGCTGGTACATATATACATACTATTACTATTATTATTATAAAAAAAAAAACAGGTGTATATCTGTGCGAGTTTAAATAAAATTATTCATCATTAATGCGAAAATCGTTTTTCTGGGTGACCTTAATTGAAAGTTTAAACACCTTGTTGCCTGTGTTGTCACTTCGAATTATGAGAATTTCAATGAATCGTCTAAATACTCGTCGCAAATCGGTCAGTTAAAATCCCATGAGTTTTTTTTTTTTTAACATCTTCCGAATAAATTCTTTTTTTTGGGCCACCTGTAGCCTGGCAACTAGACATTCTAAGCCTTTAAATTCATTCGCGCTGCATATGCTCGTGCTTAGCCAGTGTTCCAGACATGGTCGGTCATGTGGTATGACGCATGCGTCCACACGGGCAATGCTTATGAAATCATGAAGGGCTACTGTATGCATCGATAATAGCACTCGATTCTCATGCAGGTCGTGTGATTCATGATCATGTATGGCAAGCAACAAAGTTCGGTTCTCAGACTGCTTTAGTTGCAGGAGTCAAAAATGACGAACTTGGATTTCCTGCCGATCGTAGCGCAATAAAATCGATGGTCATATTTTTTCTTTTTCTACGCCTTGTCTTATATTCGCTCCTATAGGTAGGTGAAGCATCCGGCCAAATAATAGCGATATGGGGAATTAGACAACTCTGTTCGGACATTTGTAGACATACATATTAGTCTATGAGAGGAAGTTAATCGGGATTATCGATTCAGCAGTACCGAGATTTCTAAATTTCTTTTAATATTTTTGTCAACGTTGCGCTACGGCACTGTTGCCAGTGAATATCTCGTCTTTAGGAGAGACTTAAGGCTCAGCTACTCTTGATTGAACGTAACTTAACTTAACTTAGAGAAAACTGTTTTCCACAGATTCTTATCTTAAGTCAAATTAAGTTTTCAGTGACTGATCCCATATAAAATGAACTAATCATAACAACTCAGCTGATTAAATAAGTAAAGTTAAGTTACGTTCAATCAAGAGTAACTGAGCCTTTACTCGAGAGTCAGACACACGAACATGTTTCCGAACAATTCCATTTGATTGCATGAGAAAGAAAGAGAAGCGCAGAACATTTAACAAACAATCGCCTTTTTTCTTCGCTCGTCTTTCTCTACTTACATGATTGTTTCAGAACATTTGTTCGTGTGTCTGACTCTCGACTTAGCAGAGCTGGAAAAACAGCCGATACCACTATCGATGGTTTCAAACTATCGAAAACATCGATGGATGTTTAAAGACTGTCGATAGTTTGGATTCATTGACATTTCCTTTTTTTTTTTAAATCTTCACCCAGCAAAAAACTGCTGCCGAAACTCACTAACACATATGAGAAAATGTTGCAGTTACTAACACGAGTGCATGTTCCGTAAACATATATTTTAGGAATTCTTCGATTCTTATGTGCCCCAATTTTTAAACCAAATGAGAATTATAGGCGTCATACTTAATTGCGTATGCTATCGTTAAAAAGTATGCACAGATTTCTAAAAATTATGTTAAACAGCTCAAAGATGATTATAATCTGACAAGCTCTAGTGCTGCATTTGATGTGTCTATACTGCGCTTAGCTAGGCTAGGCTAGGCTAGGGAAGAAAAGTGTTTAGGGGAAATTTGAAGTGACCCGGTTTTTATGTTTTTGAAAGATTTCTAAACCAAATTTAAGATAATTTTCGCCTTATTTTGAAATATTTGGGTTACCTAGATATACATATGTGGAATGGAATTGCCCGTTTAAATTTTTATTTCGTGTATTCGCTAACAACACTGTAAGACATTTTGATAGAAAAACATTTTTGATTGACTTAGGACGCATGGGGATTTGATATTGGCAGAGCCGGATCCAGCTGTTTCCCAACGCTGGCCAAAAACAATACATGCTGCCTATATGATGGCGCTGGTGGGATACCTTTTTAGGATATCTATGTGAAATTGCCTTCTCTCACAGTGCCACTCCGGGGATTCGAACGGCTTGGCACGCCCCCAAATCAGGGCCTGGATATTTTAACAATTTAATTCGGTCAACGGTTTTTTCTGAAACACGTCCGTATTCCGTATTCCGTGTGCTTACCGTGTGAACATAGTTTTAAACTATAAATAATTATTTCGGCGAATTCCGATGAGGGCTGTTTCAAAAGCAAACATGAAAGGCCCAGCCCGGCTAACTTTTTGACAAGTCAAATCAGAATCAGAAGCAAAATCAGATTCCGAATCGAAATCGAAATCGGAATGGGGATCCGAATTGGCATCAAAGACGAAAGAGGAAACTAAAAACAAGTAAGGGTGTTATAGTCAGGCGAGCCTGACAATAGAATACCCGACACAGACACACGTGCTCAAATAATTTTTAATATCAAGAGGTGTTTAAGGCCATAAGGGGCCCAACATACCGACTTTTGTTAAATTGCTTTATGTAACCTGCCCCTTTGCCACGCCCTCTTTTCCAATTTTTGTGAATTCTAATCGGAGGCGTAGACATACGCTCAAATCCTAAGTTTCATTGAAGTATAATATTTTGAAAAAGTCAGATTTTGAGGCAGTTTTGGGATTTTTGTGACAGACCCTAGTACTAGAGGTACCCTTAATTAAGGACCGATCTAGGAAATTTTTTGGGAGGATGTTAATGGCTACAATGGAAGTATAAGTGCCAACTTTCGTTCAAGTTCCATTTGAATTTCGGGTGCAGGAGAGTTTTCGAAAAACGCCCTTCCGCCACGCCCACTTTTCCAATTTTTTTAAATCACAGTACTTGCCTTTAAACATGTTCAAATTCCAAATTTCAACAAAATATCTTGAAAAACTCCGATTTTAAGACCCTAGTACTGGAGGTACCCCTAAAAATGGTCCGATCGGGTCCATTCTCAAACTTGTTCTTACTCATGTCACCGTGAGCACGCATACCAAATTTGGTCAAGATAGCTCGACTCCTTCGATAAGATAACTGTATACAGACCAGCGTTGCCAGACGTCCCGCATTTTGCGGGATGTCCCGCTTTTTGGCCTAAAATTATAATGTCCCGCCGGGACATGAAAAATCCCGCTTTTTTTCAAATATATGGAAACTAACTTTTAGTTTGTTAAAGATAAAAAAGAAATCTTAGATTCGGTGAAAGGGTCAGAAAAGTACAAATCAATTTGAAATAATCTACTAATGTAACAAAATGTAAGAAATTTAAAAATAATTTACTAACGTAACAAAATGTTTAAAATCTTTGAATGCGAGCAATAAAGCCATAGAAAGAAAAAGTAATTCTGAATATACATAATTAATACTTTGTTAAGGGGTTTTTGTTGGAATTCCACATTTGTTGTCTCGCGAAAGTAAATTTAAATTTGTCCCGCAATTGCTTGTGAAATCCCGCATTTTTTGGATAAATTTTAAAAAAATCCCGCTTTTTAAGAAAATTCATCTGGCAACGCTGATATGTACATACATACGAGAAAATAACGAAATGAATTGATGAAAATGAAAATATGTAACTACCCAGTTGGAAGTATAGATGTTGCTATAAGCATCGAACGTATCGATGAAATGGACTCCCATTCTAGATGACTACCTCGGATGACAACGAGAACATGGTGACATGATCGTTTGTTATGATGGATACAAGATGTCATAGGATTGGCTTGAAAGAACGAACATATTCCAAATACATATTTCGATACAATATTTTGTAGAAATGCTTTGAACCTGGCTTATCACTGTTGAGCTGGCTGCTTTGGTTGGTTGGTTAGTTGGATGGCTGACTGGACATTTGATGGGCTGGCTGGCTGGTTCACGTTCTACGTACATACGTACACGTGTGCCTGTCGTGACGCTCTTTTGAGATTCAAAACAAACAAAAAAAAAAAAAAAAAATAATGAATCAGTCCTGCTTATTTCTTTTCTTCTTCTTATTCTTTCGCTCTTTCTTTAAATGCTTTGTTTATTTTGAACATATTTATAGCCGACACACTCTGTGTCGAGGGTATATTGCGTTTGTGTGGTTGTGTGTAACACCCAGAACCAGTCGAGATAGACCATAAAAAATATATATAGAAATGATCAGCGTCACCAGGAGATTCGATTTAGACATGTCCGTCCGTCTGTCCGTCTGTCGTCCGTCGTCTGTCTTGTCGTCTGTATACAGTTATCTTATCGAAGGAGTTGAGCTATCTTGACAAAATTTGGTATGCAAGCTCACAGGTACATGAGTAAGAACAAGTTCGAGAATGGACCCGATCGGACTATTTTTAGGGGTACCTCCAGTACTAGGGTCTGCTACGAAAATCACAAAAACTGCTTTAAAATCGGAGTTTTTCAAGATATTTTGATGAAATTTGATATTTGAACATGTTTAAAGGCAAGTAATATGATTTCAAAAAATTGGAAAAGTGGGTGTGGCAGAAGGGCGTTTTTCGAAAATTGTCTCCTACGCCTGAAATTCAAATTGGACTTGAACGAAATTTGGCACTTATGCTTCCTTTGTAGCCATAAACAATCTCCCCAAAAATTTCCTTGATCGGTCCATTGTTAAGGGTACCTCCAGTACTAGGGTCTGTCACAAAAATCCCAAAACTGCCTCAAAATCTGACATTTTCGAGATAATTCAATGAAACTTAGAATTTGAGCGTATATTTAAGCCTCCGATTAGAATTTCAAACAAATGGAAAATTGGGAGTGGCAAAGGGGCGGTTTTTATAAAGAAATTCAACAAAAGTCGGCATATGGGACCCCTTATGGCCTTAAACACCACTTGATATAAGAAATTATTTGAACATGTGTGTCTGTGTCGGGTATTTTATTGTCAGGCTCGCCTGACTATGACACCCTCACTTGTTTAAAATGTCTTTTTGTGCGAGGATTTTTTTGTTTTGTTTTTTGACTTTTGACAACATAAAAAAAGAGCATTTCTCTCTCTCTCTCTCTCTCTCTCTCTCTCTCTCTCTCTCTCTCTCTCTCTCTCTCTCTTTCCCTTTCCCCTTTCTCTTTCCCTCTGTTTATGTAGCGTATTCGCATGAGGCTACATTATTAGCAATTTTAATGTTTGTTCGCGAGGAAAATAAATGAGAAAGGTAAATAAGAACCGAAGAAGAATAATCAGAGAAATAGAAAAAAAAAAAAAAAATAAAGAATAAAATATAAAGGGGAGAAGAAACAACGGTAATACCAGCGAACAAGAAAGAAGTTCATTGACGCAGCGCACTGTCAAAATTTTGTGAAACGGAAATGGCCACACATTCATCAAAAATTCGCCTTAAAATGCCTCATCTTTAAGCATTCATTCAGCGGAGCAGCAGTCCCCAACCCTACCGGGAACAATTCACTCATGCAGGCATTCAAAAATCGGCGCGCATTATGCCTGCTTTCCAATAATGCAGGAATTCCTGCGCTTCAATTCCTGCACGCAGTTGTTGTCAAGTAGGGATGATCGATATTGGGGAGCGTTCAAGTATTACGTAACGCAATTTTTGAAGATTTTAAGCACCCTCGCCCTCTCCCCATGTAACGCGAATTATGGTTGGTAACGCATCGTAACAATACCCTAATTGCTTTACGTAATACATAACGACTTGTACGATCCCTCCTCGACTTCGATAATATCGACTGAAATCATTATCGATATTTATTTATCGTAAAAACATATCGATGTATCGATATAGCGCCCATTTTGAATCTGCATTCATTTGTTGAACAATAACCTTTTTTTTAATTTCAAACAAACGTCTCTTGACCCGTTGCACACAGGCGACGATCCAAAAATATCGCTCTGCGATACTAGATTTTAAATATCGATTTCCAATATGTATATCGTAATGAAAAATATCACTAATAAAGGCTCAGTTACTCTTGATTGAACGTAACTTAACTTTACTTATTTAATCAGCTGAGTTGATATGATTAGTTCATTTTATATGGGATCAGTCACTGAAAACTTAATTTGACTTAAGATAAGAATCTGTGGAAAACAGATTTCTCTAAGTTAAGTTAAGTTACGTTCAATCAAGAGTAACTGAGCCTTAAATTTCGTGTCGATGTTTAAAAATATGACATTTTCACATACAGCTCGACTCCAGTGACGTCATCAGTGACACCTTCCGAAGAGGACCATAATGAAATCGTGGAATTCCAATTTTGTTTGAATGCTGGCCCAATAGGGCATGAAATTTTGCGCAGCGGAATTCTTGTGCAGCAACTGCTGCACTATTAGAAACCAGGCATGGCGAAAATTCTCCAAAGCATGCTTCCAAACTGATTGCCTCCTCCTGATTGGCAACATTCATCCAACAATGTACTCAACTATTCCGTGTCTAGTCGCAAATGAACGTAAGAGAGGACTACTTTTTACTAATAAATACATTTATACATATATATGTATACCTACTTACGTATATAGAAACATATGTATGTACATTAATATGTTTTTATAGACGTTATACGCTTGCTTGTGGTCTTAAGTACGCACATAGTAAAGCACCAGAGAGCGCACGAATTACGTTAGTTGAAGCTGACCGCAATTGAAATTGCGCAAGCGCATCAACTATTGCGAAATAGCAGTGAGCTGGGCGTGCTTGCGTGCTTCTGCGCACTGTGTGCATGGGTGTGTGAGCGTGCAAGCGCGTTCATTTGTATGAGGGAGCGATGTGCTATCGTTTGCACTTGATGCACTTCAATTTGGATTGTATTTTGACCATGTCTAGATCGACAGCCGCAACCGCATTTCTCTTCAATGACTTGTTGCGTTACGTCGCCGTGCAATGTGTTGGGGTTTTTTTTTTTTTTTTTTTTTTTTTTGAAATTTGTTTTCTTTTTTGCGAATACACCTTGGTTTGTACAATGAAGTTTGTAGTTTTTTCTTCGCAGTTGTTGTTGTATGTAGTTGTTTTTTTGTTTGTTTTGTTTTTAAGCCACATAATGTCAAGTTGAAGATACCATGCCAGAGTAATGTTTGGATTTTCTCGTAACATTGAAAGTTGATTGCCTCTGCCGCCGCCGCCGACGCTGTCGCTGCCGCTGCCGATGCTGCTGCTGCCTCTGATGCATGAGCATCGGCCACTGCACTCTGCTTGCAGCTTTCATACATTCAAGCACTCACTTGCACATAGCTACATAGGTACACATATTGATGTTGTACATACATATGTATTTCTATTAAGAAGAGGCATGGGATAAATCAGGAATCGTGGAAAACAAGAAATATTTTCACTTTTTAAGAATTTCGGATCGATTGAGAAAACGAAGGAAATTTCAATTTGAATTTATTACACAAGAGTCTGGATAGTGTGAACTAACTTTTGCAAGGTTTGTTCACACTACCGAAACTGTTTATACTATCAAGGCACAATTTTTTTTTTTTTTTTTTGTTTAAATTCACTTTGTTTAGTGGAAATATTAGTGTTGCAACGGATATCCGGCAGGCTGCCAGGACGGATAGCCAGATATCCGGCTGCCGGATAGTTAATTTTTTATGTTATAGGTATATTTTTTTTGTTTTAAGGCCATATTCAACGGCATACGGCATAGCAATGATCCTCGGCGTTGGCGTTTGGTAGAAAAAATTTCGAACGTTATTTTTTGACACAGCACACATTTTAGTGGTGCTTGTTTCGAGTGGTTTCACCGAACTGCAATAAAAAATCTTTGTGAATGGAATTTTTCTGAGAAAATGTTAGCAGAACTGCATCCAGTTTCCTCCAATCGCTTCATTTTCAAATCTGCATTCGAAGTACAAATATAATATAGCAAATGTTTAATGGGAGGTATCCGGCGGCCGGATATAGATGGTATCTGGCGGCCGGATAGGCCGAATACCGGATAGTGGCCGGATATCTGTTGCAACTCTAGCAAGTATGCTTTTAAAAGTTGAACCTAACGTTGTTCATAAATCATTTTCCTAAAAGCTTTTTTCAATTTTTTTTTTTTTTTTTTTTTTTTTTTTGGAAGTTCAAAATAGGGACGTTTGGTTTTTATGTTTACCTCCTGCTGATTTCTGAATGGCCTTCTTGTCAAAAGTTATAATACCAATGTAAAAGTTCTCCATTCGACTGTACTTGCCTTTATGTCTGATAGTTTTCAATAGTGCGCAGGAATTCTGGCAAATATTCAACACATTCAAACATATGAAACGAGTTACAATCAAACGGACAATTTACTGAAATTTCCGGCCATCTCACCATGCTGCCATCACACTTTACGAATACGCGAAACTTCCCACAATCTGGTTGCTCTTTTTCGATGACATTTATTGATCAATGTCAGTGCCGGTCGCCGCGTCAGACGTAAAAAGTATTTATGTTCCATAAATGTCTCATTGGAATGCATGGCAAACAAAAATTTAGATGTCTGGTCGCCCCGACAGTCATTGTTTTATTTCATCGTACACCCTTCATTGTGTCCAATATCTGACGTCACAAAATCTTAAGCAATTTATAAAAAAAAAACATTCGCGCACTCCACTCCATATCGATTCGAATAGAGAAAGAGAAGTTTTTCTGATTAGAAAATTAAATTTAAAAAAAACAAAAAACAAATAAAAAAATCCAACAAAAGAGAAACAAAACTTTAATAAAGCTGCACACAATCGATGGTCATTGTTTTGATTAAGTTTCGCCGTCATACCAACCAATTTCAATGTGAAGGTCAAAGTCAGTGGCTCACAAAAAAAAAAAAAAAGAACCAAAAAATATAAACGAAATAATTGGAAAAATTGCGCGATACGCAGTGCTAAGTCCGAATTATTAGTGACATAAACACTTTTCACATCGGTTCGCATGTGAAAGCATTCATAATTGACACTCGCAATTTATTTCTTTTTTCATTTATTTATTTATTTATTTTTTTTTTTTTTTTTTTATTTTTTTTTTTTTGCTTAAAACTTGCGGTTGTAGGTTTTTATTTTATGGACGCAAAACAGCTTTGATTGAATTTATTTATTTAAAGTTTTAGTTTTATGACGCTGTCCGGAGCGAAAAGCCGGTACGAACGAAGTAAACAAACCAAGAAAATATGGTTAATTGAAGGAGTTTAATTCGGATAAATTTTGGGTGCTAATGGCTGGGCGTACGGCAGTCTAAATTCCCAACTGCTGGGGATTGAGCGACGCGAAGACGCGAGCGGTAGCTGATCTAATATTTTTCCAGCCAAATACCGGCACACTAAAAATTTTCATGGGCAAAATGTACCTGTGTGAAGAGGGCCAATTAGACTCGTGCACTCGAGGTGTGTCGAGTGTGGATAGTGCGAACTCCGGAAAGACCGAACACCTTGGTGGTGTGAACACATGGACCGACGGCTATAAAACACATACATAATGTTGTTCATATTCTAACTTTTTGCGAGAAGCAGTGGCAGATTAGCCTCATAGGCAATATAGGCAGCTGCCTTGGGCGGAAAATTTTCAGGGGCGGAAAATTCTGATCGTCAATGCATCAATAACAGAAAAGGCAAAAATTATGCGGCTGTCTGAGGCGGAAAAAATCTCAATTGCCCATGGCGGCATATTGTCGTAATCCGTCCCTGGCGAGAAGACCATATAGAACTATAGCTGCAACTTCGGCCAAAAGCTATTACGTGGTACACCACAACACTCGACTTGTGGCGTGGTTCACCACAGTTGACCTTTTTCACCAAATCATGCCATAACGCGCCAAAATTTGGCCAAAGTTTCAGCTATAGTTCTATATGGAAAAGACCGTTCCAAACCATTCGGAGATTCAAAAAACTAAGCTATTTAAAAAATATATAAAAAAAAACTTTTTTTTTTTTGAAATTTTTGTATTAATTCGTACACATATAAAAATTGTGTCTTGATAGTATGAACAACCTCGGTATGAACAGACCGTGCAAAAATTACTTCACTCAATCCAGACTGTATGTGTATTTCAAAAGGTGCAATACACTAAACTGACGAACTAATCGATATTTATGTCCTTAACCATTCAAATGTCATAAACCCTTTTTTTTTTATTGGCTGTCCTCATCATTTTATTTAATTAATTGAGGATCCAAGATCAGCGCCACAGTGACCATGTTCTCGCTTATGAGCAATGTTAAACATGAATAATTGTTATCCAAAATGACAGTTCATCCACATTCACAATGACGTCATCTAGTGAAGCAGTACAACAATTTCTGATGGCATTGCATTTATCGAACTTCCGGCTACGAACTTCACCCCCACCGAAATACCTACCGAAATGCCGTCCCGATTGAAATTGTGTTTTTTATGAGAAGAGCGTGTTAAATTGGAGACTTTTTTTAAATAAAATAAAATAAAATAAAATGATAAATAATGATATTTTTGCTTTACATTCTGACGCGCTATTCAATTTTTGCTCTACTATTTGTTACATTTACAGTTTGACCTTGAAAATGTGATGTTTCAAGCAAAAACGACGTGCAACTTTGTGTTAATTTATTATATGTATATATATATATATATATATATATATGTATATGTACATATATTTATATATTTTTTATTTTTGTTTCTTATTTTTAATTGAGAGATCAATTGAGAATCAATATTATCAATTTCGACACCGAAGTGGATTGCATCAATCAAAATCATCAACGTCAATCAAATCAATTGACACTTTGGTTTTTTATGTAAGTCAAGCTTTAATGGAAAATCTAGCCAATGCACACTAAACAAAAGGCGCATGAACTGATTTCATCGGTGACATTTACAGTATCAATATACATACATATACATATGTCATCGAAGTTAACCCACTCCATCCCGACTGTAGACGGACTCTATTCAAATAAACTAAACAAAATACAAAATAGAATCAAATCCGTTTTTCTCTGGCCGAAAAATCGGACTTTTTCATTGAAAAATTGTGGCATAAGAAAGTTAAAGAATCGCACAGCCCCAAACAACAAAGGATAGGAAGGGATATGATTACGGACTTAATATTTAAAGTGACAGTGTACGCCAGTGTTTGCACAGAAGAATCTCATTCACCCGAAATCCGGTTATCCAATTATCCGACTATCCGAACTCATTCTTCACGGCTGTCATGAACGAATCTATAAATAAAAATTAACTAAAATTATTTTTTTATTTTGGCTTTAAAATCTATTGTCCGTATTTATCCGATTTTCCGGACTTATTCTTCGCAGCTCTTATCTATAAAAAAAAAAAAAAAAACTTATGTTATTAAAACTTATCCAATTAAATGGAATACCTCATGTTTTCATTCGGATAATTGGGATGCTACCGAACATCATAGGGAGCTTCAATTTCATCGATATGATATGATATAGAATCTAGATTATCCGAAAACCGATTATCGGAATATTCCGGATAATCTGGGATAATTTTTCACGGCTGTTATTAAAATATATTTTTTGTTTGATTACTCTTTGAAATCTATTATCCGGATTTATTCGATTTCATGGAAGACCCCTGATTCGGATAATGGGTATTCTACTGGTTGTCATATTTAGCTTATATTTCATGGATATCAACCGCTTAAAACTTATTGTTTCTTGTCATAAACAAAAACATTTCCGACGGAGTACATCACCATCAGTGGACTAAAATTTCTACAATGCAAATCATCAGTAACCTTTTTTTTTTTTTGGCTTTCCTATTGCTTGGAACACGTTTTTCTGAACATCGTTTTCATTTTATCATACATGGGGTATTCACACACGTTGATTTTGCGTGTCACCTGCTTGAATGAAATTCTTGCGATTAGCCCATTCTAATTAGCTCACGCACCGAACTTATGGCGTGTGTAAGTTTGTTTACACCTAAAATGTGAATGTGAAGCAATAATTTTGAAAAGATAACGAGCTTATATACATATTTACATATGTATGTATGTTTAATTATATTGCTGAGAAATGTCCACAGCTTCACTCCTGTCATCTTTATTGGGTTGAGCGAGCAGGCTTACTGCTCTTACATACATATGTATGTACATATGTGTTCAGAAAAATGATAAGATCGCACTTTGTAATGATTCCATGAAAATATTTACATGCTGGCCGACAGATATTTACGTTTACGATTATATTAATTCAATTGATATATGTATGTACATACATACCTACGTACGTATATTATTAAATGCTGTAGCTGTAAATATTCCATTTAGATTGAAATCTTCCTTTTCTGGAATAAGACTATTAACCTATGAAAAACCGTCGTACTATCATTTAGAACATGTCAGTCCCAAATTTTACAGTACATTTAGTACCCAGCACTAAATTTCATTCCGAATCCCCAAATCACTTCGAAGTTTGAAAGAAAACCTTTTCAAAATCTGCACTAATGATTCTCCGAATTTTGGAATTTTCCAGTTAATGGAATCATAATATGATTATTATATGCATTCCGGATTTTATCCATACGCGTTAAAGTGCACTGAAATTTTTGCTGAAATCATATATAACGCTGAAATGGTGTAAAGATTCTATGCAAACAATATTATCCGGAAAAGAATTTTATCTAAAAGAGTATCTTCGAAAAACGCTTTTATCCGGAAAAGGGTATCTTTGTCAGTAAATTTGACATTTTATTCAAAAGAAACTTTCATTACGGGAAGTAGCTTTTATCAGAAGTAGCATTTATCCGAAGAAGAATTTTTATCCGGAAAAGCATCGTGTTTAAAGTAAATAGCAGAGCTAGAGAACTATCGATAATTGCGACAATTGATGAGACTATCGGAAGATATAAGTATTTTAAAATTAAACTTATTTGGTTGGCAAATTGCTAGTGGTTGCAATCAAGAATGTTTGATCTGTTGATCATTTAAATATCAACCAATTGAAAGATATAAATTTAAAATTTAATGGTGGCCCTATAATAAAATCTTCAAATTTAAAAAATATTGTGTAAAAGTATCCTTGCTCAATTTATATCACGTGATAATATACAACAAGCCGAATTTTATAGCCTTTTGTACTCAATTCTCCTTACATTGTAACCAGCACTGATGCTAGGCAGCATTTTGGTCAATCTTTTCCCTTGGATATTAAAAATAAATTCCTGTATTTCTGTTTTCAATAGAAAAGTGATCAGTAAAAATCCCTTGTAAAAATTTGAAGTGATTTTTGGTTAAATGTAAAATCGGAAAAATTCCTCAAAACTAGAAAAACCCCTCGATCTGGCATCAGTGCATAGCATACGCAGTTTAGCATTACGCCTATAATTCTCAATTGGATTGTAAAATTGGACACTTAAAACTAGCAGAATTTCTGAAGATTTTTCACGACGTGATGTAGCAAGCCGGTGTGTAAGTGGGTGGCTTAATTGTGGGTTTTATAGGACTGGAGAGCTATCGATAATTCGATAATTCGATAATCGATAGTTCAATAATAGATAGGTCTGATAATCGATAGTTCAATAATAGATAGATTTAATAATCAATAGTTTCAAAATCTATATATGCAGTAATCGATAGTTTCAATAATCGATAGTTTCAATGATCGATGGGTTCAATAATCGATAGTTTCAACAATCGATAAAGTATTTAATCGATAATCGATTGTTTCAACAATATATCGGTTTAATAATCGATCGTTTTAATAATCGATCGTTTCAAAAATATATCGGTTTAATAATCGATCGTTTTAATAACCGATTGTTTCAATAATCGATCGGCTCAATAATAATCGTTTTGATAATCGATCGTTTCGATAATCGATAACTTTGATAATCGAAAGTCGAATTTTCGAGCGACTGTCGCCCTAAAATAAATAAGGGCATTTTAAAGCATTCTGTCCATTTCAAAAAAAGGACAGCTCTCTCTCTGTCACCACCAGCACCACTTTGTCAAAGCTAAAGTAAATTTCAATGAATCAAAACTATCGATAGTCTTCAAACACCATCGATATTACCAATAGTACTATTGATTGTTTCTCCAACTCTAGTAAATAGACTTTTCATTCAATTTCATCTGGAGCAATAACTCTTATCCGGAGAAGTAGCATTTATCCGAAAAATTATTCCTCGATTTTAATCACTTAATTTCTTGCAATTTGACAATAATTATTATGTGCAGAGACTTTGATTTGTTTCACTCTTTGTTTTTTTTTTTTTTTTTTTTTTTTGGTCACCAAACACCGTAGTTCCGATTGGGAGGTTTATCAAAAACGAACAAAAGAGCGCTCTGCAGAGCGAAGTCATTCATCGTACTTGAATATTTTTGGCGTGCAATTCTCGAAATTTGGCAAAATGACAGTCTATTGATAAGAGAATGTCTAATCATATACCATACACACAAACACACACATATTCACACTCACAGGCACGTGTAAATATACATACATATGTATGTATGTATTTTCGTGTATATAATACGAAATGCAAGAAAGCGAATAAAATCGTTGAGATAAAGTGCGGTGAATTGCGGTGACATTGAAAAAGTAAATTCACTTTCTTCGCATTCTGCATGTACCCGAATTTGTTTTCTCCGAAAAGGGCGAAAAGGGCGTGGGGTGGGGACGGAACGATTTTGCGGCTCACTCGTTTGTACATATGTTTGCATTATGTGTTTTTTTTTTATATTTTTTTTATTTTGCCATAAAAAACCTGTTTCAATATTTACTGTGAACTATAGCAACCCATGGGACTCCAAATATCGCGCTCTGGTGTCACTGATAAGCTTCGTCTTTGCCCGCTTCTTCTTTTTCTGCTTCGGCTTCTGCTTCTTTTTCTTCTTCGGAGGGAGAATTGCGTTTTATGCAATCCAAAAAATTTCAATTTTTAGTTCATTTGTCGCATTCATAATATTGAGACGTGCATTTTTCAAACGAATATACAATTAGTATTACATAGAAACATATATCCAAACATATATGTATACCCATATATATTTTTATATGTTCGTAATAAAATAAGAAAAACAAATAGTGAAAGAGACGAGAGTACATAATAATGAAATCAATAACAGACTGCAGCTAAAAATACTTTAATCTGCATGATCGAATAATAACAATAATAATAATCAGAGTAGTCAGGCGCTGAGCTCCTCCGAACAGATATAGAAACTAAATTTCAAGTTATTCAAGGAAACAGGTCTACACTCTGGTTACATACATACAAAACATTCACGCATACATGAATACGCAAATACATTTTCACTGATACGTATTTATCTGATTTCTTGAAAAGCATTTATCCGTAGGCAAAAGAGCTGTCATCTCAGCATGTTTTCGCAGGTTGGTTGAAAGAAAAAGTACTTTCGCACAATTCTTCCATATAAGAGCGACTCCAGCGCTCAATCTCCCCCCGGATAAAAGAGCTTCGTTTCAACGAAGGCATTTTCTGGATAACATCAAATTGTTTTCGTTGAATTGTATCCAGTTCTTGTATCCGGCGATCACTGTAGGTTTGGTTTATAAAGAACCACGTGAACAACTTTGTCTATCCGGTCTATCCGTTGTATATTCCTTGTGCAAAGGCATGAAATAAATGATATAATTTAGATATTACATACCTAAAGTTGCTATCGATTATCCGAACATCGATTATATCTGGATATCCGGACACATTCTTCATGGTTATTTTTTGTTTGATTTGACTTTAAACTCGATAATTCGGATTTATTTATTTATTAAAATCAAATTTTTGTATAATTTTGCTTTAAAATGTATTATCCGGATTTATCCGGTTATCCGGAAGCATTCTTCACGGCTCTAATTACCGAATGAAAAATGATTTGGCACATTTTTACAAACTAGTTTGAACCAAAATTTTAAATTTCATATGTCATTCGATTTTTTTTTTTTTTTGTATCGTATTGTCTAAGTGACGTATGTATGTCTGTATGTAAGTAAAACCCTTTTGTATCAAAAAAGTTACATTCCCAGCGTAAAATTATCTCCTGCATGACAATGTCATCATTGATGTCATCGATGACATATAGGTGACATTTTCATGCCTGAAACTTTGGGGGAAATGTCATCGTGGAGGGATGCTGTTCACGTGCTTGAATCTCATTGGCTATTGAAATTTAAATAAGGTTTTAGCGTCAGTTGAACGATGGTTCGATCCCTGGCTGAGGCGAACAAAAATTGTTAAAAATAGATTTTTAAAAATTTGCGAAACATTCAAAGAGAGGGCAAAGAAGAGAGTTATCAAACTGGTTTCTATAAATTGACATTTAAAGAGAGAAAGAGCATAATGTGCTGCTCTCAAATGATTTTTTTCGCTATCGCACCCCCTAGCATGACATTGTCACCGGTGAATTCACTGTCCAATTCCTGTACAAATGTCATACAAAGTGTCATATGAATTGTCATGCATACCGGATCCAAAGTCACCCTGACTTCATCGATGATGTCAGCGGGACATTTGCCGCTGGGTTCTTATAATTTTTTGTAACTTGACTGAAATCGTTTTATCCGGATTTATCAGGATTTTTTCCGAATTTATCGTATAACAAGGAAAACCCCTGGTTTTATTTAATTCGGACAATCAGGATTCTAATGCTCATATATAGATATGTATCTATAGCATTTATAAATACACTAAACCCACTCCAGCCAATTGTATCGAATTTATTGACTTCTTTTCTTACCTCCTTTTATACGTCTTAAGGCCATTTCAACTAATAACAATTGTATTCCTTTTATCTTTTCTTTTCAAAGACTGTCGTAAGAAACATGGAAACCATTTGTGTTCAACACAGCATTTAATACTGAGGAAACTTTCCTCAGTACAATAACAATAACTGTTACAACAACAAATACCTCGTTAATTATAAAAATACAAAAAAAAATAAAAAACACTAACGAAAAAATCCTTTGGAAAAGAATCAAAAAATGCAGTAATCATAATTGCGCCATAGAAAACTTTTAATAAAAAAATCAAAAGCAGAATTAGACAGACGCGACACCGAAAATAAAAAACCATGAATCCGCTCCCTTAAATGGTTTCATCCAATCAACTACAACTACATTCAAAGGAGATATATGTATATGTGTGTGTGCATATCTTTTAGCTTCGAGCCTAATCACTTCCTTGTAGAACGTATCTGCATCTTCGCATTGTGTTACTCCTCGAACGGTCTTGTCTTTAATTAATCCCGATTCTTCAGTCCCCCACCCCCCACCCCATTCCATTATTGCTTTGCTGACGTGCTGACGTCCGTAGTGAATATGCATCCTACCACGCACATAAATGAAGTTGACGCGAGCAGTCATCGTGTGAGCAATAACAAAGCGAACAATATAAGTCTTCAGAGCGCACCATCCGCAAATTTGGCATCCTTAAAGAACGGCGGAACCCACGATAACAACGGTTTCAATCACCGTGAGAACAGCAATGACAAAATCAACGGTCACCTAAAGTCCACATCACTTCAAAACGGCAATGGGAACGGAACGGGAACGGCAACGGCAACGGCAATGTTAGCAGTAGCAGCCTTGACAATAGCAATGGAAATGGCAACACAAATGGCAATATCAACAGTAATGGCGGCACAATATCGAATTCGAATGGTTGCACCGAGGGTTATAAAAACGATGGTCGTCGAGATTCGACACAAGTTTGGACACCATTGCTAGCCAACGGTGGGAATAACGATGGAATCGTTCGAGTCAATGGCAATGGTAATGCCAACAGCGACAGCATTGGCAATGGAAACAACAACGTTAAGTCCAACAATGGCATATCCGCTGATGATGATGATGGCCAGACTGTACTGTACGGTTCTCCGGCAAGTAATAACAACGATTGGAAAGACGCCGAAGAGATGAATAATCTAAAGAATGGTATTCTACATCGGCACGCACAGGTCCAGCAGCGGCATCATCAACTAGATCCAAGCCAAAATAATCTTCACCATCACCATCTCCATCATCAACATAATAATCATCATCATCAACACAATAATCATCATCCTCATCATCATCATCAGCAGGGTAATAATAACGGGTCGCTGATAAATGGAAAGAATGGTTTCGGTGTTGTTGCCGAGAAATATGACGAACAAGATCCATTGACGGGTCTGTACAAGGAGAACAAGAATTCACGTGCCAGTGACTCGGAAGAATCCGATTTTGATTCGGGACTAAGCGGAACGGATGAACGGAAACAGCCCAGCTGCGGTATTTTCGGCTGTCGTCCACGTTGGGCCCGTCGTTTTGCGTCGACGCATATTTTCATGGTCGTATTCCTGCTCGCTTACATCCTGCAGGGTATGTACATGACCTATTTCGTTTCGGTGATCACAACGATCGAGAAACTCTTTCAAATAAAATCCCGAACTACGGGACTTCTGCTCAGTGCCAGCGAAATGGGTCAGATTAGTACGGCGATGTTGCTAACTTATTTCGCTGGACGAGGCCATCGTCCACGTTGGATTGCCTGCGGCATGGTAATTTTCTCATTGGCGGCCTTTGCCTGCTCATTACCGCATTTCATATTCGGGAAACAGCTCATGCTCTCCAATGCTGCTTTCAATTCTCAAAGCGATCTTCCAGCGAGCGGCAATCGTGGAACGCCGCCATTGGCAGCCATGATGATGAATGGCACACAAGAATCCGTATTCGGAAATTTCGGAATCAACCAACACGATAGTAATTTATGCCTGGAGGGCGGCAACGTATCATCACAAAGTACAGGTAGTCGTCGTCGCCGTCTATTGAATGATCGATCGCATCCGATCGTATCTGATCGCATTGTTATAATTCATGTTTTTTTTTCCACAGAATGCAATGAGGATCGCAAGCTCGAACAGGACTCACATTCAAAAATAACAGTCATCGTACTGTGCATATTTTTCGGTAGCTTGCTCAGTTCGGGCATTGGACAGACGGCGGTAGCCACTCTTGGTATTCCATATATCGACGATAATGTGGCAAGTCAGAAGTCTGCTGGCTACATTGCGATCACCATTGGGGTTCGTATCCTGGGGCCGGCATCGGGTTTCATTGTCGGCTCGATATGTACACGACTTTATGTGAACTTCTCGAATCCGGGCTACGATGCAAGCGATCCACGTTGGATCGGCGCCTGGTGGCTTGGTCCAGTTATGATCGGTAGTCTTATGATGATCTCATCGATTGCTATGTTCTCATTCCCGAAGGAATTACGTGGAAAATCCAGCAACGTTCAACCGAATAGTAACGAGAACGAAACAACCGAATCCAATCGAACGCCAGATATCGAACCGGAAGAGAAACCGCGACTACGAGGTAATATCGATTAATTACCGAGGTCGATAAATTCATATACTTATGATATATATATATATATATATATATATTTTTTTTTTTTTTTTTAGATTTCCCCAAAACTGTGCGACGACAGCTAAGCAACGATATACTCATGTTCCGCACAGCGTCGTGTGTCTGCCATCTTCTACCGATTTCGGGTCTCTATACCTTCTTGCCGAAATATCTTGAAACTCAGTACCGTTTAGCACCCTACGATGCGAATATGATAGCAGCCTTCGGTGGAATACTGGTCATGGGTGTGGGCATTGTTATGTCCGGACTGGTAATACTCAAAATAAAACCCTCCGCAAGATCTGTGGCCGCATGGATTGCATTCACTGCGCTCGTTTATGCAGCTGGAATGATTGTACTCATGTTCGTTGGGTGCAGCATGAACGACTTTGCCGGCTATAAATCGGGCGATGCCAATTCGTGAGTATGATCGAGATTTCTAGTTCTCAGAAACGCCTAAAAAAAAAAAAACAAACAAACAACAACAAAAATTATTTCTTCCCGATAGCCCAGCAATGATTGAGCCTGCTTGCAGTGCAGCCACCAATTGTTCTTGTGATAAGGAGTACTTTGCTCCCATATGCGGCCAGGATGGAAAGATCTATATATCATCTTGTCATGCAGGCTGTAAGGATTCCGAATTGCGCAGGAATGATAATAGGACCATTTACTCCAATTGTGCATGTATTCCGGATGGTAAGCACAAACAAAACATGGATGTGATTCTAAAAAGTGTTCAATATTATTTCCCGAAAATAGATCCCGATCAACCCGAAGCATATGCGGCTATTAATGGTTACTGTGATAGCAATTGCAAGAATTTCATCCTCTTCATATTGATATTTGCTGTTTGCGTATTCATGCATTCGACCTCCGAGGTAGGAAGCATGCTCCTCGTCATGCGCTGCACTCATCCAAAAGGTACAACACAACTCCATCGATACTTCTTCTTATTTTTCCCCGCTCTTTCTCTCGTTAATTGATTACACTAGCGTACAAATTATTAATTTTTTTTTTTACTAGGAGTTCTAAATTCACTTTTTTATGGACCTTGAAAAATCTTTATCGAAACCTTTTTTTATATTTGAAAAAAAAAAACAAAAAAAAATTGTTTAAAGCAGATATGTATTGCAAAATTGCAAATTTAAGCTTTATCACAAAAATACGTTGCGTGCGTTAAAGCTTAAATTTACAATTTTCATTGCCTTTATTTCCCCAGTTTGAAATTGCTCTGCCATTTTCCCAAAGATTTTGAAAACTGAAATCTCATTAGGGGTATTCGCAAGGACGGTGAAAGTCTGTCGGTAAATCTCGACGTCGGAATATTTTTGATTAAAAAACTCTGTTGTTTTTTTTCACTCCGAATAGATAAGGCAATGGCCATGGGTGTCATTCAATCGGCAATTGGCCTATTTGGAAATGTTCCCTGCCCGATTATTTATGGCGCTGTGGTTGATTCGGCTTGTTTGATTTGGAAAACCGTTTGCGGGAAACATGGCGCATGTTCACTATACGATGCTGACACTTTTAGGCACTATTTTTTGGGTGAGTGAACGATTGAGAGCAGCAGGAACGCTTTTGTACGTGAATTCAACGCATGCAAACGTATGGTAGCAGTTACAATCAACAGCTGATTTGATTTTGGCTGGTTTCATATGTTTTCATATGTTGAATACTATTTGTAGGAATCCCTGCGCTTATCGAATTTAGAGAAATGAGAAAAGATTTGATTTTTATTCTGAATTTTAGGCATCACCGCTGGAATAATGTTTTTGGCATTTATTATGGATTTGGTAGTCTGGAGCAAGGCACATCGCATTGACATAGCACCTGAAGAAAGCAATGAAAAAAACGTGGAGACTGAATGCAATCGAACGATGTCAATGCCGGATACGAATGTATAGATCCTATTTGAAGAAGGAGAAAGAAAGAGAGACAGAGACAGAAACAGAGACAGAAGCAGAAACGGAAAGAGCGAGAGAGCGAGAATGCGAGAGGGCGAAAGAAAAGAAAGAAAAAGAAACAATTTATTCTATAAAATACAATGTCTATGCCATGAGGTCCCATATTGAGGCCCCAGTTTACTCATATTATAAACAAACAAACAAACAAAAACAAAAAAGAAGATAGAAAAAAGGAAGAAATTTGTATGGAAAAGAAAAACAATAATTACGCTCACACTCAACGCACACAATGAATGAATAATATATATATATATATATATATATAATATATATATATATATATATATTTATAAATATGAATGAAAGAAAATATTCTTACCGAAGGCTTACTCAGCTATCCTACTTTGAAAGTACGTAGCACTTTGGCGCACTTCTCAGAAATTTCCATATTGTTGAATTTGAAATATTTAAATATATACATATATATATATTTTAGTTTTATTTTTTATTTTTCCAACGAATCCAATATATATTTACATATATATGTATGTAGTATGTTATTAGTATTACTTTTAATCGTAATAGTGTTTATTGCATGTAATCTAATTTTTAAGTGGCTCATTTTAATTATGTGTGTATAATCACAGTGCAACACCAAAAAAAAAAAACCATATACGGACACCACTACGTGATAAAAGACTAAAAAAAAAAAGACCCGTGTCTCCCAATTTTCCCCAAAGTCATGCACTTTTTGTTTTATGGGCCCCCAAAGATTTGGGGCCTCGGTATCATTTTCGTAAAAATGTGATCATTTTCTCAGGCTCATACCTTGTAAACCGTTCAGAATTTCGATTTACTCTCTGAGGCAAAGTTGTAGCTCTTGTCATAAGGAACAAAAATTGCCAACATATAAAATCCAAAAAACTTCACCTTCCAGGTCAAAATCGCAAAAAACTTAAAAAATTTCGATTTTTTTTTTACCTTTTTTCCCGTGTTCAGGTCCATAGGTAGCAAACCGTTCAAAATTCAAGGAAACAATAAACTACAAAAATGTACCTAAGATCTCAATAAACAAATTTCTGAAACATATAAACTTCCTAGAGATGATTCTTAACACCGTTTTTTTATTTCATTTGTTTTTTATTTACTTCAACATTGAGTTACTATGCTATCTATTACAAAAATATTTAAAAAAAAATATTCGTATTATAATAATTATGTTAAAATGTTATAATTATGTTTATAATGTTGATGGCCCTGGACTTGCAAATCGCGCTCTCTTAAGTTGTGGATCCAAATCTGGAGTTGGCGGCCTTGGTGATACAAAATTTTCAGGTGCAAGCACTGGTAGTGTGGCTGTTGCAGTTGCTTTATAAATTTTGTTCTTCTCAGCATGTCGATTTAGACGAGATGTGTAATTTACGCATGCATAGCAACTGGTTGCATCATGATCACCTGGACGATAAGTCCAGTTTACCGGCTTACAATACTTCATAGTACCTCTGCCTCCACGCAACCATGCCATGAGATTGTTATAACATTGGCGACACACTGTATTAGGTGTGTAATTTTCACCGGTCAAGTCCATTTCGTCGAAAAACAATGTATATGCTCTTTTGAATTCAGTAGTTAAAAGATTCTTTTCCTTTTGAAATCTTGTAGATGTTATTTTTCTGGTTTGATGACCGCAAACGTAGCAAAATAAATCCTTTTTTTCACACTGCATATTGAAATTGTCAGTTGCCAATGTTGTGTGCGAATTATGCAGTAGCACTTTCACTTTTTTTTTACTTTCACTGTCACTTTATAACTTTCACCGCTGAGCTCTCGTTGACGTCGCGCTGTGCAATGCCTCGATGTGAGCGTCGTGTCGCTTTTATATGCTCACAATTTCATCTTTATGACAATGTGTTTCCAGGTATTTTTATATTTTGGCTTGTGTTTATGTGAATTCAATGCAGATGTTTGCTTATGTCGGTAGGCTGCAAAAAAAAATTTCTGAATCAGAGTCAGATTGCTACCTATGGACCTGAACACGGGAAAAAAGGTAAAAAAAAAAAATCGAAATTTTTTAAGTTTTTTGCGATTTTGACCTGGAAGGTGAAGTTTTTTGGATTTTATATGTTGGCAATTTTTGTTCCTTATGACAAGAGCTACAACTTTGCCTCAGAGAGTAAATCGAAATTCTGAACGGTTTACAAGATATGAGCCTGAGAAAATGATCACATTTTTACGAAAATGATACCGAGGCCCCAAATCTTTGGGGGCCCATAAAACAAAAAGTGCATGACTTTGGGGAAAATTGGGAGACACGGGTCTTTTTTTTTTTTTAGTCTTTTATCACGTAGTGGTGTCCGTATATGGTTATTTTGCCGTGACTTAAAAAATTACACACAGTGTAATTTTATGTTTATCGACAAAAAAAAAAAAAAAAAAACATCAAAACAGTCGAGTCTGGATAGTGTGAACCCCGGTTAGAGTGAACACCTCGGTGGTGTGAACATTTGGAAGAATTTTTTTCAAAAACTGAGCTTCTTGGCAGAAAAAAAATTTTTTTGTTGAGCCTTGCATGTAAATTTTTGTACATATTTCAACCACATAAAACAAATGAAAAATAAAAACATAAGCCTCGATAGTGTGAACGGCATCGTTAGTATGAACAGGCCTTGCAAAAATTTGTTCCCCCTATGCAGACTGTACTTGGGTAATTTTTAACAAACAAACAAACAAAAAAAAACCAGTCAACAAATTGGACCTACACACGCTTGAGTTATGATTTCTAAAACATTCCCCGAAGAGCAAAATTTGCCCTTCCCCTTAGTTCATTTCATTTTATTATGTATATCATAATTTTTTTTTTTTTTTTTAATATAAAACTGAACCCTTCAAGAAAATACTCGTAGAAAACCACAATTATTGTCGTTTTTTTATATACTTATATTTTTTTTTTTTATTAAGGTAACTGCAAGCAATTTTACATAAGCTGAAACACCCCAAGATCTCGCTATATTTTCGAGTCGTCGAATCGAGTCGGCACAACACCTCTAAGGAGGTTCACCTGCAAGCTGATCATGATAAGAATAGAGAAAAGATCCGATATCAATTGATCTGTTATTCTGTCAATCGGTCTATTTGAAAGCTGCCATATTGGATTTTCTCATTGAACGTCCTCAACCATTTAAGGGAAAAACCATTTTTTTTTTTTTCTGTGAAAAGATCAGGAGCCTTATTATGGATTGCAATGCGATACGCAATTCGATGCGATCGGTTATTTCGAGTCGCAATTGGAAGGGTTTTTAATGGTTTTTGATTCGTAAAAAGGTTCGGAAATGCATTTCCAACATACGAATTAAAGTGAAAAAGGAAATAAGTGCAAACAACCGTTTCATATGCGACTTGAAATAACGGATCGCATTGAATTGCGTATCACATTCCAATACATAATAAGGCCCCAGATAAAATAGTTTCGGGTAAAAACGAAACGAATCTGCATAGATGGGCACAACGAACTAAATATTTATTGCACTCAAATTTTCACTACCACTAATTGTTTAGTGGTTTAGTGGTAATGAAAATCGAATTTCACTACCACTAAAGCTTCAGTTCTAATGCAAACTAATTTCATTATTTAGTGCTTATTGGAAAACTGCTGCACTATCACTAAATATACTGATTGGATCAGACCTGTTAAATCCCGATTAAGATTAATAATCATGAATTATTGTTCTTTTTTTAATCCATAATCATTATTAATTTAACTTCTTGAAATTTTTGATTATTAATGATTGCGATTACCAAATAATCGTGAAATAATCAGGACTATTTCAGATTAATGAAAAAAATCAGAAAAAATCAAAAATAATCAAAAAAATAATCCCGATTAATTTTAGATTATTTTTGAAAAATTTTGAGTTTCTTTGATTATTTTTGATTTTTCCTGATTATTTTTGGGTTTTTTGATTTTTTTTGACTATTTTTGATTTGTTCTGATTTTTTTTTATTAATTTTAATTATTTTCAATTTGTAATTGGTCCTAACCACAGGTGGCCGGTGAATTCACTTGTCCGGTGCCGGTCCCACGGACTATAGGGAAACTTTGGAAAAACGATGTTATTCAATTACAAATTGAAAATAATTAAAATTAATAAAAAAAATCAGAACAAATCAAAAATAATCAAAAAAATCAAAAAACCCAAAAATAATCAGGAAAAATCAAAAATAATAAAAAAAAAATCAAAAATATTCAAAAGTAATCTAAAAATAATCGGGATTATTTTTTTGATTATTTCATGATTATTTGGTAATCGCAATCATTGATTAATATAGGTCATACAAAAATAATCATTAAATAATCACTATTTCACTCATAAGAAAAAAATAATCTGATTAATTAATCATTAATTAAATAATCATTATTTAACAGGTCTGGATTGGATGGATATGGGTACCTTCAGTACTAGTGTTACACAGGATATCCTTTAATATGAAATACTAGTCTATTAGTCTAGTCCATTCAATTTCATATTGAAAGATATCCTGTGTAACACTAGTGCTGAAGGTACCCATATCCATCCAATCAGTATATTTAGTGATAGTGCAGCAGTTTTCCAATAAGCACTAAATAGTGAAATTAGTTTGCATTAGCACTGAAGCTTTAGTGGTAGTGAAATTCGATTTTCATTACCACTAAACAATTAGTGGTAGTGAAAATTTTAGTGATAGTGCAATGTGACCATCTATGTGAATCTGAAATTATTATTATTATTTATTTATTTTTTTTTTTTTTTGTAGTAGATAATTTGTTCGAAAAAAGTCGAAGATAGAACCAGTAATTAGAGCATTAACTTATAAATGACCATTGGCTTTATACGGCAGAAACGACTATCTATCCTTCTCCGTTTCCGTCATTCCTTAACATTGTAAAAACTTTTCACACAATTCCCAAAATCGTATCGCCACTAAATGTCGTGTCCTTTTTTCTTTTATACAAAACAAATAATTATTTAATATTAAGTTCTAAATATCAGATCTACTTATGAAAAAAACTCCTTAATATTTTCAATTTTCTTTTTTCTTCTGCTTCTAATGCTTGATTTCGAAAAGCATATCATCAATTTCTGTAAATATTCAACAAATCCAAACGTATGGAACCAGTCAAAATCACATCAGCAACTAATTGAAATCGTTTCCATATATTTGCATATATTGAATATTTGCAGGATATATTGGAAACCAGGCATAAATGTAATGTCACAAAACTTTTCTCTCGTAACTGGGAGACCCGAAGTTTATATCGAACTCATCGAAATCTTTAAAACAGCGATAGAAATAGAAAAAAATAAAAATAAAAAAACAAAAGAAAAATAAAAATAAATAAATCAAAAACACTTAGTAAAATATATTTTCCAATGTAAGATATAAGAACTAAATTAAAAATTGTGCTCAATAAAATGACTCTTTTTAAGATCTTTATTTTAGAAGCCCAAACCCTTCCCCATCACCCCCACCCAATTACCGAATCAACTCAAGCGTGCGTCTGTCAATTTTTAAAGAAACATTTAATTCTTTACTGGGCTAAAAAAGATATACTTACATATATTGAAATATATGATTACAAGCGTGTAACCTCAGTAACTTTTAACTAGCTGCTATGAATACATTTATCAATATATAAATGTATGTTTTATTATATATATGTATACATATTAATGTTAAAAGGATACACGATTTGTTGATACCCAACACGTATCAAAAGAATATAAAAAGGGAAGAAGAAGAAGAAGAAAACAATGGAATTAAAAATCTCACTTTTAAGCTAAAAACAAACAAAAAATATTTAAATTTAAAAATAAAATATTAAATTTCTATCATGATTTTTTTTAAGATAACAGGAAAAAAATATCCTTCAAAATCCTAAGACGCGGATGATTTGTCCATTACGAAAATGTTTTATCCCAACTGGAAATGAATTTCACTATAACCGTTCAATCAACGAAAACATTTCCTATTTGGATATCTCATTCAAAGAGAATTATAATCGATTTTTGCCTGGTCTCCAATAGTGTGGAGCGATTCCTTCAAATATTCAACACATCCAAACACGATGAAAGCAATTTTAATGAACTTCGAAATTGATTGGAACTGGCACCATACATTTGAATTTGTTTTATATTTGCAGGAATTCCTGCGGAGCTATTAGAAATCATGTTTTACAGAAACCTATGAGTATACAATATATATATATATTAACATATATATATATTTATGTAGCTGCAAATATTATAAGAAATAACTACATAATTACATTATATGTGAAAGAAAAATTATATACACGAGCGAATATTCAGAATTTTTAGAACGTTAATTACACTAGCTTACAAATAATAAATTTTTTATTTCTTCAGGACATCTAAATGAAATTTTCTTTTGCACTTCGGTCTTCTAAGCGTGAAAACAGGATTTAAAAAATTTTTTCTAGAACCGTCTATGAGGAAATTGGGGTTATTGGGGGGGAAAATTTCTTTTTAAGAGGGTATTTCAGCTTTTTCGAACAGAACACGACAATGCATCATACAATTTGAATTTTCTCTTAAATTATGTGCTTTTTTTTTAAAGGCTTAAATGTATCCAGAATATTATCTTCTCGACTGATCTTAAAACTATGTCAGAAAAAGTCTATGGGGAGTTATTTTTTTTAATTTAAGGGATAATTTGTTGGAAACGGATGATGCATCGTAAAGCTGTGTTCGAAAAAGCTGCAATAGCGCCTTTCAAAAATTGATTTTTTTTTTTTTTTTTTTCAAAATCAATATAAAAAAACGTTCCCATAAAAAAATTTTAAATATTTTTTTCGTGTTTAGAAGGCCAAAGTCCATTAGAAAAGTGAATTAAGATGTCCCGGGAATAAATTCTGTGTTATGCATTTGTTATGAGACATCATCAATTAATCAAAAAAAAAAAAAAAAAAAAAAAAAAGCTAATAAAAATAAAATAATTATGCGAGCGTATTTAAAACACAAAATACCTCTGAAATTATTGAATAATCATATACATAGACATTTATACACATACGTAAATTGCCCGAAATTATACATATACATATATATACGTACATCCTTTATATGCAAATAATCAATTTATGTACTCCATTTATGTGTGCTCTTTATCTACCTGCATATTAATCGTTATTAAATGTCTGCATATTTGCATCTAAATGTGCTTGTTGTATGTGAACATGAAAATGAAACAAAACAGAAGCAAAGCGAAAAAGGAACAAAAGAAAAGGAAAATCGTTAATCGTAAATGGAAAATGGAAAAAAAAGAAAACAAAAGAAATTGTAATTGCAACCTATCTGTGGTAGTTAAATTTTAGTGAAATTTCAAATAAAGAGAGATAAAAATTTCAATTTCGATTGAGCGTTTTCGAATAAACAGGGATTGGTGTCCATCAGAATCTCTCCCGATACGGAGCACAGTGCTATTTCTTCATACATTTCTTGGCAAAAAAAAAAAATATATATATATAAGAGCATGGCCGTTTCTTTGCATATAATTAAGAAATTTGGCAAACATTTTGGAAATCAAAGCAACCCAACCTCCAACTTCTACCTCCCATATTAACCCTGCAGGAAATGTCAATAGTGAATCTATACTCTTTCTCTACTGACTGCGTCAACAGTACTACTGACCAGTTAAACCCGTCGCAATGCTTTCCGTTATTGACATTTAACATTGAGTTGTCATTGAATGTCAACAGTAGACCGAAAAACTATTGACGACCTATTGACGTCGGTACTATTATATAGACAAAATTAGTACTCTTTCGCTTTATAAGGAGACATGTTGTTGACATGGTCAATAAAGATGAAAATATACCTCTTGACAGTACAGTTTCTATAATGACACCGCCCTTAAATACTGTTGACGTTGGAACTAGTTCTCTTGTCTATATTGACATCAATATAGACATGGAACCATATGGCGACAGGCTTCCTGCAGGGAAATGAGAACCAAATTTCGCCATTTTGGACCTACAGAATTGAAATTCGGAAGAGAGCTTGCTGTTCAGCTATAAAATTGAAGAAAAAAAAAACTTATCATGAACATGCAACAAAGGAATTAAGAAGTCCCTAAAATCGTATGTAAATTTTCAAAACATTGATGAGTCTTGATTTATTTGTAAAATTTAAATGTTGATTTAACACAAAAAAATAAAATAAAAAATAACCGGCCCAGTCAGTTTTTCGTTGGAAAAAAAATGTTAGATGGCAAAAACACTAATATTCAAGGTAGAAAATTACATCATTCTCATACGTTTGATACGAAGGTTTTAATTCTTTACAAGAACGGTCATAAATTTTGAAACCACAAAGCGTTTAATGTAAATTAGTTTTGTTTCTAGAAAATATTACGGCCAATAAAATATCCAAAATTTGGAGGGTTTTTTAAAATTTTTTCAAAATCTTTTGAAGTTTTCATTGTTTTTGCAATTTTTCCAATATTTTCCCCTGTTTTACATGTATATTTTTGCATTATTTGATACAAATATTCCTAAAAAAAATATATAATTTAGAAAAAATAAGATTTTTTTTTCTTTCATACAATTCTCAAAGAAGAATAACATGTATTGTATGAATAATAAGGTAACTTACCCAAATAAGGCCATGCTAACGGTTTTTGCCACATTGGCGAAAAATGGTTACACTTAGAGTTAGTTTGAATCTTAATCGCTTTTGTTTGACATTTTCTTTATTTGAAAATGTGAAAAAAGTACCAAAAAGTGTTTAAAACTATTCAGTTGAGACATTTTATAAATTGTCCTTTTTTGCCATATTAGGAACCCCATGTCTATATAAGGCCCAATGCTGATTGCTCTCAAAAACGTGCCAACAAATAAAGAAAAAGTTAAAACTATTAGTGGTATTCAAGCAGATACGCAAAATTTGCGCCATCGGAAATTTCGCGAGCTCGCAAATTATTTTAGTGGTATTCAAGCAGGCTCGGAAATAGCTAGGTGCAAATTTTGCGCGCGGAAATGAACTATTGCTTGAACGACCCTTATGCAAAGCGTGTGTAAAAATTGTGCGAAAACAGCTGGTTTCAACGTTTGCCTTGGTGAAAGAAGGAGAAGCGAATATCGCGCATATTTTTCGCATCACAGTAGGCGTGCAAAATTTCCGAGGCTGCGGAAACTATTTTTCATACAAAATAATTTGCGAGCTCGCGAAATTTCCGAAGGCGCAAATTTTGCGTACCTGCTTGAATACCACTTTTGTATGAAAAATAGTTTCCGCAGCCTCGGAAATTTTGCACGCCTACTGTGATGCGCAAAATATGCGCGATATTCGCTTCTTCTACTTTCACCACAGTAAAGGTAGAAACACTCACGCACTGCGCCGCAGTGCCATCTGTCACATAGAAATGTAATACTTGATAGAAATCAATATACATGAAACTGCATAAAAACGAACAGTCAAAAATTAGCATAGCATGGCATGGCATAGCGTTCTATAGAATTTAGATTTCTGTGCTAATTTGACAGCTGTAGTGTTGCTATTGTTTGGAAAATTGCATTAATTACTTGCAAAGCAGCCAGTTCAAGTTCATTTCTCTTATTATTTGTTTCACATGAGGAAACCATAAGTTTTGCTAAATCATAAATAAAATAGAGCAAAATAAAATATAAAACAAACAGCTTATTGCTGTGCTTCACTGTTTACAGTAAACAGTTTACTACAAATTTTCTCTATGCTATGCCATACCACGCAGTGCGTGAGTGTTTCTACCTTTACTCCCCTTAACCCGGCATCAGGACACGCAATTTTTCATGGCATGCCTTCATAATTTCTTCGCTTTCGTGTAGACTTGCTTTAAGAGTAGTCCTTAAACAAGTTATTTTACAAGCATTGAAACCAGCTGTTTTCGTAAAATTTTTACACGCTTTGCATAAGGGTCGTACAAAGTTTGCGCGCGCAAAATTTGCACCTAGCTATTTCCGAGCCTGCTTGAATACCACTATAATCTGATTAAATTGTAGTTGATGTTTGAGATCAAAACTTAACATAAATACTCTTTCCAGCTCCTCATATAAAATAATAGTGGTACTCATGCAGCTTCGCAAATGCCTTCGCAGCTTTTCCCATCGTAAATTTTCATATAAATTTTGACAGTTGTGTGACAAATTTCTCATTTCCCGCGATTTGCGAAGCTTCATGAGTCCCACTAAAGAATATTCTACAAAATTTTATTTTCTTTAAATACTTTATTTTATTTACTTACAACTAGTAATTAATCTAAAAAAAAAAAAAAAAACCGAATAATATTCTCTTGTGATTATTGATGCTCTTTAACAGTTGCGCATCATTAAAAAAAAGTAATATGAATGGATCTGGTCTATAGAGCTTCAACTTAAAACGTTGATGTATATTTCCGAACATGATTTGTAAAACTTCCTATATGTTATAATAATCAACAGAAGCATGATCTAATGGTAGCATACAAAGAGGGATAAAGAGGGATAAAGAGTAAGCAATTGAATGAACTATGGGAGTGTAGAGTATGATGGGACTCTTCAAACAAATATTTATGAGTATGGAACACAAAACAAAAAAAAAAGGACAATGTAAAATGCTACGAGTTTGGCTCTGGCGCCCACAATTTGAATGTACGATCGAATGAGGTAGTCGCAATGTATTGCGAGTTTGAGGATATATCCACGCAGACCACTTTGCCGTCGTGCCCCTGCAGAGTCTTAAGCGGTTGCCACGTTTTATTCGACCAGATTTTTGTTGTGCAATCATACGAGCTTGTAACAATAAAATTACCCCCCTCGCTTTGGTACTTAACTTCGGATATTAGATTTAAATGCGCTGGTATTGTGTACACAGTACTACGCCGTCGTAAATCCCATATCTTACATGTATTGTCTTGTGATCCTGTTGCTATGTGATATCCATTCGGAGAGAAATCAACACCAAAAACTGATCCCAAATGCCCCTCGAGGAACATAATGCAGCGTCCTAAAAATAAATTGAAAAAAACAAAGAAATATCACAAAAAAAAAAAAATGGAAAAGATAGATAAAAGTCTATACGATCACTTTTATATTATAGTTGTTATACCTGTTCTAAGATCCCAGACGCGTCCAAAGGCATCTAAGCCGCCGGTTGCAATAACACTGCCATCGCCTTGAAAACTTAGACAATGAACTGCTTTGGCATGTCCCTCTTGATGTAAGACTTCCATCTTTTGTTCTAAATCCCACAGACGCCAAGATGCGTCATAGCAAGTCGTGGCCAAGAAACGGCCCGACGGATGAAATCCAACCTTTGATACTCTATGCGGCATATGACCGGTTATATCGGCAAGGCATTCTTCCGATCCGAAACCCCATAATTTAACCGCACCATCATGCCCTCCCGATGCCATAGCAACGACATTCTCCTCATCATGTTTGACGTGTGGTCGGAAAGCGACTCCTCCAACGTAACTTCCATGCCCGCGTAGCGTTTGGATTAAATGACAATCGGGCACAGACCACAATTTACAAAGTCCTGACCAAGACGCTGTAAGTAAAAGCTCCGCATCATCACTAAAAGCCACTCCGCTCAATGGACGCGAATCGCCAACTTGACTGCACAGCGGTGCCAGTGATTGTAGACGCTTCTGCAGCTCAACCATTCGAACCTACGAACATACACGTGCGAAGGTAAAACGGAAGATACACAAAGAACAAAGTTATTTCAATTATATAAAATTATAAAATATAATCGATTACATGATTATATCTTTATACACTTACCGCGCTAGGCAATGCTTGAGCCTCTCGTGCTGCTTCCAAACGGGATTTTGCACGTGGCAGCGAATATTCAGCGATCCACAATCGTGAAACCCGCAATGCTTCCGGTCCTTCATGATACCAGGTCGTTTCCTGTTCCTTTTCCAATTGCTTTCGCTCTTCTTCTTCGGCATGCTTCTGTTTGATAGCGTTCTCGCCCAAGCTCGATAGCAGATCTTTTAAACGACGCCGCCGTTCGGCTGGTCCTTCACCGAAATAGCATATCGGCTCGTTAAGTTGACGAAGATTGCGTTTGATTTCCTCATCATCGGTGGAAACGTTGATTTGTCTAGCTCGACGTTTGCGCTCGAATTCCTCGAGTAAGGCCACTTTCTCTTGCGCCACAACCGTCTCCAATTCATATTCGTCTTCGTTGATTTTATTCGCTAGCACCGCAGCCGTTGGTGGTGGCTCGATTTTTTTCACATCTTCATAGTCTTCGTCAGAGTCAACATCTTCCAATTGAGCGGTAACGCTACCACTTATAGCTGTGGAAGCTTGTCTTCGACGCTCAACTTCCTCCAGGGAGCCATAGTGAAGGATACTCTGACGCTTTATATATTGTACGTCATCGTCGTCAGCCATTTGACACTAATCTGCTTTAAAAAAAGACGAATTAACAACGCCGAATAAAATCCAAAACGAAAAAACAACGGAAGTAGTCAAAAAAAGAGGGATGGATAAAATCGAAACTCGATTGTTCGAAGATCGATTAAAAATCGATGGCGAAATGGGTAATTTTGCGAATCGAACTTTCTACTTACACGTATGGTTGCCGTTTAACTTAATTTACGTCTACTAAAAATGTCCAAAAAATGTTTGTCCATACAATGTAATGGCGCCCAATGTTCTTTCATACAATGTACTGAATGAAGTAAGCTCTCATATATATATATATATATGGTTGATCGAATGTGCAATTGCCATAAGTTCTTAAGGCCAAGCCAGGAAAAATGCCCTATTCCTGCACTTAAAAAAATTTATACATTTTTATTGCATCTACATACAATATTTATTCAAAGCAAATAACATTAAAAACATATCTTATATTGTGAAAAATATGCAATACCAAACAAGCTTAACAATTCTTAATGCACAAGAAACATGAAAAAAAGAATGCATTAAATACAATCAATAGTTCTGAGATGACCAAACAGTTTGATGTGCATAGCTTTTTCCCCAACATTAGGTTGTTTAATGTTTTACCATTTAAGCTTATATCTGAACTTGTTCTTAATCAAAAGTCTTAAATATAAATTCGGTAAGCTCTTTGAAAGCCGGATTTTCTAGAGCGTCTTGACCAAACCAATTTTATCGCAAAATAATACATTTGATACTTGCGAAAAGTTTGTTGCTACATATGACCCGGCTCAAAGTATTCCCCTTGTTTTTTTTTTTTTCTTTTATTTTATCAATCAGCTGAGCATTTTAACAAAAATGTACCAAAATCTAAATTGCAACATTTGGTATAAATGTACCAAAACGGCAAATGCAAATAAACGAGATTTACTTTTACTTACGCAATTCACAAAATCTTCTAAAATCCCTTTTAAATATATCACAAGCTAAAATGAGTATTTTTAGAGCTAAAAATAAAGGATTTTAGAAGACTTTGTGAATTGCAGAGTTGAAAATAACAATCAATCGTTTGAACATTATGCTATTTCCACGACTTTATTCATATAGAGCAATGCATAAGTGATTTCTTTCCGAGAACAACACTTATGACAAAAACGATTCGGTTTCTCACTGAGATTTTTTTTCGGTTTTTAAAAATATCTCTCATTGGTTGAGACATTCGATGAGACTTATTTTCCAAGACACAATATTGGTGAGGGATATACGAATTGGTTGCATAAAAAATAGTTTTTTGCTGTTTTAATAGTAAAATTCAAATTATGCGTGTGCTTTTAATTTAAACGGATAGAATTTGGCACCTAATATAATCAACAAATCACCCGATTTTGTTCAGTTCAATTAAATTTTTTAAATATCATTATAAATTTATTTCCGCAGAGCATGTTTAATTTCTTAAATCTCATAACACAGGCCTGCGAAATCAAAAAAATGCTTCCCCTTTTTAAGTTGAAGCCGTGTTTTTGTTAGATTTTTGTGTGCTGAAAAATCGTCAAAAAATTCCAGCACGTCAGAGTTCCGAGGAAACCACCATTGAAGTTTTTTTTTTTACCAATCATTTCTTTAAACAAAGCTCTTTAAATACTGGTAAGACATTTTTAAAATTTTTCATTTTAAAAATTTTTCAAAGCAAAAACAAGTGGATTTTTTGATTCCAACTTGTGTAATGTAATGTATTCAAAAATCCGAATTGAGTTGTTTTAGAAAAACCATTATATGTTGAAAAAGGTTCGTGCTGCAATTCTTATATTCGGCATATATACACATAATAGATTGCCCTACATTTAAGGATATCGAAATCGAAAAGGGGACTGGTTTTGGTTGAGTTATTTTGATTCAAAGTGAAAAAAATATCAAAATTTTTCGAAAATTTTACTCTTTTTCGACTTTGAGCGTCTTTTTTTTTGCACCACTAATTTTCATAAATGAGTGATTCTTTTGGTTTTAGCTGAAAGTTTGCTAAGTTAAGAACACGAAACCGGAGAAAAATTTTTAAAATGTCCTACCAATATTTAAAGAGCTTTGTTTAAAGAAATGATTGGTAAAAATAATTTCGATGGTGGTTTCTTCGAAACTCTGACGTGCTGGAATTTTTTGATGATTTTTCAATTTTTCAGCACACAAAAATCTAACAAAAACACGGCTTCAACTTAAAAAGGGGTTTTCATCGCAGGCCTGTGTAATTAAAAAATCAATTTTAGTACGTAGGTACTTAAAATTTTTCTTTGAGTTTTCGTCGAGTTTTTCATCTTAAACCTAAAATATACACTTTTAGCACTGCGACCATACATATATATTTCTAACGTACGCGCAATCGAAATATACTCAAAATAATATACGCAAACTATAACAAAAAATACATTATTAAATAAAAGCAGTTATGCACTTGTTTTTGTTTAGTGAGACTTATTTTTGTTCGCTCATTTATATTCCTCACTTAGTGAGAAGAACCTTTATTGCTGCAAAATAAAGGTTTCTCTCTGAACAGAAGCGAAAAGGGAACAGAAAAAAATTTCTGTTAACCATTAAGTGTTGTTGGTTTTCTCTTTGGATAAGTGGTATTGTGTGATATATTGAAATGATTGAGAGATATCTTCGAACTCTGGTGAATTGCCTTTACATTTATATTTCAATGAATACATATCGGTGCTGAGTTCAAAACTATCATTTCGGTTTTTTTTTTTTTTTTTTTGTTTTATGTTTTTTGTTTTTCTAACAAATAAGTCAATTTTTGAAAAAGAGCAATTCGCCTAAATTATACATTTATTGTTCGAAATACAAATTATACATTGAAGATACAGAAGGAAGCGAAAAGATACAGATTTCGTATAATTATCCGCAAAGTGGCAGCACTGGCGATGATATATTCACCAGTGCTGCCATTTTGATTATTTCTAAGCCGCTTATTTCGCCGAAAGTTGGGCAATTGCCTAAGTGTATATTCAGCCAATGTGCCCTTTTACATTACATGGCGCCTCGACAGGCAATAATTATAGCTAGCAATCTGTCAACTTGAGCAATATTGCCAATGGAGACCGCTCATTTTGAAAAGATGGCAATATATGGCAAGCAATATTGTTTGCTCGATGTGAATTGGAAAAAAATCGAGTAAAACATTTCTCAGCACACTGTCAAATTATGAAATTTACATGGAATTGCAAGCATTTGCGAAGTGCAATGAGTATAGTGTCTTCGCTTGCGATTGAATATAGTGAACGTAAACGAGAATAGCCGAGTACGTTCAACAAAAACCATCTTCCTCTCCCCTAGCTTGCGTCTCTCCAACGAACTGCGTTTTGTTGAACGATGTTGAAGCACGTCTAAACGGGACGCATTGCCAACTTTGAGATTGGCAATGAGCTGTCATTTTGCTATTTGACAGCCGAATTTCATTTCTATGAATTTTTCAAAGTGTGTATACCGTCAAAATGGATTGGTGCGTCGCCGATATTTATAAGATAATAAATCTTTACCGACAGTTCGAATGTCTTTGGGCTATAAAACCTCATCATATAAATGTACTGATATGAAAAAATAATGCGTGGCTTCAAATGGCGAAGGAAATTAAAAAGGACTACGTTGAAATAAAAAAAAATAAAAAAATTAAAAATTGTGCGAACTGCCTATATCGCAGAGAAGAAAAAATAAGAGAGTTTCTTCTTCGTCACACTCATCGCAAAGTTGTTTCAAGGCATCGAGAGCGCGTGCGCAGCGTAGTAGCCTGTTCGACGTCATTTTGAATATGAAGATGTCATAACATAAAATTCCCACCCTGGCAATATTGCCTCTACCTGGCAAAGCAATTTGACAGCTTACTAGCAATAATTATTGCCCGTCGAGGCGCAGCGTTAGGGCCACTATTACCGGCAATTTTTTGGTTTATAGCCCGCTAAACATTTTTTTGAGTCTGAAAATTTTAGAGTCTAAAAAGAGTATTAATTTATACTGATTTTAAAGTCCTCATAAATAAGAGTCTTGAAACAGTATAAAAGAATTATATATTTGACCGTTTTTTTACTGTATTATTTATGAGTATAAAAACACTCTTAACAGACTTTAAATTCGAAACGCTCAAAATGGTGGAGTTTAAAAAGAATCTAAATTTATATTGTTTTTGAAGCCCTCATAAATAAGATTGAAAAATAACTATCATAAATTTGAGGGTTTTTTATTGTTATATTACTTAGTGAGCGATGATTTGATTGCAAATGCTATATATATATATATCTCGAAGAAAACTGCTGCGTCAGTTTTTCGCCAGTGAACGAGTATTACTGCGACCATACCGAAAACATACTACCAGAAGAAAACAAAATCAGGGATGTTGACCATGAATGACCAGAGCATAAAAAACTTTAAAAAGAGTGCAATAACACTTTAAAAACGCGGTTTTAAAAGTCTTAAAAGTGTCTAAATGTATCCTGGGAAGAGTATAAAAAAAAGTCTTAAAAGAGTATAATAAAACTCTAAAAACACAGTTCGATTATACTTTTTTTACACTCTTAATTTAGACTCTAAACGTGTGTCCGTTTTCTTTTTAGAGTCTTTTTGAAGCTCAATTTAGACTGTTTTGCTCAAAATTTAGAGTCTAAAAGTAGTGTAAGAAGAGTGTAAATGTTTGCTGGATGGCGAGACGAAGCGTGGGGATGTAGAGAAACTACCCCTCCGTGCTTCGTCTCGCCCATAAACCAAAAAATTGCCGGCAATAGTTGCCCTAATGTAAAAGGGCACAATGTGAACTTGTGAACTTTTTTTTTTCAATTTGCTTACTTTTTTCAAGTTTTGCCTTTTAGCACTTTTGCATACTTTTGCACAAGCGGTATTGAGCTTTTTAAGTTTAAAAAACGAAAAATTTTATTTAAATTTATAACCAGAATCGACCTTTTTCAGTTAAAAAAAAAAAAACTTTATTTTCATGTTTACCACAATTGAGCTTATTTAGAAAATTTTTTTTACTTCTATCTATTTATTCACAAACTAAATTTTTAAAACAAAAATTTTATCTTTTTTTCGATTTTGCTAACTTTTTTGAGTTTATGTGTCAACAAATTTTTTTCCCTTGTGGCAGCACTGGCATTCACATGCTCTCTGCAGTAAACATATTTACGCGCCATTTTTGTAGTGAAAAGAAAGAGACATATGCATGATTAAAATCGAGATAGACAGAACGAGCAGTAGCAGGAGATTTAAATTTTTTGCCAAACGGTTGTTTCATCATTTCGGCATTTGTCGTGCGTGTATGAGAAATTACTTATGTTATATTGATGTTAACAGAGTGTTCTGCGGTGCATTTATAATTTTTTATGTAGTCATAACAGAGGCTTACTTGTCGCGTGTTAAATTTAAAAGAGAAATTCAATTTGAGTCAACAGAGCTCAGTGTAGTGTCGGCGAATAAATGGAGATAGTATTAGTGTTCTAATGCAGCGTATATAGCTGTCACTTTCCTCAAATTTCAGTTAATTTCGATTCAGTCCTTTGTGGTCGTTTGATTCGTTTGGCTTGGAGTTTTATATATTTAGGCAAACGCTTTCGGATCGAGTTTTTCAAGTGAAAATCAGCTGAAAACTAACGAACGAAAAATTCTTATTGCGAATTTACTTTAAATTCCCATTGAAGTTTAAGTTTGTTTTCGGTTTGCTTCGCGTTTTGTAATTCAGCATCATCAATTCGATTAAAATTCATAAGAAGAGCAACAACAGCAAACAATGTCGACCGCAACCGATGAGAAAGCCCAGGAAATCCCTGAAACATTGTACGATCATTCTACAAGGAAGACGTACAAGCGTCAACGATTTTTCGGCAAGGTTAGTAGTAAATCTTCAAGCTTTTGAATTATGTATTGACTGTGGCTACAAGGATACGAATCGAAATTCTTCGGAGTTCTTCGATCGAATATTTCTGTATTCGTTGATCGTGCATACACAATGCTAGCCGCTAGACGCGTTCTCATGCATTTAATGCGAATACTTTTTCCATGTGATAGTGAGCTCAATGGAGAGAAAAAATGGAAATTGAAACGCCGATCAACGATTTCTAAAGTATTTATTTTGAATTTTTAACTTTTTTTTTTTTATTTCTTCAGGGTGGCTTTGCAAAATGTTACGAGATCCTCGATGTCGAGACCAACGATGTCTTTGCGGGCAAGATCGTTTCGAAGAAACTCATGATGAAACATAATCAAAAGGAGAAGATGACACAAGAAATTTCCATACATAGAAGTCTAAATCATCCCAATATTGTAAAATTCCATAGTTTCTTCGAAGATCCGAATAATATTTATATTGTTTTGGAATTATGCAAGAAGCGCGTAAGTTTCATTTGTTCTTTTTAGATCGGGGAATGAAAGAATGCCTCTTACCATTAGGGATCGGATTTTACATATTTAAAATACTTTTATTTTATTCGATATTTTAAATATAAAATATTTTTTCATATCTTTACATATCTGAATATTTTCAAATATTTTCAAATATTTTTCAATATGATCGCAGAAGTTGATAGCATTTAATATATTGAACGTGCGTGGCAAATATTTTTTTTTTTATTCGAAAACATTTTGAAAATGTGTAAAACAAGTAACTTTATTTCAAAAAGGTTACGTTTAATAGACCGCGTGTACCTAGAGATACGAAACGGGGATCAAGTTTACTGTCGAAGCCTAGCGTTAGAAAATGAGTCAAGTAAAGAAGAATGCAAATAAAACATTTGAAGAATTATGTAAGATGGCATCGATGTTCGAGAACCCTGACGAAGATACAAGATATTTTGGAATTATTAATTGTTTGCTCCTATATCGTCTTGTGCTGTAGAGAGCTCGTTTTCAGCATATAAGAGTATCTTACAAGATAACAGAACAAGGTTCACAACTGAAAATATAGAAAAAGTCATAATTGTAGATATATAGCAATAAAGGATTCTGACTTTACGAGACGTCTTTTCATTCTGACTAAACTAAAGATCCCTAAATATAACAAGGCTTGATTGTGGATACAGATTTTAAAAATTTTTGTTATTAATCGCGTGTAATGCGTGGTCGCCAAAAATCCACTCTTTCTACGTGTTAAATTGCGTTCATTCATCCGAGTATAGTATAGAAATGTGGAAAAATGATCTGCCTGAGCCATATCTTTCGATAGAAATCCATCGATCTGTGTGCTCGTATATAGTGCTGGTGGAGACCTGTCCTTGAAGAATAGCATGCCTTGACATTACGCAAATCAACAAATCCAAGTTTAAATGCGAAATACTTTGGAGTTGAAAAGGGGAATTTTCTAAAGCGTTTTAATTTAATAAATAAAGCAACATTATATAAAATCCTTTCGAATACCGCTATAGCAGGTCATTACAGTACTCTTATCGAAAGATTTCAGCTATTTTGATTAAATTCGTTGTTTTTTTAAAACAAAATAAAAACCCAAATATTTTCAAAAATAAATTTAAATTTTTTCCAATAACACCAAAATATATAAAATATTTTTTCAAATATATTTTAAACGTTTTTAAATATTTTTCAAATATGAAAAATCCGATCCCTACTTTTCATATTTCACAAAAAAAAAAAAAAAAAAAAAAATCTAATTTTACGTTTTCATTTTTATTTTTATATTTATTTCATTTTCTTTAAACAGTCTATGATGGAACTGCACAAGCGTCGCAAAAGCATTACGGAGTATGAATGTCGCTATTATATTTATCAGATTATACAAGGTGTAAAATATCTACACGACCATCGTATCATTCATCGTGATCTAAAGCTGGGAAATCTATTTCTCGATGATTCATTGCATGTGAAAATTGGAGATTTTGGACTTGCGACGCGTGTCGAATTCGATGGTGAACGGAAAAAGACTTTATGCGGTACGCCGAACTATATAGCTCCGGAGATATTAACTAAAGAAAGGACACTCGTTCGAGGTCGATATTTGGTCGATCGGTTGTGTTATGTATACGTTGCTTGTTGGACAGCCGCCATTTGAAACTAAAACACTTAAGGACACGTATATGAAAATTAAAAAATGCGACTACCGTGTACCGAGTTATATGAGAAAATCTGCAGCCGATATGGTCGTTGCAATGTTACAATCAAATCCCGACAGACGACCGACAATAAATGCCCTATTGAATTTTGAGTTTATAACAAGCTCAGCGGTGCCGAAATTTTTACCCATTTCATGCTTAACCATGGCGCCGCGTATTTGGCCAAAAGAGAACGGCCAAGTCGATAGTAACAATCGCAAGCCCTAATTGAATCGAATGGACTGAAGGACGATACTCGTTTCGAATCTACATTCCTCAAGAATAATCTACACGATCCAATTACTGCATCGGCACACAGTAGCCGTCATAATGAAGACTACCGTGCCGATATGCAGAATCTCTATCAGCAACTGATCGAGCTGATCAATTCAAAGGTAGAGTATAAAATTTCGTTATATACATTTATATATCATTATCATTATTATTATTATGGTTTTGTTTTCATTTAACTATTCGATCGAACTATTCCTCCTATTAGCCTAAATTGCTGGCTCAAAATCTTGGCGTCGAAAATACCGATCCAGCTGGGCAACCGCTCTTCTGGGTATCTAAGTGGGTCGATTATAGCGACAAGTATGGTTTCGGCTATCAGCTCTGTGATGAGGGTATGGGTGTTATGTTCAACGATACCACAAAATTGATACTACTACCAAATCAAATGTGAGTTCGAAAATTGTTATTAATATTATTAATAAAAATACATCGTATTAACATTGCATGCGCAGAAATGTTCACTTTATCGATAAGGATGGCAAGGAGACCTATATGACGACGACCGATTATTGTAAGACGCTCGATAAGAAAATGAAGTTGCTGTCTTACTTCAAACGTTATATGACCGAGCATTTAATAAAGGCTGGCGCTAATAATGTTATCCTTGAAAACGATCAAATATCTCGTATGCCGCATTTGCATTCCTGGTTTAGAACAACATGTGCTGTCGTTATGCATTTGACAAACGGTTCAGTACAAGTAAGTTCGGACTTTTTCTGCTTTTAAGTTAATTGATTTGAATTGATTGATTGAAATCTCTCCATTTAGCTGAACTTCTCCGATCACATGAAGATCATTCTTTGCCCTCGCATGAGTGCCATTACTTATATGGATCACGAAAAGAATTTCCGTACATATCGCTTTTCGACAATTACACAACATGGCTGCTCCAAGGATCTTTACCAGAAAATACGTTATGCTCACGAGAAGATTGGAAAAATGCTCGATAAATTGAACTGAAGTGAAGCATGAGAAATTAATTAAGTAGTAGTTGCCTTCATAGTTAGAAACAGGCGCCAACCGCCGCCAGTCTTTTAAAAGTTAAGACGTTCATATTATTCGTGAGCTCTCTCTCCTAATGCAATTCTCTCTATTTGATTGATCTTTCCAATTTTTGAATATGGATCACGTTATTTCAAACAAAACGAAACGAAGTGTGGCGGTGATAGTTCGTTTCCATTTGTTAAGTATTTACAATTTAGCATTTAAAGATAATTTTTATATAAATCAGTCAGGAACGAACGAAAGTGCGCTCAACTTAAAGGCTCATTTTAGTAGCCAATAAAAATCAGAGGAAAGTTTCCTGATAGTTCAACATCAACATTCTAAAGTGGGAATCACCAACGCATTCTGATATTCGCATATGCACTCCAACATTATTAAGTCTGCCTAATTTTGTCTGTCTGTCTTTGTTTTTATTTTTTTTTTCTGGTCATTTGTATTGCATAGACAACTGCTATAAAAAAAAAAACACGAGAACGTGCCGGATCTATACAGCTGCCTTATTTCTATTTCAAATTTTTTCAAATAACTTTTATTTTTGTGTTTAATAATATATGTAACAAGCTATGATGAATCAAACAAAAATTGAGTTTGTGTGATGATGTGTGACTTCAGACGCGAACGTGAAAACAGTAATAAAAATCTTACGTAATTAATGGACAGACCCTAATTAGAAAAACGTAGATGCATATAGATAGATGCTCTAAGTACTAATATCCAATAAAAATGTGAGGAAAATGGTAGAAAAACAAGTAACGCGTACGGATAGAGTGCTTGACCTCCATACATTTCTTGGTAAATTATAGGAGTTTCCCTAGAGCCATGAAATTTGGCATGGACGTTTCTTTGCAAATATCTATGAAATTCAAAGAAAAATTTTAGAAATCAAATCACCCCAACCTCCACCCCCAAAAAGGGGTGGAGCCAAATTCCACAATTCTGAACCCACAGTGTTAAAATTCGGAACATAGTTTACTGTTGTGCCCCGAAATTGGAAAAGTTTAACTGCGTAACGCTGCCACGCCTACTTTTTGTGCCACGCCCACTCAAAGTTGGCAAAGTCTGTGAAGAGGTGTAACATCCACACAAAAATTTTTGCGGTTCTAATATTTTGGTTTTATCTTAGTGGAGGAATTCCCGTTACGATGATACCAAAGGGTCTGACGGGTTGTGCCACCCTGAAAGGAATTTTTAAATTTTGTTGATTTTTCGATAGGTTTCATCTAAAAATACTGTGGAGACCACATTTTTAGATTTTAATTTTGAATAGTCCTTGAGATATCCTTGAAAGTCCTTTTTTATTAAGCGTTTTTTCAAAATTTATATCTCAACAACCAATTAAGATAGAGAGACGATCTAAACAGATTCTGTTAGAAAATAAAACAAGGAAGCTAAAAAAATTTTGTTTAATTTTACACTGAGAAATTTTTTCACAACAAAGAAAAGTTTAAGTATTTATTTCAGTGTATTCGCAATTTTGATAACTTTTATATTTTTTTAAAAAACATCCTAGTATCTTAAACTTTAATTTAAAAGAAATCAGTATTAAATCGGATGCTCTGAGATATCAGAAACATACGCATATTTTATCTAAAAATTGCAATTTGGTTGTACATTGACATTGTACTGACTCAGTATGAGATTAGATGCCCATATTTTAAATGACGTCGCATCCATTTATATTTTTCTTGACATGAAGTAATCTGGATTATCATTTAGTGCTAAAATTGATACATGAAAATTAACTTCTATTTTGAAAAATTCAGAACAAACAAATTTTAGCTTTGTATTAAAAATCTTATCTCATAATTGTTTAGAAAAATTTTGAAGCTTAATAAAGATCAAGGATATCTCAAGGACTATTCAAAATTAAAATCTAAAAAGTGGTCTCCACAGTATTTTTAGATGAAACCTATCGAAAAATCAACAAAATTTAAAAATTCCTTTCAGGGTGGCACATGCCTTTGCTCAACCGGGAAGACCCTTTATGACATTTCGTGACAATAAAATTTTTGTCAAAGCACTGCGCGGCATATTGCAATTAATGTGGAGACTCAAAAGATAGCATACTTACAGGCGAAGTTTCAGAAAAGACAGCCCGATTCAAAATATTCTAAATTGACATTAGGAGCCATTTGTGATTTGAAAAACAATGCTCTCATTCTTTGCACAATAGGAATGTGAATATAAAGGAACCAAGTATTTTGAAGCTTTTTAAGCGAAGGTCATCACATTTATAGGATTTGCGAAGGACGTCCCCAAAGTGGAATACACTAAAAAAAGTGGTTTAGTTTTTTCTTCTTGTGTACCAATTGTTCTCAGCGTAAAAGGTCCACAATTGACTAGTGTAAAAATATGCGATAGTTGTATAAATCGATAACTTATATAGCTTGAGCATTACAGAATAGCTTGAGACACAGAGAAGATTAGTTTTCGACTTAATATAAAGATTCACAATAAATTGAGAATTAATACTAAACAGAATTAAGCTTCAAACCCCGATTAGATTAAATTTTTGAAACTTCTTCCTTAAAAGAAAGGAATTTTAACTATTTAGAACTGAAAGTTTCTGTGGTGTAGGTCTTTTTTAATATGATATGATATGAAAAGTTGAGTTTATTTATTTAGAATCCTTCTGAAATATGTACATAAAACAGAGAATTTTTAAGGGAACGCTTTTATCGTTAAAAATGCGTTTTTCTCTTTAATATGGTTTCCAGACTATTGCGTTAAACTGAATTTAGTACCTTAAGTAGACTTTAGTAGTGAGTTTAAACTGAGTTTAGGGTATTTAAATTCAGAAATAACTCATGAGTTTAGGCATTCGTTGCTGCAACCCTTACATTTCACTACCTATTTTGACAACGATGAAATTACCTGTTTGCTTCTTTTTTCAAATCTTTAGAGGTGAAATGAATTTTCGTTTGTTTTAATAATAAAAAAATAAATAAAATATCTTTCTCCCCAATTAATCTTGTTTGCGCCCGGATTCGAACCTCAGCCTTTCGGGTTCCAAGGCGGAGGCCTATCCACTATACCACGATATCATTTCGATCAATCAAAGCAAACATCTTATTTAGGTTTGAACAGGCGTGTGAGCTCGTAAACTCAGAATTTACAGTCTGAAAGGGTATTTTCTAAATTCAACTTAAGGAGCTAAATTCAGATTTTAAGTTGACAGTCTGGAAGTCATATAAAGCGTTCTCAAAAATTGAAAATTTTATATTTTTCGGGTTATTCGTTTCGTGCTCTCTTTCCTACAAATAAACACGGAGGTAACTCCAAAAGCGAATAGAAATAAGAATTGACGATCAAAAATTGACTTGTGTAAAAGGCCTCATATACGCTATTTACACGTTAAGACATTTCGATAAAACACACTTTTTGTGGGCTAGGGACGCGCGGGAATGTGGTATGGGAGCGTTTTTCTCTCTTCTCCCTGCGTCCCTTGACAACCAAAGTTTGTCCCATTAACGAAATATCTGAACGTGTAAATGGCCCGATATTGCACGTATTCGTTTAATATCTTATTCTGGGGAATAGACAAAACAAATGCTTCTTAAGCAAGTGAGAAAGTATTAGTGAATTATGTTCACACAACGTATTCGTGTCCCATTTTCACTTACACACTCTCACATGCTTGACAAGCATTTGATGTCTACCCAGCAAAACAAGTACACGTATTAAAGTAGTTTAAAACCCGTATCGATACGCGTATGCTCTCAGTCAAACGTAAATGGGCGAATATAGATTTATAATTTTTTCTGTTGCTGCCATCGAGTAAAGTTCGCATCGCTATGCCTATAACGGATGACGTTTTATTTGCAATCACAATAATTCTAAGTGAAGGAGAAAGAAAAAAGCGAAAAGAAAATTTGTCTGCATTGTCATTACTTTTGACATCCCACAAAGCAGTCAGCGACCGATAAACATCAATAAATTCCAAAAGGAATTCATGCTCATTTTCTTTTTCCGTGGACATGTTGACTGCTCGGCACTTTCCTAAGAATAAATTTTGCCACACACACACGATTCATGCGATTCGCAGGTACTCGATTCATGCCATGATTTCTTAAAATTTCGTCATCACGGAATGATCGGCGATTCACACACACACTAGTGGGACTCATGCAGCTTCGCAAATTGTGGGAATTGAGAAATTTGTCACACAAATGTCAAAATTTATATGAAAATTTACGATGGGAAAAGTTGCGAAGGCATTTGCGAAGCTGCATGAGTACCACTACTATATTATTTTCACTAACACATATACGCCATTTACACGTTAAGACATTTCGATAATGAAACAAATTTTCGTCGGCAAGGGAGGCAGGGGGAAGAGAGAAAAACGGTACCATACAACATCCCCGCGCGTCCCTAGCCAACAAAAAGTCTGTTTCATTATCGAAATGTCTCAACGTGTAAATGGCCTCATACAAGCTGATCGGTGATTCAGATTCACTGTTTATGGACCGCATAAGATCCAGCGATAGTATCGATTGTTACTAAAAACCATCGATAATCACGAGAACAATAATGCTATCGAAAGTGCCATCGATTGTTTTCCAGCTCTAATAGGGATTTGTCAAATAATATTGAAGCTAGCGAGCAAATATTTCTTTGACATCACCGTACGTAAAAGATATTCGTTTGTTGCATATACATCAAGGAGAAGATATCATTTCGCAATTCGAGCATAATGGTGCGTGAGTAATAAAAATGCAATTACGACGAAATGTGTGTGTCTGTCCGGATTAGGGTTGCCAAAGAGTCGAAAGTCTTAATAATGGAAATGATTTCGGGAGATAATATTTTCTTTCTATCAAAAATTAGAATTTTAATTAACATTTGAGAACTGTTAAAAAAAACATCCGTTTATTTATTACTAAATTAAATTTTGAATTTAATCATGGCAGCCCTATATATGAATTAAGTTGCTTAACTATGGCTTTTAATAGGAATTTCCATTTTTCTGTTAAGTTATCAATTCTTAATCAATTGTTTCTTATTTTTTTTTCCATTTCGTCTTTGCGGCTTTCTTCGGCCTAAATAACGAAATCGCTGACTGAACCATTTCTACAACACACAACAACAACAACAATCCGCTTGCAATGCAATAACAATAAAAAAAACATGTATACATATAAAAAAAAAAGAACAAACTACGTTCAGCTCAACGGGACAAGGTCAAGAAATTCATATCTTTAACACAGACTGGAGAACAGACAGCGATCTATTGCTTGCAGCACAATGATTGGAAGCTGGACTTGGCCAGTGATAATTACTTTCAAAACCCGGAACTATATTACCGCGAATTAGATCGCAAGCGTATCGAACAATTATTTGGACGTTATCGTGATCCAAGCGATCAACAGAAGATTACATCCGAGGGTGTTATACGACTGCTCGATGATTTAGATTTAGCGCCCGATTCGAAATCGGTTTTAATTATCGCATGGAAATTTCGTGCCGAGATTCAATGCGAATTTACACGCGATGAATTCGTGAATGGCATGAGCGATCTTGGCGTCGATTCAATTGAGAAATTAAAGGCTAAACTACCAGCACTCGAAATGGAATTGAACGATACAAGTAAATTTAAGGATTTCTATCAATTTACATTTAACTACGCGAAGGATCCAGGGCAGAAGGGTATCGATTTGGAAATGGCCGTCGTTTATTGGTGTATTGTATTACGCGGACGTTTTAAATTCTTAGATAGTTGGTGTGATTTCCTTAAGGTAAATTTGATTCGCATAAAAGTACAGTGAGATCCCGCTTAACGCGTAGGATACGCTCCATTAAAGTGGAGCATCACACAAGAAACACAACTACACTGTTTGGGATATACAGTGAACTACGGATAAATGCAACACGAATAAATGCAAAAACCTGATAAACGTAAGGTATTTTGAAGCCTTTATTTTAATCATTCTCATGAAAATATGCACGGATTAATGGAAACAACGTATAAGTGCACAAAAATTCGAGCAAAAAACGTATTGCATTTATCCGTACTCTACTGTATTTGGAAACCTAGCGCTGCGAAATATTTAGAAGAATCCCCGGGTTGATATAAAAGAGGGATAAACCGAAACAGCGTTAAGCGGGGTGTTACTGTATATAAAATAAGGCACTTGAATTTTACAACATAAAACAAATGGATAAAAACAAACAATTCAATTCTGTAATTGAAGTTCAAATTAAAAAGATAAACCGAATCTAATCGTCACTAGGATTACATCACCCTAAGATCTTGATCTGGTGTGTTTATAAAGTAGGCACTCGTGGGCATAAATTTATATTGATTGCATTTTAGAACACAGTTGTCAAATATAAAGGAAACCCAACTAGCAAAGTAGCGAAATTAGACCAGCATTAAGTCCGTTCGACCCATTTCGGGGAACAAATTTACTTTACGGGCGTTTCCTGCGATTTTTTGTTTGCAAATGTGCATAAAAAAAAAATCGAAAATTCCAAATCTGCAATCAGATTTTGGGGGCGTGGCCTAGTTAAGGAGGAATCGCGATTTAAAAATTGTCGAAAATCCCCTAAATTACCGCCTTATTTTAAAGTTTTTTGTGCTGGCAGACTAACTAGGCATGTGAAAGCATTTTTGCCCAAGTACTCTCGGCGGAAATAATTTTTCCGGAGTAATTTGGCGAAGTTTATGTTTTTTCGAGAATGCAGAGCCAGGAATTCAGATACTCTCGTTGATTTTTTAAAGATCGCTGCAGAGGTCTACCAGCCCGTGAGGGAGCAGCACCGGTTATCGGAGGACTGAATTCAGTGACAGCGATGTTGAGGATGACGCAGATAGCTTGAACGTCCAAAAATTCGTCCTTTTGAGGAGCACCAAGAGAATACAAAAGAGTAGAAAATCGAAAGCTAATGATAATGATGATATTCGCCCATTTACGTTTGACTGATAGAATACGCATATCGGTACGGGTTTTAAACTACTTCAATACGCGTATCCGGCTATCAGCGGAAGCATGATGTTTTGTAAATGCGTGGGTGCAAACAAGTATCGTGCTTTGTTGGGTATACATTTCCCATACAAATTTCAAATGGTTATCTTCTAAACTAAGCGTCGCCCTCATATTGCAGATTTGGAATCAGGAGGTGAATCTACGCCTATATACCAAATATGGACGAAACGCCTGTAATGTAAATTCGATTACGTTTTACTAATTTTGGACCAAATTTTTGTCCTAAAAGGGACCTGACTTCAAAGTATGTTTTTAGAGGCCGAAATTACCTAAATTCAACCATTGTACAGCCTTGAAAGTAAATCCTACTTTTAAGAATATTTTCGGTCGAAAATAAGTGAAAAATTCCCTCAAAAATACCCTAATAGTAAATTTTTTTGTCTCAATTTCAACTTTTAATTCCGTTCGACTTTTACGGTGAAGTTAAGTAAAAAATAAAGGGACTTGTTGTATTGCCTACTTTAACCAAAAAGTCGAAAATAACGAAATTCAACTTCGTGGTCCAATTTTGTGTTGCGCCATAATTTTTTTATAAGAAAAAAATTACCTTCTCAAGTCCCTAACATTGAAGACAGAATGTCTTATTATGCCCTATTATTACTGCCAATCGGCTTCCATTTTATTCATCACTTTCGACAAATCGACGTCGTACGGACGTAGTTTTTACTTATTTGGTTTAGGTCAACAAAATATTCTAACCTTCAAATAATTAAGAAGTTCATTGATATATGTATGTGAATATACTTTAAAGAAAACTATTGAATTGCAATTAAAGTCATTAGTATTTTAGGAGAAACATAGGCGGTCGATACCGAAGGATACGTGGAATCTTTTATTGGATTTCGCAGCGCAAATAAATGACAACATGAGCAATTATGATGCGGAAGGAGCTTGGCCAGTACTTATTGACGACTTCGTTGAATGGTGGCAACAAGAGAATCGTGTTCAGCAGCAGCATCAACAACAACAACAACAACAACAGCAGCAACAATTGCATCAAACAGCAACTGTATATACAGCTTTATCCGCGCAATCTCTCCAGCCGCAGCAATCTCAGCAGAGTAAGAATATAACAGCGAACTGTGGCGGTTACCCGACTGCGCACAGTACGAATATGAATTACGGCTAACAAATCTTGTTTCAGCGAAGAGCAAAAGATTCTCGTACGTTATTTAAAGTTAAAAAAACAAAAATGCAATAAATGAGAACCTCGTACAACAGGAAATAGAAAACAGAAAGCGAAAACATTACGAAAATGAAAGAAAAAAAAAAAAAACAGGTAAACAAAAAAGATAGCACGTTTGAGAAGCTTAAAAAAGCAATCGTTTCCCTATGTAAAAAAGCAATAAATTAATACCACATAAAGGAACAGGTTTATAAAAACTGTTTTCTGCGCTTAGCTCTCGCATTCAACTTCCGTTCTTATGCTGAGTTTTATTTAACTCTTTAAACCGACAACCTCTCAAATTCATTTCAATTAAACAAAAATGGGAAATTTTAATTTTTATCTTTTATTTATTTTTATTTTTTATCCAAAATTTAATGCATTCTTTAAAAGGTAGTATCTGCTCTTCTATGGGTTGTTAAATGCATTGTAATTGTTCAACTATTAATATACTTATTTCACTTCGTAGAAATTTTACATACATACGTACCGATCTATTTGGACTGATAACGAAGCAGAGCCTTAAAGCAATTCTTCCCAAAAAGTGTAAATTTCAAGTCTTTCGTTTCTTCAATTTTTTTTTTTTTCTTTTTCTTATGTTCAATTATACTTCAAAAACAAGTGCTGATAATATTAAATGTAATAATGATAAATAATAAATGAACAAAAATTAATCAAATTAGTATCGCACACAAATCGGCTGAAAAATGAGAACTTTTAATATTATTTATATTTTTTTTATATATTTTTTTTATTAAGAGCTCAGCAGCCTGACGTCACTGTCGTACACTTCATTTCAAAATGCGAGTTTTATGCCATGAAATCATTAAAATATCCTTTAAACGTATAAGTCGTATGTACTTTGAATTTCAAACTAAAAAATAATGACGTAATGCGCGGGGAAAAATTTCATTTTCGAATTTTTTGAGCGCATTATGTTTATGATTCTTAGTAGAAATGCAAATGTTTTCATACAGGATATGAAATAACAGAAATATCCATTGCAGCATATTTGCTACAAAATACACCAAGTCTGTGGCAATAAAAAGCAACTGCTTAATCTTACACTCAAAGAGTCACAAGTTTTGCTAAAGTCCCTACGTTTTTTTTTTTTTTTTTTTTTATAAAATAAATTTTTTTTAACAAGCAATATATTCGTTTTTACAAACGAAGGACGACATACCGATGATAAAATGTTCGTGCTTTTGTTCAAAATGCCGTCTTTTGACTTAATAAGCTTGTTTCTTTATTGCCACAAAAGTAGTAATGCCAAGGCGTATTTAACAAGGTGGTGGCAGTAGTACAACAATATAAAAAAAAAGAAAACGGAAATGTCAGAATCAGCACACGTTTGTTGAAATTTTGTTCAAATATATAAGTCGTTTCACTTATTCAAATATAAAATTTTAAATTTCGTTCAAAAATGCAAGCAAACGAAAATCAATACAAAATTTGACAGTCCCGAGTTGGAGGAAAAAAGGGAAGAAGAAGAGCAGTTTCTACTGCTTTAACCGTGTTAAATACGCCTTGAGTAATACTTTCGGTCTTTTTCGACATTAATCTTCGAAAGATCTTTTATTCTTATTGTGTAAATAAGTTCTAATTCAGGCAACTATAAAAATTTTGAAGGACCCCCAATTTGACATATTTTTGAAATATGGTATTTTATTTTTCCTATTCAAATATTCGATTGAATTGTGACAATATCGAAAACTGCCAATTTCGAGTGACTTAAAATTTTTCGATATCGTTTCGAGCGCAATTTCGAAGTTTTGTATTTAAAAAAAAAAAATAATAATAATAATAAATAAATAAAAGGCAAAAAAAAAAAAAAAACAGTAGAATAATGAAAATTATTTGCTTATTGTTAAATAACCACTTCTTCCCAACAAGTTTTCGACCAATTCGAAGTGGAAGGAGAGGTACTTTTTATTGTTTTGTTCTTCATAATTTTCGATTTTAAGAAATGCAAAAAAAAAAAAAGAAAAATTTTAATAAGAAAAAAGGATCAATTCACTTTTTATAGTATATTTATAAGAATGAACGAAACACTACGTATGTGTGTTTATGTGTTAACTTCTGATCCCTGATATATAGAAGATTTATATATCGATCTGATGCTGTTTATATATAATACGTCATATAGCGTTTCTTTTGCTCTTTAGAATTAATGATTATGGAAATGGAAATGAAAAAAAAAAAAATGGTTAAAACAAAACAGAAATAGAAATTTAGTTTGTTGCACCCAGCAACAGAAAAAATAAACAATTGTAAGCAACGTAAATTTTATTGCGTATAAAGAATAAATAAATAAAAAATTATTTTATATATATATATATATATATATATATATATATATATATATATATATCATTTAAAAAAATAAATCTTAGTAGAAATGGTAAATACTTTTAATGTAAAAATATTTAAATCAAGAAAACTATTGTAACTTCTTAAATAGTTAATAAAAGAAATTATATATAAAAACAACGCGTTTGTCTAAAGTCATTCCATTATAGTGCGGGAGCTAGAATTTGAAATGTATCTTAAAATAGGGAGTTTACTCTTACATCACATAAATCGTTTGCTGCCGAAAATCGACCCCCAGTGGGTGAAAAAAAATCGCGATTTGCGGAGCGGTTGAAATTTCGCAGGGTGGTAGAGAAATGGACAATTAAGCGAAAAAAATCATTTGCTGCCACCTGTGGCGAAAATTCCAAAAGTACACATTTTCCTCGGATTTGACATTCAGGGGTGTCACAGAATCCGATAGCTGTCGAAATCGGAAGTTTAGTCGACTGAATTTTCATATATATCTGATAGATAGCCGGATAAAATATGGTTCTATGCAACTAAGAACCGATAATGGGTCCGATTCAAAACCAAAAACGACAAAATTTGTAAATTCTGTATGAAATTTCGATCGGTTAATTTCGATTCCGACAGCTTTCGGATTCTGTGACACCCCTGATTGACTTGAATTATAATTTTGTCTTGCAATATAATTTTGTATTGCAATACAATTTTGAAGTCGCCAGAGCGAATTTGTCGAATTCGCGACTGAAGTCTTTACGCGAACAGTTCTGTTATAAATAGTGAGAGAGATAGAGCAAAAACTTAAGACGCGAACGTGAAAACACGAGATTTCTAAATTTAGAAATCAAACCACCCCAACCCCTCCAAACATAAAATAGGGTGGAGCCAAATTCCACAATTTTGATCCCACAGTGTTAAGAATCGGAATAAAGCTTACTGTTGTGCCCCACAGTTGGAAAAGTTTAACTTCGTAACGCTGCCACGCCTACTTTTTGCGCTACGCCCACTCAAACGTGTTTTCACGTTCGCGTCTTAAGTCTTTGCTCTATCTCTCTCACTATTTATAACAGAACTGTCTGCGCAAACGACGACGTTCTTAGATCCGCCAAAAGAAGTTAGGCGAAGAAAACGCCGCGGGATTTGAAAAATTTCGACAAAGCCTACTTATTAAGAATATGGCGAAAGGGGATTCCAAAAGGATTCGACAGCCCATTTATTGAAATGCACCTTTTTTCTGCCATCATCTTTAATAACAGGACCTTAAATTTTTATCTCATTAAAATTAGTGTATTTTTAATTATATGGCTTAGTCTTTTCTCCGTCTACTTTAGACACTATCATTAAATCAATTGTACAAAACAAATTAACAAATAAGAAATTCACAGAACGCGTACTTAAAAAAATCTACGTTTAAATCGCACTAAGATTTAATCAACAAATATTGTTGAATAGAATTTTGTTTATCACAAATTTTTTTTTCGCGTTCTCAAGCGCCGCCGCCGCCTTTCCTTTTCGTATCGAAATAGGCCTTTAGAACACTGCGCCAAAAGTAATAAACACCGCCGAATCCGGCACTTATCGCTAATATCGCAAATATTAAGGTACGTTCGGTGATTTTTTGGCTTCCGGATTCCTTTGAAGATGATTTTGCAGCATTCTTCTGAACATCTGACTGCTGGTCGTCAACCATGATTGCCGATGTTGTTCGAAAAAACCTTTTCAATGTTGTATTAACGAGTATTCTACGTCTTATTGTTGTAATTGGTGTTGTCGCTGTCGCTGTTTCCGTTGCTGTTGCTGTTGTCGTTGGATGTAGTCTCGATGCTTTCACTAATTTTGTTGGAGCAGCTGTGTGATAGTGGTTGTGGTGGTGTATTGAGTTCTGTAATGTATAAAATGTTAAAAAATTAAAAATGACTTATAAAAACATTTATTATTTGTAAAATTTAGAAAAATCCAAAGTTTTTTAAAAACGTAAGGCGTATAAATTGTAAGGTATAAATAAGTTTGTACGTAGACTTGAGACTTTCAAGGTTTATGAAACGAAAATTCAATATCACAATGGTAACCAGTGAATTTAAAAAAAAAAAAAAAAAAAAGATTTCATTTGTTTTCAACTCCTGCCAGTTGGTCACTGACCTCGCCATTGGTTTGTTTGATTCTATCCGGTTGAGACGCATTTGCATTTGTGGTTAGAACTTCTGGGCTCGTTGTTATGATACATGCAGCATTTCCGACAACTTGCGTTGCCTCACAGCTCGATTGAATGTTTATATCGGATAATTCAATTTCCTTGGGTGTTGCTGGTGTTGACGGTGGTGGTGGTGGGGCAACAATAGTTGGCGGAGCATTCACAACACTCACACAACGTGCAACGCGTCGTATCTCTGGCTGATTATTAAACTCCGATTTGCCCCTAGAATTTTCATCATCTTTCGCCTTTTCATTGGCACCGCTAAGTAATCGTTTACTTAGCAGTCCCTTCGTTATGTCGGTTACGATATTGAAAGGCTTACCCGCGATAGGATTTCTACGATGCTCCATGATTTTTTCAACGCGTAAAGTTTGTTGTGGTACTTCTGGTATCCGAACAACGCTCACATTACGATTAACCTCTAGTGATGCAAATATTTTACTGAGCATACGTGCCTTCGAATGTTTAGCTGCAATCGATGCTGTTGGTGTTAGTGTTGTTCCCTCTTGTGTTACTTGCTCTGGTTCGGAATTTTGAAAATTTTTCTTCGTACATTCGGCCTTTTGGTTGTTATTGGTGACAACTGTATTTAGATCGGGATCAATAAATTTCGGCGCTTGCTTAACAGTCTCGAGATAGAGCGGCAGATATGGTGCCCCCAGTCCCATCTTATGCTTAACTTCTTCGACTGTATCGTATGCAATGTAACGTGCACGTTCGGCACCAATTTCTAAAAGGTTGATCAATTCGCTGGGATTATCTAAATAATTTTTGATTCCTTCTCGTATTGGCTTCAGATGCTCGTTAATAGCTTCGGCGACACGTAGTTTATACCGACCGGTATCAAGAGTTTCTGCCTCCTTGATTACCTCTTCGATTGCCTGGCCGGTTATATTGGAATGAATTGTAATAAGATTCGAAACTCCGGGACGCTTCACTGGATCGAAACTAACATCTGAAGAGAAATCGGTTATAGCTTTTTTGACCTTTTCCAACACAACGTCCGCATCGTCGTCAAGGAATATGGCTGACTTTTGATCTAGATCCGATTTTGACATTTTCTTTGATGGATCACGTAGCGAACGAATGCGTCCGGCATTGTTATCCTCGATTATTGCATGACAGATGGGAAAAGTGGCGCCATAACGTGTATTAAAGACTTTTGCAATATGCTGTGCTAATTGTATATGTTGTACTTGATCCTCACCTACGGGGACATGAGTGCTCCTTAGCAAAAGAAAGAGGTGTAAATTTTAAAAACAATATTCATATATACGCACACTTAGCTGGGAAAAAGCTTACTTGTAAAGCATAATATCCGCTGATTGTAATACTGGATAGATAAAAAGACCCAATGGAATATCTCGTAGTTTTTGCGTTTTCTCTTTATATTGTGGCAAATGTCCAAGGCGTGCCATTGTGCAAAATGTACCAAGCAGCCAGCAGAGCTCCGTGTGTTCCTTAACGGCAGATTGCACGAATATCGTGGACTTATTAATATCGAGACCGCAAGCAAACATTGTAGCTGCCAGCTTCATTATATTCTCACTCAACTTTGCGGGCTCCTGCGGCACAGTCACCGAATGCATATCGACTATACAATATGTCGCTTCTTCTTTTGCCTCCTGTAATTGTTTCCATTTCCGCATTGTACCAAGATAGTTTCCCAAATGTAGCTCGCCAGATGGTTGTACACCCGAAAATATCTTCCGAGGCCATTTTGAACCCTAAAAAGCCAATTTATAATATCAATTATTATTACATACTATTATGATTGAAGGTTGATGATACACTTACATCAGCAGCAGCAACATCAACGTTCGCCTTCGCAACCGGATTTTTAAGCATACGCTTCGTAACGTACGATCTTATGTGCTTAAATTGATTCGTTACAAACTGTTTCCGAACCATATTCAATAATGCGGGTAAGCGGCTGGACAAAATTTTCATTCTAACCAAAGTTCTCAAAAAATCTAACGTAAAATTTTGTTGGTAGCTTTTGAAATTAAAGAAATTGTTCGAATTCGTGTTAACTATTTCCAATTAGCTCGAGCTGAAGAAATTTTCTTTACTTTTCACAAAATTTTTTTGTTACCGCAAAATAAAATAAAAGATTTTTTAAGAAGAGCTTTTCCTACTAGATAGGAAAGCATTAGGGATGTGCGATTTCGATAACTGAATACTCGACAATCGAATGAACTTCGATTTTCCACGTTCAAAATAATACGCATTTACACGTTACTTAAGGTCTCGACGCGCGATGGTTCATAGCTGCCGATCGAAAGTAAGCGATAGATCGCAAATGGAGACCGCTCATGGCAGATGGCATGCGAGATATAGCTTGCGATATCGCAAGCCATCTATCTTACCGTCTCGACCTGCGATGGTTCATAGCATGCGATAGAAAGTATGCGATAGATCGCAAGTGGAGACCCACTCATGGCAGATGGTATGCTATATCTCGCATACCATATCGCTTGCGATAAGCTGTCACTTATGAGTTTTTTTATGTTGTTCTCTTTTCTGCAAGAACGGGTTTACCCCGAACGTCGGATTTTTTCTTTTTTACTCTTTATTTAATAAATTTCAATGTTTTAGCTGTTCTAAGCAGCGAATTTTCTGGCTAAACGCCATCCTAAAATGCTCATCGCATACCGAAATTTTCCCACTCAAAAAATCTCTCTACCTGCTGCCATCGCATACCATAAAATTTGACAGATGGTATGCGATGAACCATCGCACGTCGAGTTGCACTGTATCGCTTGCGATGAGATGTCACTTTTGAGTATTTTTATGTTGTTCTCTTTTCTGCAAGAACGGATTTACCCAGAATGTCGGGGTTTTTACTTTTTGCTCTTGATTTAACAAATCTTGCATCCCTTTAAATGTTTTGGCGCTTCTACGCAGCTAGTTTTCTCGATTTTCTTAAAATGGTCATAATGTACCCTTTTACATTAGGGCAACTATTGCCGGCAATTTTTTGGTTTATGGGCGAGACGAAGCGCGGAGGGGTAGTTTCTCTTCATCCCCGCTCTTCATCTATGATAAAGAAGCATAGTTTAGAACAGTGTTCGGCAAAGCATAGAACAATTGTTGAAAATGGCGGCTCACATATGCTTAAGCTCTTGCATTCAATCGTTGATGAGACAACGACGAGACAGCATTGTGAGCGAAACACATTAGAAAAATTTGTCGCAGCGAAAAGGACGAAGAAAAAATATGCAAAATGCAAAAAATATGCCGCCATTTTCAACAATTGTTCTATGCCTTGCCGACCACTGGTTTAGAAGCACTTTTTGTACTTAAGTATTGAATTTTACCAATTTTTTTAATTCTGGGATTAAGGAAACGGTGTGGGATTGGAAGCCCTAAACGGCGTTTCGCCCAGTTAGAAAGAGATGTTACGCTGCAGCAGTGTTCGCACCCTACCACAATTGTGGTAGATCTACCAATTTTTTGATAAAATGTAATATATGGATAAAATGCTAACTTCTACCACTACTACCACACAAGCTTTCAAGTCTACCATATTCTCAAATAAGTCTTAAATCTAGTAATCAAAGCTAACGATAGTGGCGAATTCGAAAAGGCAATTCTTTTGAAAGATTTACATATTTAATCTAACATGCAATACAGTAAGAAACCAAAAAAGCACGCCAACAAACGCCATTACCCGAAATAGCGAGAAATCCCTGCCAATACTGGCAGCCATATATTACTATATATGTCGCTCTCATAGATTTTGGGCGGGACATTTCGCGCCAGTTAGAAAGAGATGTTACTCGGCAGGCAAAAAAAAAAGCGAGAGAAAAATACTTTTGGTGAGTACCTAAGTGAAAAATGCTCATTTTGGTGGGTACCCAAGACCATGGTGGGTACCCAAGCCCGTGTTGAAAAGAGCCAAAATGGAAACGGCTCCTGAGTGACATATACAGGGTGTCCCAAGTTGAGTGTGTCAAACTGAAGCAGGTGATAGGGAGGGTCCAAACGGACCAAAAATTGTATGGGAGGGAGGGTTGCAAATGCACCCATGAGGAGTTACACGCAAAAAACCAAATTTTGTTTTTTTCGCTGGCGCTCCTAACTTACAAGCCGTAATTCCAAAATCACGTATGAAATCAAAAGCTCGGCAGTTTTCCTTTAAAACTGCATACCACGATTTTACATTATTAAATTTTGCTTTGTCTGATGGCCATAAACATCAAAGTCAAAAATAGTGTAATCTTGGCTTTTAAAATCGGTTATTTTTAAATTAATACAATCGAGTCTCTTTTTTTGACACTTTTCGAAAACTTTGAGTTTTTCTCTTTAATTTGATACCAAAAAAGTTTCACAATCAATGCAAAACTAAGGTTTGAAAATAATTATTTTGTATTTTTGACTCCCAGAAAAGTTATTTTAATGAAATTTATTGAGCACACTTTTAGGCAGCATGAGAAAAAGAAAAATCTAAGATACTTATTTAAAATTTTTTGAATAGTGTTTTAGTTTTACATATCCGCCTAAAAGTATGCTCACCAATTTAGTCGAATTCTTTCCGCGCCTCTAGCTCCTTACGAGTGCAAGATGGACCCCCCCTTCCCATGCAAGTTTTTGTCCGTCTGGACCTCCCCTATCACCTCCTTCAGCTTGACACACTCAGCTTGGGACACCCTGTATAGTTATATATGACATGGATGATTATTTTCTTTTAAATAGTAAGATTTTTAAAATTAGATTTTGATTGACAGTACAATAATCTTCGGATGTTAGGCATTAGATTTGTTCAATTAATTATTTTTAATGATTCATTTCCAGCATAAACCGTAGCGATGAAAACGTTTGAGCACATTTTGAGTACAACAAATAGTACTTAATTTATTTGATATTTTATGCTCAAAACATTTCTTAAAATTGACTAAAAATGTCAACGTTCAGCATCTACAGCAGACTTTTACACAAAGAACTCTTTTAGTGTAAGACACCCTGTTTACAGTAGAATATTCAGCGCAATTAAAATAGATTTCCGATTTTGAAATTATTAAGGTTTTCCATTTATTTCTTGATATATCTTTACCGTACAGACACAGCAGGAATAATATGCTCCATGTTTTATAATAAATCCATTAATAAACTTTTTTTTGTTTTGTCTCATGCGAGAATTTTCACGGTGAACAATCTCAATTTTTATTTTTTCGAGATCGTTTCAATTGTTCAAACGGATATAATTTAGGTTTAAAGTTTATAGTCTTACAAGTAACACATATATAATCATAATCATATGTGTACGTATGTATGAAACTGTATTGTAGTTAAAATGATCCACATATACACACAGAAACAGTTGACTTACATAAATAATTTATAAATATAAAAATTTTCTATAATTAAAAGTACGTAGCACACATAGATTTAAAATTTCATTTCGTCTTGTTAATCATTTTTATATATTTACTTATTTTTTTTTTTTTGTTGCGTTACGATAAAAAATAATAATGACCAATTTGTTTTCTTTTCAATAATTAATTGAGTTTTTTAAATTTATTTTTTTTATATTTTTATTTACACTTAAGCACTTTTTGAAAGCCTGCATCTGACGACTAATTACACTAGTTTACAAATAATTATTTTTGGTTTTTTGTTTTATCTAAATGCATTCTTATTATGGATTTGGCCTTCTAAAGGGCCACATAAACATTCAGATCTGTTACTGCCTGCAGTAAATGCGGGCAAATTGACCCAGCGTCAACCACTGTCATTCTATAGATCATGGTCAACGTGGAGGTCACAGTTCATTTTAAGAGCATTCATAAATGAATATGCTGCACGTAGAATAAACTCCGTATTGGTAATGGTAGCAAATGTCCGATCATATCACGAGGCCTGTTCAATCCAGGGCAGCGATAAAAATTAAAATTGTAAAATCAGGATTATTCTATATATGGTGAGAAAGAGAGAAAATAAGTTTCAATTCTGAATTCTCGTGAATGCTTAATCATTTGCAAAATTCTCATAATTATACTTATTCAATAACTTATTTTTCCAATTTTTTTGCAAAAAAAATTTAAACTGTTAGACACCTAATTGAATATTATCCATCTTAAAAATTAAAAAATTGGCACCCGCCGAGGAGATTCACACGTCTCTCATGGTGCTAGCAATTTACACTAAGCCATTTTTGAGCCCGTGCAGTCGCGTTTCTAAGGTATACACTAATGAGCTGCTTACACATCAATTCAATCGTACTGGTTGTCCTGCTCGAACATATTATACAAAATGATCCTATAGGAGAATATTGGCACGTTACAGTGGTCACTAGTAGAGGACGAGTACAGTGACAGATTGAATCAGTCACTATTGATAATTACTGCAGGGATGTGTTCGGTACACCGACACATGATGTTAAATGTATGGGCAAGAGCACATCAACACGTACACGGGTGACTGATCAGTCAGACTGAATGTTTATTTGGCGCTTTAATCATTGCATAAGTATTTGGCCTTTACTCAATCACATATAAAATTATAACCTTTTCATTTATCCACAGATTTTGAAAACTAATATCTTAGTTTGTTGGGTTAGAAACCACAAAAAGAAAAAATTATCTGTGTGAGATTAATTTTTTAGATGCCGATGAAGGGAAAAATTATATGAATTTTCTCTAAAAATATGTGTTTTTTAAGGTTTAAAGGTCTGCAGAAAAGTGTTACGAGGGGTTTATTTTCTATAATTTAAGCGATAATTTGTACAAATCAGATGATGCATTGTCGAGTTGTGCTTGAAAAAGCTGCAATACCTCTTTAAAACAATTTTTTTTTTCTTTTCAAAAATCAATATAAAAAAAACGCATTCATAAAAAAGTTTTTACATATTTTTCTCGTATTTGGAACGCTAAGGTCCATAAGAAAAGTGCATTTAGGTGTCCCTGGAAATAATGCTGTAAACTAGTGTTATTTATGGCATAAACTTGTAATAGATGAATTGTAATTAAATGCCAATAATCGCCAATAATAATGTGTCGACATTCATAATCAGGCCGTTCGTTTTTTTTTTTTTTTTAGCGTCTTATAAGTTCAAATTGAAATATTTACTGTTCAAATGTATTCGAGCCTGCTATTCAGTTGGTGGAACAAAGTTTTTTTTTTTTTTTAATTATCTCAATGATTTAACCTATTTAAGGCCAGGATGAAAGCCCAAAATAAGTATGTCAAAAAGGTATAAAAACTCAGAAAGTAGAGCGGCAGAGCGGCTGTTAATAGGTCAATTAGTACCAATGCCCCGTATGAGACGTTGCAGTATTTACTCCTTATGAATCAGAAATGCAGTGGTTGCTCGCTGATTTGGGTGATATTCAATTAAATTTTTTTTTTATTTTTTATTATTAATTATATTGTTTTAATATCGCTCTTTGATTTCTTGAATTCTTTTTTTTATAGAATTTCATAGAAATTACTTTTTTATTTTATTTTCTGCAAGAAGGCATATAAAATGCCGTAGAGATAATTCACAAAAAAATTGTTTACATACAATCACTTAAGTCTAGTTTTAGTCTGAAATTACGTTCGATGACGCCCACTGAAATGAGAAAATCCATTCTCAATAACATCCAAATTGTGCATTTCAATAAATCATAATTTTTTTTTTGCTCTTCGTTATTTTTTCTTTTAAAAATTTTGTTATTTTTGGAATGCCAAAAGCTTTTGTATTTTCGGTTTAAAAATTTTTGTGTCCTATTTTACATTATTGTAAATTTTTCATCGCATGACATGATCACAATTTAATTACGTTCAACTTTTTGCTATCTGTTTTCGTATATGCTTTCTTTTACATATCATTTCTTTTTCAATGAAGAATTTTTTGTGTTTTCTAATTTGTCCAAAAATAGATTTTCTTTTCTTCGTTTTATTTTTTTAGCTAAAGATTTTCTCCGCTTTTCTGCTTTCCAATCAGTCAAAAAATTGTTTTTGTTTTTACTTGAAACGATTTCATTCTCATTCTCATTCTCATTCTCTCTCTCTCTCTCTCTCTCTCTCTCTCTCTCTCTCTCTCTCTCTCTCTCTCTCTCTCTCCTTTCTCCCTTTTAATATGTACTTATTAGTGTCCATAAAATTTCGATGACTTCGATTCTGAATAAAAAATTAATAAAGGCGAAACTCCATAAACGGCGTTTGCGGTATGCGCGGCAAAGTTGAAAATATTTCAAGTTGCTCCCATTTCAATATCTTTTTAATACATTATTCAATAGAAGCAGCTACATTTCTTCCGCGTGAAACGCCTGAAAAGTTGATATATTTTCTTCTTTGCCGCGTATACCGCAACAACCGTCCTTTCCGTCGTTCATTGAGTTCCGCCTTAAGATATTCTTAATGTAAAGTTTGAAAATGGAAGTAAATTTTTGAACAATTCTGAAGTTGTACAATTTTTCATTACCACATTTCAGTTCATTAATTTTATGAATCCCTCTTTTATTATTATACGAGTTCGAAAGCAAATACATTTAAGGGAATACACCTTGTTAAAACATAAACGATAAAACCAAAAAACAGAAACATACAATTCGAAGAAATAAGAAGTTCGTTCGGCACTGAAACGCAAAGCCAAACATTAAACTTCTTGAGCTCAACGTAAAACTTTTCCAATTTAGCTTTTATGGGCTAAACACAGTTAATGCATTCGGGCCATTGGGATAAGGCTTTCTATGTCGAAAACAAATTCATAAAAGCTAAATGATCGAATTCTGAAGGTTTTATAGTTTCATCTGTTTATTAGACTGGAGACTTAACGAAATTTAGAATTTGGGTATATTGTTCAAAGAATTAACGATTAGTTTCCTACTGAATTTCATTCGCTTGCACATCGTTGCCGAAGTCAACCATTTGACTTGGTGTCGCTAAAAATCTGTCGACAATTAGATTCGTACGCTATGGCAAACAGAGAATTGGGCTATTGGATGTCCTATTGAAACAAATTGAAGCTATGTCTTATTCAAAAGCGTACGTTAAATACCGATTCTGTTTACGTTTTCTACGCTGCTATGAAAGCACAAACGAAAAGGAAGCAAAGTTTAAGGATAGTTTCAAATATATTGTAATGAGAAATTTTCATAAAAACAATTTCAAGTTAATGACTGCGCGGGATCTATTGCTAAAAATGTAGTCCGCTCCGTCAACATGCTGCAAAACCTCAGTTGTAGACGAACTTTCCTCAACAGTTGCACAACAGTTGAGTCTGCTGATGCACCCATTGATTACGAATTTTCTTCCTATTCGGATTCGATTTCTTGAGCATGCCTGATAAGCATACTTTTAGGATTTTATTTAAATATTTCGCGAATTTTGTTGAGATTTGTAATTTGGTTAATTTACTTATCTTCGTTTTTATTTATTCAAAATTCCAGTAAAGGTCAGCCAGGAAATCATTCGAAGGGTACTTTTTTTTTTGCAATCTCGATCAAATCTCTCGATTTTTGTTTTATAATATTAAAAGATCTGACGAAACAGCTATTTGCAAAGTAAACGCTCTAACTCTTTTACGCATATGAAACGAAGAGTTTTGCCGGATAGAAACCGATTTTAGGGTTCCTGTTGAACTGTGTCCTTGAAATATCTTCCGATTTGACGAGTATTCGCAACAGCGAGATTCGGATTTAATGAGCAATCCAAATTCTTTCCATTCAGTACCTTATACAACGAGCAAAATGGCGCAAAACTCGCTTGAATGACTCGCTCCGTTTAACGAGCAACATAATAAATCAGTGTTTGTAAACAGAAAAGGCTTAAATAGAAACAAAGAGGAAGGCGAAATCAAGTTTTAGTGCACAGCTGTTTATGTGTTATCATTAGAGCGTGTATTTTTAAGCATTTATAAAATTGAAGCGTACTTTATGGGGCAAAAAATTTGTTAAATTTACATAAAGTTAAGATTCAAATCGATTTTTAGCCTATTTAAGACTTTTTCAAAGCTAGGAAATCCCCATGAAGTTCAAATTCGCTTCTTATTTCCAAAATGGTGATAAGAAAAAAAATATCCCCCCCACAAAGTATGCTTCAAATTTATAAATGCTTAAAAATACACGCTCTAGTTATCATCAGGGCCCGGATCTAAGGCACATGTGCGTGCCTATGGGTATGTTTAACATATTTCGATTAAGTTCTGAATAATTTAAAAGTTGAATGGTATATAAATTTGAATATATATATCTATATATAAGACCGATTCTAAATATTCTTGAGAACTTTTTTCCGAGGGAATTGGGGAAAAAAATCTTCCTATTCTAAACAAGCGGGGAAGTGAATATAATGGGAGCAAGAATTTCAAAACTCCTATATCTCAAAAACCAATTAAGATAGAAAGATGAAAAAAAAAAAAACAAAATGGCGACTGATAGGTAATAAAACAAGGAGTTAAAAAAAATAAATTTTAATTCTACACTGAGAAAAATTTTTCGCAAAAAATAAAATAAGAATTAAATATTTTTTCATTGTATTCCAGTTTTTGTAACAATTTGATTGTTTCAAAAAAATAACCTCTTAGAATTACTTTTCATTTAATTTTTTTTCAAGGATATTCCAAGGACTCTTGGCAATGGGACACTAAGTAACGGTTTCTACAGTATTTCTAGGTAGTACCTATCAAAAAATCAACAAAACGTTCAAATCCTTTTCAGGGGGCTGCAGCCCTTCAAAAGGGTAAATGCTACAAATCTTTAAAATTAAATGGGAAAAAATGTATACCTGATGTGTCAAAGATTTAAGTATGCTTTAAGGAATGTTTATAGTTTTGAAATTTCGAGTTTTTAGAAATAATTCGCGTCAGTATTCACTAAAGAGCTGCAAAAATGTATTTGATATTAGTGTACACTATGTAGAGCACACTGAAATTCAAATGATTTAGAATAGTGAATGCTTTCTATTTGGATTTTATAGAACAAATACTCTGTAACTTCTAATAGCATCAAATCAAAGTCAGTCATGATTTATAAATCAAAAATTAAGAAAGTTTTTTACTTCGCAAAACAATAAGGTGTATTTAATAAGGTAATAGCAGTTCTACAACAAATACAACTCGACAAAAACAACAGGGAGGATTTTGTTGTGCCGAGTACGTCCAAATGTTAAATATGTTGTTGTGAATACAGAAATTTTAATATCAACTAATGAATACAAAAACAAATTTTGAAGAAACAAAAATTTGTGACATTTATACGGGAAAATAATAAAATAAGAAGAAGACATATGTGCTACTGCTTCCACCTTATGAAATACACCTTGGTAAAACAAATACTTCAAATATTATCATTCTTCATAAATAACAAAAAGTGAAAGAAATTATCTAAAAAATATTCTTTAATATAAATAAACAAGTAAGAAAGCTAAAGTCGGTCAAGCCCGACTTTGAAATACCCAGCGTCTCGACATTATTGGCGCACTATTTTACGAAAAATCTCCATTTATGGTCGTGGCAGTGGGCGGGCCACATACATTTTTTCCTACACCTTTTATTCGCCTTGGTCAACCTATGTTACGAATTTGAAGCTTCTTCGCCTTTTACTTCGGAAGTTACGATAAACCCTTATTTGTGGGCGTGGCTCGAGGAGGACGGCGTCCACTTTTTACCCAGGATATGTCCCTTCTTGTATTTTACCAGTACACCAAATATCAATGAAATGTGTTGAGTGGCTCGCAAGTTACAAGCATTTTACTGAAAAAACATTAAATAATTTGGGCGTGGCAGTGTTGATATCCCATTTAATTATTGCCGACTCCATTTTACCAAAATCCATTTATGGTCGTGGCAGTGGGCCGGCCACGAGAATTTTCCTACACCTTTATTCGCCTTGGTCAAATCTATTTTGAATTTGAAGCATTTATCAGTCCATATTCCTAAACTACAGAAAGTTTAATGATAAAACCCTATTTGTGGGCATGCGAGAGGAATCTGGTCAATTTTTAACCAGGATATGTCCTTCTTGTATTAACCAGTACCCAAATATCAATGAAATGTGTTGAGTGGCTCGCAAGTTACAAGCATTTTACTGAAAAAACATTACAATTAATTTGTGGGCGTGGCAGTGGGCGGATGTCTCCCATTTTTACTTAGGATCTACTCGGATCCCGATATACCATGTGTGCCAAATTTCGACTTGGTTGGTCCAGCCATTTCGGAGGAGATCCGACCAAAGGAGGACTGGGAGAACGGAATGTCAACATGATAAGTTTATCTGAATTTGATTTATTATATTAAAATAATATATATATATATATATATATATATATCTTATACACAGAGCTTAGTTCTGGCTGTTTCAAGATTCGCACAAAACTAATATATCCTGCTTACGCTGGGTATAAAAAAAACTGAACGAAAAACGAATAAAAATATGTTGGAGGGAAAGAGCCTTTTCTGTTAAACGAAATTTAATAAGCGAAAAAAGATGCATGCTCAGCTATAATTATAATGCAATCAATCAAATAATTTTTTTTGCATTCAAATATGGAAATAAATAAAGAAATAAAAAAATAAATAAAATTCATGTGTACTCATATGTATCGCACAGTATTAAAAAATTTAAAAATTTCACAATATTTGATTTGCCTTTATTAGATTTCAAATCAAATTTTGTATACAGATTGCTACTTGATTTGAAAAATTAAGTTCAAGAAATATTTCTATTTGAATTTCAACAAATGCCTTGAAAGCCGTTTTAAATATATTTGTGCAGCCCTTTAGTATACACTATAAAGCTACTCGATTCAAGGAATGTAAACCAATTATTTAACTAAGATCCTAAAAGTATGCTTATATATTTAAAAAAAAATTTGGCAAACTTTCAAACTTTAAACGTGAATAGTTCCTAAATGCGCAATTTTAATATAACGGTGTTTCGGGTAGACACGCTTGGGACACCTTAGGGTACATTTAGGTATAAAATTGGAATACGAATTTTCAGATAATACATAAAAGTGAGCCAAAAACTTAGTAAACTTCAAAACCAATAAATTTTTTTTTGAAACCAATAAGTAAACTCAAAAAATAAAAAAAATTATAATAGAGTTTTATTCCTTATGGCCGCAATAGGGGGGAAACCGCCCAGTCGCAGTGATATCTTTTTGTTAAAGATTTTTTTTACCGCTTTAACACAACCTCAACGCAAATAAATGTTAATGCGCACATTCAAATATAAATATTGAACTTAAGAATTCATTTATACGGAATAATTATTAACAATGCACGTACATTCAATGCATACCTGAAAATGTGTATGGATGTATGTGTTCAAGTATATCCTATGCACGTCACGTCATAATTTTAAAAATTCTATACATGTATTTCATAAAATATACACACGAATATGTATAAGTATATAATAATTATTTATATATTTTTTTTTTATTCATAATCTACATATAATATGTATGTATACAGTACACTAAAAATAAGATTTATTTATATATAATCAACATAAATTAAGTAATTTATTCAAGTGTTTTAAAATTATTTAAATTTATATTCTTCCTTACGTTCCTCTTTTTGTTTTTTGTTTTTGTTTTTTTTTTTTTTTTTTTTAGCATTTCATGATGAATGGATGTAGAAAATTAATCCCACACTTCTTTTTTAAGAAAGAAATCAACAATTACATTGTAATTTATATAGATTTTCTTATGTAGGCGTAGTAGTGCATTTAAATTGTATGCGTGTATGTGTATGCAGCTCAAAAAAAGAAAAAGAAAACAAAAAAAAAAAAATTTTTTTTTTGATATTTTCGCGCTTGTGAATATAGTATATGTAGGTACAGGGTGAATATTGAGAAATAAACCAAATAAATTATCCATCAGTCTGAAAAAAATGGGAGAAAAAAACAAGAATTTCCCGCTTGGAAGACGCCGCCAAATTTCACGAGATTTCTCAAAATAATACGAATCAATAAAACAAATAAAGTAAGATTGATTCTGAGAATGCATTTTTACTACATATTCCAGTCATTCAGACAGTCTTGCTTGAGGACTTGAAAAACTGATAATTTATTGTGTGTGTTGTTCAGTCTTGTGTAAAAACGAAGAAGACGCTAAGGTGAAATTATTCCACGGAAGCTCAGTTTGGCGATGAGTGCAAAAAATAATAAGAACTGTGACTTGATCCTAAAAATATCCAAGAATATAGCATCCAGTACGAAGTTGAATGATAGTCAAATGGGTGGTCAATATGTACCTATATGCTTAAATAATCTCGTACATTTGAAGACTTCGAAATTTTTTAAATACGGACAGTATGCGACGATTTTTGAAGTCATCATTAACGCGCATTCAAAATGTAATTCGAATAGGCGGAAAAAAATATGTGTAGTTATAGGGCAGTATGAACTTGGATAGTATGTTTCTTTTTACTCGAGATATAACTGCAGGCCACACATACGTATACACGTCACTACTCCCATATACAATATTATTTATTGAACTAAAAGCTTCTTTAATATTTACTTTAATTTATATTCAAATTACTTCTTTTGCTTTTTGTTTTCTGTTTTTTCACTAGTTCGATCATACACCTTGAAAGTGTATTGAGATATAATTCTTATTGCTAAAAAATCTAAGAATTCAAATTAATTTACAGTTTATCTATTAAACAAAACTAGTTTTACTAATAATAGTTGTTGTCTCCTCATCATCATCATCATCCTACTCCTCCTCCTCCTCCTCCTCCAAATTCACAACTTACTTTAGAGCAAAAATATCTCTATCGGCGAGTGTTTGTGTGTGTGTTTGTATGTAAGATTTCTTAACTCAGGAATCGATTTTCGAAAGTAGAGAAAATTCGAAAACAAAAAATCTAAAGTAAAAAAAAATTATTTTTTCAGTCTGTATAAGGCTCATATTCACGACGATATAAGTTTGCTTTTCGAAGTTATCGAAATTTAATTGAAACCTAAAATCTAGCACTTTTGCTCGCTCAGGACAGTAAAGCCACAAGCCCAAGCCCAAAACACGCACATACACATACCAATACTCAACCATCAACCTTCGGAAATTCAAGAAAAGCCATTGTAAGCAGTGTGGCGAAAAAAAAATAAAATAAATAAAAATTACAGACGACTTTTAAATCCACAACGCGCCTTGCCTTTTGCTTTACAACATTTTATGTTTCCCATTTCTTTTGGTGGTCACTGCTGGAGCCTGGCACTTTAAATGGTTTCATTTCGAACAGATACTGTTGCTTGTTATTCGGCGGCACGCTATATATCTTCTTAGACCGATGTTTGATGGATGATCGATCCTTCGACGATGAATACAAGGGTAATTACGGTGTAGTTTTGGTTTTCTTGATGGATTCTGCGAGGAGCATGCGCGCGATAAAAAATAAGAAAGTGGAAAGAAAAAAAAAAAATGATTAGATCGTGGTGTAGTAATAAGGCAGACAACTATCAATAAGGGGAGGAGTTTCATTTTTGTAAAAAAAAAAAAAATTTTTTTTTTACTTTCAGATAGGCTGCTCTCGACAATTGTCTTTTCGGAGTGGTGCACAGCTAGAATTCATCATTTAAAATTATTTCCATTTCAACATATTATGTAAAAAATGTTTCACGAAATTTTGCATACTTCTAGGAAAATGTATGTAACACTTCTTTTTATAACTATAGAGCTTCTACTCACCTTCTGCTTTTACCGCCATATCCATTGTGTATTATTTTTTGCATTCAGAATTTTGTATATATGTGAAAGAAAAGTAAAGAAGAGAGATGAACAAAATATTATTATTTTTTTGTGCATTAAGGTGTAGCGTGTGGTGAGTTTCATTTTTGTAAAAAAAAAAAAACAAAAATTGCTTTAATATCAGATATGCTGCTCTCGACAATTGTCTTTTCGGAGTGGTGCACAGCTAGAATTCATCATTTAAAATTATTTCCATTTCAACATATGTAAAAAATGTTTCACGAAATTTTGCATACTTCTAGGAAAATGTATGTAACACTTCTTTTTATAACTATAGAGCTTCTACTCACCTTCTGCTTTTACCGCCATATCCATTGTGTATTATTTTTTGCATTCAGAATTTTGTATATATGTGAAAGAAAAGTAAAGAAGAGAGATGAACAAAATATTATTATTTTTTTGTGCATTAAGGTGTAGCGTGTGGTGAGTTTCATTTTTGTAAAAAAAAAAAAAAAAAATTGCTTTAATATCAGATATGCTGCTCTCGACAATTGTCTTTTCGGAGTGGTGCACAGCTAGAATTCATCATTTAAAATCATTTCCATTTCAACATATGTAAAAAATGTTTCACGAAATTTTGCATACTTCTAGGAAAATGTATGTAACACTTCTTTTTATAACTACATATAAAGCTTCTACTCACCTTCTGCTTTTACCGCCATATCCATTGTGTATTATTTTTTGCATTCAGAATTTTGTATATATGTGAAAGAAAAGTAAAGAAGAGAGATGAACAAAATATTATTATTTTTTTGTGCATTAAGGTGTAGCGTGTGGTGAGTTTCATTTTTGTAAAAAAAAAAAAACAAAAATTGCTTTAATATCAGATATGCTGCTCTCGACAATTGTCTTTTCGGAGTGGTGCACAGCTAGAATTCATCATTTAAAAATTGCGAATCACAGTGAAAATAGATCTATAGATAATTTCGACGAAGGAAAATTTTGTTCACGAAACTTCGTATACTTCTAGGTAATTCTTTTAAACTCACATTCAAATCAGATCATTCTGCTTACCTCGATTTATGCCGCCAGCTCCATCGTCTGTTTTTGTTTTTTGTTTGAAAATACTACGCATAGGCGCATAACGCAAAAGAAAGAGAAAAAGGAAGAGAAATTATGTATTTTTTATAGTACCAATTTAAAAGATAGTTATCGGCGTGGTGAGTTTCAATTGTAATAACTCTTTTTTCAAATCAGATTTGCCTTTATCATCTTATATTTTCTTCAGAGTGGTGCAAGGCTTTAATTAATCACTATGAAAATATTTTTTAATCACACCAAATTACTGAATTTAATATTAAATTAAAATTAACGTAGCATAGTTTTAGGGTATCTTTTTCACTATTGTGTTTGCGTCTGTCATAAGCAACTTACCCACTACATTTCCCGCTTGCGCCATTGATATAGGCCTCGCCATCTCCACCACCACTTCTAAATGCACAACTCCTCTTGCTTTGGATCATTTTATGTTTTCCAGTTATTTTGACGATTATTGCTAGAGCCTGGCGCTTGTGGCGGTATCATTTCGAGCAGATACTGTCGTTGTTGTTCGGCGGCGCGTTGCATATCCTGTAACGTCGCTGTTTGATTCTTCGACGATGAAGACGAAGATGAGGGTGTATTCTTTTTGTTGGAGAATGCTGTTGGAGAGACAGAGAAAACGATGCCATTTAAAATCGGTGATCAATGAGTGGTTTTAAACATAGCTATCGATGCGGAAGGAATAGGGTGTTTGACACCATTCAAATATTGTAACGGGCCTTAATTATGCTTTTAGAATTAAGGGTAAAAATGCATTTTCTCAAACAATTATATACTTATATTTATTTTCTTTAAAAAAACATACATATAAGTACTTATAAATTTTTGTATTTTTGAAAGGGTTAAAATCAATGTGAAACGTCCTCTGATTTTTTGAAATTTAGTGACGCCAAAAGCGAGTAAAAACAAATCAAGTAACCTGTGCTTTGTTTTGAAATTGAGAAAACTTATACATACCTACGCTACTTATTTACACGTTAAGACATTTCGATAATGAAACACAATTTTTGCGGGGATGTGGTATGGGAGCGTTTTTCTCTCTGCCCCCTGCGTCCCTTGCTTTCGAAAATTTGTTTCATTATACCCGACACACTCTGTGTCGAGGGTATATTGCGTTTGTGTGGTTGTGTGTAACACCCAGAACCAGTCGAGATAGACCATACAAAATATATATAGAAATGATCAGCGTCACCAGGAGATTCGATTTAGCCATGTCCGTCTGTCTGTCTGTATACAGTTATCTTATCGAAGGAGTTGAGATATCTCGACAAAATTTGGTATGCGTGCTCACGGGGACATGAGTAAGAACAAGTTCGAGAATGGACCCGATCGGACCATTTTTAGGGGTACCTCCAGTACTAGGGTCTGTTACGAAAATCACAAAGACTGCTCTAAAACCGATGTTTTACAAGATATTTTGATGAAATTTGGCAAATGAACACATTTTAGGCCAATTAATGTGATTTACAAAAATTTTTAAAATGGGCGTGGCAGAAGGGCGTTTTTCGAAAATTGTCTCCTACTCCCGAAACGCCTATCCGACTTGAACCAAAATTAGCACTTGTATTTCCTTTGTAGCCATAAACATCCTGCCCAAAAAATTTCTTGATCGGTCCATTCTTTAGGGTACCTCCAGTACTAGGGTCTGTCACAAAAATCTCAAAACTGCCCCAAAATCGGTCTTTTTCCAAATATTTCAATGAAACTTGGAATTTTCGGATATATTTAAGCCTCCGATTAGAATTCCGAAAAATTGGAAAAGTGGGCGTGGCAAAGGGGCGGTTTTCATAAAGAAATTAAACAAAATTCGGTATATGGGGCCCCTATGGCCTTAAACAACTTCCGATATTAAAAATTATTTGAAGATGTGTGTCTGTGTCGGGTATTATATTGTCAGGCTCGCCTGACTATAACACCCTTACTTGTTATCGAAATGTCTTAACGTGTAAAAAGCGTATTATTTTTGAAAAAAATGGAGCAAAAAAATTACTTTAGTCTGTAAGGGTTTGAATCAAACACTTCTCCAAAAGTAGTCAAATACCCTATTGTTTAACATAATTTATTTATTTATTAATATTTTTTTGTCAGATTTGCCTTTATCAACGTTTATTTTTTCAGAGTGGTGCAAGGCTTTAATTCATCATTTTTTTTTTTTTTTTTTTTTTTATATTTCCGCCATTGAAATGGAATGGAAATTTCTTTTCGAGTTGCTAAAAAACTTACCCGCAACTTGTGCCTGCGCCATTGCCATTTGATAAGAATAGAGTAGAGGAGTAAATTGCATCATATGCTGTGGATTCGCCGCAAGACCTTGTCCAATAACTGGAAATTAGAAAAGTGCGAGAGAACGAATTATTTCTTGTTACGTTGTGAATGAAAGGCGATTATGGATCGGTGTGGTGATTGTTTTCTATCAGATTTGCTATATCAACCTTTTTTTTTCAGAGTGGTGCAAGGCTTTAAATCATCACTTGGAGGTTTTATTTTTAAGAGAAAATAGCTGAAGGCAGCTTTAATCAGCTGTTGTTGTGTAGAGGGGAAAATTTTTTCCATTAATCGACTCCCACAGCTCGACGACGTTCGAAACTCGTTGATGCCCAAATAACTTACAAACTCACCTCTAAAAAGTTGCTGTTGGAATGCTTGCATCGCCGCTGCTGTCGCCGCTGGAGATGCATTGCCCAGCGCGCTAAGGTTTGCCGCGGCTGTTGGATTCGCGGCCGCAGCTGCACCCAAATTGGCTAAACTACCGAGCGCAGCTAAGTTCCCAAGCTGTCCTAAATTGCCCAAGTTACCTAAGCCACCCAAGCCGGCAAGATTATTCAGACCCGGAAGACCACTCGCGCCGAGAGCACTCAATTGCGCAGCCGCCGCTAGTGCTGCAGTTGAATATTTATCAAATTGTTGTTGCTGCTGCTGTTGTTGTTGTTGTTGTTGTTGATCGTTTGAACGCTCACGATATTGTTGCTGATTACTGCTGGCCGTTCCACTCGATGAGCCTCCGCCCGATGCATTTGAATTCATCTGCGATTGCGTTTGATGCGAGTTGCGCGATGAGCGCGGCGTTGTCGGTGGTGGCGGCGGTGGCGTCTGTTGACTCTGTGGTGGCGGTGTTGGACGTGGTGTTACACTTGGCGTTGGAGTCTGGCATTTCGTTGGTATAACTGTTACCGACGGTGGTAGATTAACCAAAGCTGCTGGTGTTGAAATTGTTTGTCCCGACAACGCCGACGACAACGATGATGATGACGATGAAGATGTGGAGGATGACGCCTGTTGTTGCTGTTGTTGTTGTTGTTGTTGTTGTTGTATTGCTGCTGGTGATGATGCAGTTGATGGTGAGCTTGCTGTTGTTGATGCTGCTGATGCTGCTGCTGTTGTTGTTGTTGTTGATGATGCTGTTGATTCTGTTGATTCTGTTGATGTTGTTGATGTTGGTGTTGATGTTGATATTGCTGCTGTGACGACGATGATGACGATGACGACGATTGCTGTTGAGATGCAGCCTGCTGTGGTTGCGGGGTTGATGGATGCGACAATGAGGCATGCGAATCGACAGGCGAAGGGCTACTCTGGCTGGCAAGACGTTGCTCTATTTCTTGTTCCTATTACGGCGAATGAGGCATTTAATTAAAAACACTTCGAGACTTAGAAAGAGTGTGGGAAAAATACCTGTTGCAGTGCTTTTACAAAAGCTTGTTTCAGTCGATTGGTGTGCTCGGCTTTCAATGCCTTCTTAACATTCGATGTTACGCATTGCTCGCAAATAACTTTAGGATCTTTGCTACCTGTATGCGGATGGCAATGTTGTTTTAGCGTCTCAGAGTTTTCGCAATTTTTGGATTTCTTCATACCTTGTTTCTCCCATTTCCATACCGGTGTGAAATCGATCTTACATTGAGCGCAGCGGAAGGGCGGAGCGACAACGTTCGACTTTTTGTTGCTGGTCATTAAGTAGTCCACGACCGTTTCCAGTCCAAGCAGATAAACAAATTCCGTATTGCTCGGATTCGGTATGAAATGCATTTCTGGCGGTGGTGGTTTCGGTGGTGGAATCTAAAATTTGTGCACGATTAACGAATTCAACATTAAAAAATTCGATTTCTTAAGTTTAAAACATTCAATGCTCACGCAGCATGTATCTATCTGAGGCATGTCAACTTACTTGTAATAGAGTCTTCTCCAGCTGTTTTCGTAGCGCTAATTTAGCTGCTGCTTGTTTTTGAGCCGGTGTCTGAACTTCCTCGCGTGGTGTTGTACGTTCGTTCTGTAGAAGAGGCGGGGGGAAAGGAATGATTTTGATTTGATTATACATACATACATATATGTTTGTTCAAAATATGCATTCAAACTCACCTTAAGGTCATTGAGCTGTTGACTTTGCTGTGGTAAAGGTGGCGCCGGTGTTATGGACACAGAATTGCTGATAGTGCCAGGTACCTTAGGATTATCCGAAAGATTAGGCTGCTTGTTTTAATAATAACAATATGGAAATTTTATGATAATTCATGATGAATGGAGAGAGATTTCAAAACGCTCTTAAGAGTGGCTATATGTGGTGCTGGTGGTGGTGGTGGTGGTGGTGGTGGTGCTAACGTTTGTGGTAGTTATGGTGGTGGAGAGAGGTGGTTGGAGGATTGTAATTGTGTCAATTAAGGGGATGGATTGGCAAATTTGGAAATGATGAGAAACTGATAAAACTAACTCCCAGCCGAATGAAGCCAGGATTAATAACCGCAAAATTTTTAAACTAATTAACTATTTTATGAACGAAATTAACAGAAATAGAATATATTTTCTGGCCATTCTTATTCGTAGAGATTCGGCGCAAAATTAATGGAGATTTGTTGGTGTTGATCAAAAATGGGTTAATAGCACTTTCATGAGCAGGATTGATGCAGGATTTAGGATTGCCAATAAATGTAAGGGTGGTGGCATCAGTCACTTAATTTTATTGACAAACTGTAAAAGACTTCCAGCAAGCCAGCATATCTAACCTTTTACTATTTATCCTTGAAAAGCTAGTAAATTCAGTGCTCTTAGATCAAGCGATTATTTATTTGTTGGCCTTTTTGTGGGTTTTTTTTTCTTAATTTAGCAATTTAAAAAAAAAGAAAATCTTTAACCCGTTTATTAAACCGAGTATTTTAGCAGAAACTATTTTTTAAATGAACATGTAGAAAATTGTATGGCAGGAAATTTGGCGGCACTGCTCATACCAGAGGGGAAAAGATTTCGATTAAACATAGGAAAGAAAAAAACTTTATATAGTGACACACACTGTTGCCAGTTCAGGGGAATCTATCGCCTCTAAGTCAAGAGCGGTCTTTCGCGGAGACTTAAGTAGCAAAAGTCTTTAGGGAAATTTTTACAAGAATAGGTTTTTGTTAAAAAAAAAAATTCAGAAGAAACATTTGGGAAATTCTGTCCTTATTTTGGGACACTCAGGAGATATATGTCCCCTGTAAAAAAAAACTTGGAAAAGCGGTGGCACCTATTCTGTCTTATTAGGCGTAAGAGCATTCAGAAGAATTTGTTTGTAATGATTTTCCCAATAAGATGAACAACCTATTTTCACCACAATAGAGAAATTTTAAAAAGGCAAAACACAGATTGGAGGAGCATTGAAATTTCCAAAATGTTGAAACCTTTTTCTACGTAGAATTTTCAAAAGGGGTCTTTTAAAACTTATATTCCTGAAAGTTATATATATAGTAGAATATCGATTATCCGAACATTGATTATCCAGATTTATCCGATTATCCGGACTTGGTCTTTATTAAAATTGAAGAAATTTAAAATTGAATTATTTTTTCATTTGACTTCAAAATCGGTTATCCGGATTTTTCTGATTATCCGGACTCATTCTTCGCGGTTCTAGTTACCGAATCTATAACAAAAAAAAAATTAAAAACAACTTAAGAATAAAATGTTGTGTAATTTCGATTTGAAATCGATTATCTGGATTTATCCGATTTAACGGAATACCGCTAGTTTTGATTTGGATAATTGGGTTTCTACTGTGCATCTGGTTCTATTTTTGTACACGGTGGGCACGTTTGAGAAAACACTGGCAAAAAACCCTTAAAAAAGGACATTGATTGCGAAAAAAAAGCAAATTAATATTAGGTGTAGTAAAAAGAAATCCATCATTTTTGCATTAAATTGAGGGCTTTATTTAAGATAGTTAGAATGACCCGATTTAGGTCAAATATGCGCCGTTTTGTTCGATAACTTGTTGCCATTTTAAAGGTAACTTCATTATGCCTCTCTCATAGAAGCCCTCGTTCCTATTAGCAAAAAATTGAGACAGTCGAATTTCAGAAGCCTCTCTTGAAGCGAATGTTTCACCAGCAAAATTGTTCGCCATGGACAGGAACAGATGGTAATCACTTGGTGCCAGGTCCGGACTATAAGGTGGATGCAGAAGAACCTCCCACCCAAACTCCCGGAGCTTCTGGCGAGTCACTTTCGATGTGTGTGGCCTGGCGTTGTCCTGATGGAACACAATTCCTCTCCTATTGGCCAAAACTGGCCGCTTATGGGCGATTGCTTCCTTCAGACGGTCCAATTGTTGACAGTAGAGTTCCGAGTTAAGAGTTTTGCCGTATGGGAGCAGCTCATAGTAGATAATTCCCTGCCAATCCCACCAAACACACAGCAAAACCTTCCTGGCCGTCAATCCTGGCTTGGCCACCGTTTCCACCGGTTCACCGTGTTTCGACCACGAGCGTTTTCGCTTGACGTTGTCGTAAGTGACCCACTTTTCATCACCATTCACCAACCGCTTCAGAAATGGGTCGATTTTGTTGCGGTTCAGCAGCGATTCGCAGATGGAAATTCGGTCTATGAGGTTTTTTTGCGTTAACTCGTGTGGCACCCATACATCGAGCTTCTTTGTGTATCCAGCCTTATTCAAATGGTTCCAAACGGTTTTTTGTGCAATCTTTAGCTCTTTTGCAATCGAAACAGTGCTAACATGATGGTCGGACTCGATAATTTCCATGATTTTATGGACATTTTCGACAATTGGCCTTCCAGTGCGTGGTGCATCCTTGACATCGAAGTTACCGGAACGGAATCGACGAAACCAAAATTGCGCATGATTGGCTGTTACAGTATCAGGTCCATAAACGCTATTCACATTTTCAGCCGCCTGGCTTGCGTTTTCTCCCTTATCGAAGAAAAAGTGTAAAATGTAGCGAATTTTCTCTTTGCTGATGTCCATCTTTGACAAGCTCTCAAATAAAACTGAATCAATCAATCAAAAAAGTGTCAAAAAAGCTTTTTTAGTAGGAACTGTCATCTTTCTAATGCCCCGTAGCGGAACACGATCGGACTTATACAACGCGAGATGCAGATAAATAACACCATCTATTGGAAAAAGAATGGATTTCTTTTTACTACACCTAATATATATTAATTATATTATAATTAATATATGAAAAGGGGAATCCCCTATTAAAATTCCTACAATACAGTGTACTCTCTCCTTGAGGACACATCTCTTAACGGGCACCTTTTTGGAATGGTCTAGGACTCCTACCTCACAAATAGTTTCCCCTTAAGAGAAAAAATTTTTCGTTCTCGCAGGTGTCCGGTTAAGAGAGAGTACACTGTATTATGATGATTAAAAACGTTCTATTTATATTCTTCTAAGCCCAATGAATGAATAAATGAATTTTTCGAAGACCGCGTATAAAAGGGCCGCATAAAAACAGAATAGAAAGTGTATAGAGATATTGTTTATGTATGCAAAGGTATACGATAGTGTTGTAAGTAAGCGTAAGTGTGGTTCCGGTGTGTGTGTGTGTGTGTGTGTGTGTGTGTGTGTGTGTATGAAAGCGATGAAATTTGATTGAATTATTTAGTTTGTTTTTTGTAATTGTTATTTTTAAGATTTGATGAGATTTGTTTTTTTTTTTATTTTTTCTGTTCTTTGAGAATTGATATTTCCAAAAGGGCCGAAAGCAGAGAGAGGACATTTGAGAACTGAGAAATAGGAAAGGAAACACAGCGCTTACTGCAACGACCACATTACAATAACTCACATTGCGTGGTTTGATTCCAGATGGTGGTGCGCTGGTGGGCGTGATCGTCACCGATGGCGTTATGGTGAGATTCGGTAGATTCGTGCGTGGTGGCAAGGCATTCGATCGCAGCGGTGACGACGACGAAAGTCCAACAGAGGCCGCCAACGAACCGCTGCCCGCTGTCAGCGTTGCACCACCCGGCAGGGATGAACGTGGCGGCGGTAAAATCGAATTGCTCGCTCGACTCGAATTTAATGATAATGACGACGACGTCGACGATGAGCCGCCAATCGAATTCGAGTTGCTGCGACTATTCGTGGAACTGAACGAAAGAAAGAATATAGCATTAGTGCGAGAATTGAGAATCGAAATCAATTAAAGATCAACAACCATCAACGATCAACCAACCCACCTTATGGTCACCGACGATGCACGTCCTCCGCTCTTCGAATGAGTTGACATGGAAACGACGGTGGTTGGTGTAACGCTGAGAGAACCCTTTGATGTTAGAGCCGCTGGTATTGCGGCGAGCGGATTCGTTGGTGATACGCTCGTCGATGTCACCACCAGATTCTCCTTCATCACGTGCTGCGACTGTTTTAGTTTCTTCAGCAGCACCAATTTCGTCTCTTCGTTGCGTAAATCCTCGCGGAATTTGCGCAGACCCTTCTCGCGCTCCTTCAGTTCGGCGGGTGTTAGCTCCTTAATCGGTACGTACGGTGGCATTTCCTCATCATCAGTCTCTGAATCGATGTTCCCATTCTGCTGACGGCCGTTCATACGTGCCGGCAGCAGTACAATGTCCGGCGCTTCTGCGTACGATTTCGGTTCGGTGCGTGGACGGAGTACGCGACGCTGCACTTTATTCTCATCCTGTGCATTGTTGTTGTTGTTGTTATTATTATTATTATTATTATTATTGTTGTTGCTGCTGTTGTTGTTCGCGTTCGTCTGCGCTCCCGCCGCTCCTGCTGCCGATGTGACGTCGTTCGTGGACGTTGAATTGGCATTGCTGTTGCTGCTATTGTTGGCGTTGTTGCTGTGGCTACTATTGTTGGATGCTGCCCTATTGGAATTCGTACTGGATGAATTGGTAGTACAGTTTGCGGGAGACACCGTAGCCGATGACGATGACGTCGTATTTGAGTTTTTCGAGCTATTACTGTTGTGGTGGTTGTTGTTGCTGCTGTTATGGCTGTTGGTGTTACCATTATTGCTAGCGTTGCTGTTGCAATTGCTGTTGTTTTGGAGCTGAGCGGAACTTGTCAATGAAACCGATGCTGAGGAGCCTGATCCTGATCCTGATCCCGATCCTGTTGCGGCTGCACCTGATGACGACGGCGGCGGTGCGGGTGTTATTGTCAATCCGGAGTTTTGAGCCAATGCGCGCAGTCCACGCACCGTTGCGGGCGTTATGCTGCTTAGCGCCGACGATGGGTTCCCCCCACCAACGCCGCCGCCGCCCCGCCGCCGGAACCCAGGCTCAAATCGACGACGTCGTCGACCTCCATTTTGGCGACTTTTGCGCGTCGAGTCGTCGTTTTGGCGGCTTTATTCGAACAACCTGCAAAAAATCAAGAAGGGGAAAATTTTTAATTTCGGTCATCAATGCGGGTAGGGGGACTTAAATCAAAATCAAAGGGAAAAAAGTTTTTTAAATATGCTTCAAAAATGTTCTCTATTTTGTAGCGATTTTATGCACAACACACACACACATCACGTGACGTACGCACACCGCGCACGACGCACATGCAAACTCACTCAGCAGTTCACAGAATGAATGAATGCCTCAAAAGGAAACACAAAAGGAGTTACACGTCGAGCAGTCTCGTATATTCCGCTCCCTTCTCTCCTTTTTGTCTGCTTCACTGCTCGCTACTCGGTACTCGCATCGGTGCTACGCACAATGGGATCAATTCATACATTTGAGTGCAAAAACAATAAGGAGTGCTCTTAGAACAGAGGCGGGCACGGCTTGGGCTCGCGAGCGAAGAGCTTTCACATGTACACATGATGAGCTTTTGTATTTCGACATACGTCCTAAGTCCGGTTTTTGCTTAGTGGTCCACATTTTTCCGAGATAAAACCCCTTACAAATTATTAAAAATCCCTGTATTCCAAACTTTTCCGAAATCAAATAACCAACGAAAAATCCCACAAGGATTTTCTTGGAATAAAATAGGAAATGTAAGGAGGTCGTGGTTATACTCTGATTTGAGAATGTTTTAATTAAGGAAGCTTGCTTGAAAATGATAAATTTGTAGAAGTCATGTGAGCCTAATGGTAATGTTGGCTATTAATTCGCCAGTTGGAGAAAAATTTTGCTAGTTTTAGACTGGTAATTTTGCGTTTGTTTAGAACGATAATTCTTATGGCAAAGTCCTGCTCAGGATCTGACAATCATTTTGTGCCGAATTATTTCAAAAAAATCTGAGCATTGTTACGCTGTATTAATAGGGATGGCGAAAAAAACCGGTTTAAAACTAAACGGTTTTATGCATTCGGTTTTAGCTGTTAACATCTTATTATGGGGAGCCGGTTGTTAGTTCGATTGTTGTTTAAATAACCCTGAGCTCCGATTATCGATTTCAGTACTGTAAATATACGGAAAAACCAAAGGGACTCGATTTATACTTAGTAAGCACATTTTCGAGATAAAAACCCCTTAAATGATATTCGAAATCCTTTTCAACGTGTCAAATCATAGAAAGAGAAAACAAACTTTGTGTAATTAACAAAAATCGGAATCTATCGGTTTGGAATTTGGTTCATCACTATGTATTTCATCGATAAGTGTAATGATGTCGCAGTTAAAAGTTTTCGAAGATTTATTTTCAACTCTGTATCTCCCCTCTATGATGGATAATGAAGTGAAAACAAACTTTACGGTTTTTCAAAAACCGGTTTTTTAAGTTCGGTTTTTTGATTTCGGTTTTAAACCGGATCATAAAAACACCGATTTAACCGAATATCACAAAAATTCCTTTACCGTATCTAATACAATCGCAAAAATTGCATACATTCACATTGCCCACCTCTGTCCTAGAACGATGGCAATTGGGACATAATGTTATTTTAATATTATTAAAAAAAAAAAAAAAAAAAAAAAAACACCAAGTTTAATCATAATCGGCCACGCGCACGCCCACCATCCACCCCACATATAGCCTGAAATGAACTTTTTCATATAACATTTTTTCCGCTCATTCGAATTTTTTGAAACTTTTCACAAGGCTTTGTATTTAAAGGCAAAATGTCCCTGAAAGTTTCCACATAATTAGCCGCGCCCCCACCACCCATGAATGCCATTAAAATCGGTTACCCCAAAACTATGCTATATATTTTTCTCAACAGTGAGCAAGGCGGGCACACCTTTTTTAAAAATAAAAAATAAAAAAAATACAATATTTTAAAGTACAAATTGATTCCACATATACTTTTTAAACCATTCATGCTTTTTACATACAGCTCGATTTTCAAAATTACCGGGAAACAAATTCCCGGGGAATTTACTTTTCTCGAGAGTAAACTTGTCTTTTTTTTTTTTTTTTTTAATATTTGGGAAAAGAAATTTGATGGGAAATGGGTATTTGACCCAACCTGTAATTTTCCTTACCCTATCTATTAAAAAAAAAAAAAGAATTTTAGTCTCGAGAAAAGTGAATTCCCCGGGAATATTCAGAATCGGGCTGATAATTTCTTCGTTAAATATGTATATAAGCAGGGACCATATTTAAAGAAAAAAATTTGTGTCCAAATCGTGAAAGCAGAAAAATTTTTAATGAAAATAGGACAAAGTTAAACAAAAATTTTATCTTTTTTTTTTTTTTACTAGATAATTTTGTGATTTTGACACATTTTTTTTTACATATCAAATATAAGTTTGTGGGCAAAACAATTATTGATTCTTCTTATCTAACTGTTAGCCAAAAAAAATTCATCATTACATTTTTGAATTTCAATGGACAAAAATAAGGGTTTTTTACTCGAAATCCCACTGTGCGACTTAGCAAGACTAAGGGTAATGTGGTGTAATTGTGCGGCGACATGAGATGGTATTGTATGCAAGAAAATCCTTGAAACGTTCTAGGCACACAGCTTAAGATGTTATGCATTTCAAGGGTGTTTTCGCTTCCGCTTCCACTTCCGCTTCCCCTTGTGTCGTTTATCCACAATTCTCGCGCCTCTTTCACGTCCCTTCATCGGTTTTATTTTGTTTTATTTTATTTTATATTGTATGTACATACCTACATATTTACGATTTTTTTCTTTTTGTGCGAGCATGCACACATCTGCATACAAGTGTAAAGCAGAGGAGGGGAACGTAAAGAAAGAAGGAAGCTCTTGCTTACAGCGAAAAATTTACATTCACCAAAATCGATGTGGCTGCTGACAGCATTGAAAAGATTCGGAATAAAAAGTAGAAAAAATAAATAAATTAATTAAAATTGAGAAATTTCCGAAGGTGTATGGAAACTTTCAAAGCAAGTAATTTTTTATTTTTATTTTGTGATAACACTGTAAAAAAAAAGTAGAGAGAAGAAGTCATTCGGTGACTGACAAGCGAAGTGTATGCACGCAGTACTAAGTCGCGCACTGTTGTGTTTAATAAAAGCAACTTATTTAATTAAAAAAAAAAAATGTTTTTTTAACGATTTTTTACGGACGATCGTCTAAAATTTATTTTATTTCACTTTTTTATTTTATTTATTTTTTTCCTTTACAGCAAAATCCGCCCTGTAGTTATCAAATGGTTTCGATGTAAAAGGAGACCGGACCTAGATAAGTCCATATAGGACCGACTCCCATGTTATATGAAACGCGACCAGTCTAGGGTTAACCTTTGTCGGACTCAGCCTCGTCTAGTCTTGAAATGAGCGTTGCTGGGTGAGTTCTGAACAAAAGCACTCACTCGCAACCAACCCCACACGCTTTGAAAAAGGACCGGTTATTTTTCAATGACAGCCCAATGTTAAAAGAGTTGAGTTGAATTGTATGGGAAGGCGACTGGTTCTGGCTTCTTTAGGACCGACCCGCGGTCGGCCTTAGAGCGATCCCTTTTACTGCAGGTTGTATAAAGCGAACTGATGTTCACATTACCAAGGCTATTCACACAATCGAGATTCAATTTTTATTGTTTAATTTTTTTTATTTGATTTAAATGGGGACACCAATTTACGTGTTTACATTTTCGTGTTTACACAAGTTAAAAAAAAAAAGTACACCAGAATGTCCTCTCTTTCATAAAGAAGGTAGAGGGCATAATAGCACAGATAAATTAAATGGAATCAATCGGTACAACGGATCTAAATAAGGGTCGCAGTGCCTCCAATCCGCCAGAGGCGTAGGATTATATTAAAAAAAAAAAAAAAAAATACTAAATTTTGTTCAAACCAAAGAGACTTTTGACTGTTCACACTGCAGAGTGTTCAACGAAAAAATGAATGCGTTCACACCATCGAGGTACTCACATTATCGAGAGCTTACTGTATTGGTTTTTTCTTCTTCTTACTATGAATAGGTATTTGAAAAAATTTCTTTTTACTATTTTGCAGAGACACATCAATTTTTTTTGCCAAATATTTTTCCTATTTCAAAATTAGACGACTGGCAGCTGTCGCGCTCAAGAGGTGACTGTTCTTAGGTGTCCACCCACGGGAACTTCAGTTAATAACGACTCAGACACGACTGACGCTAATTGAAGCACTCCCCGCTCCATTGACCTCACCAAACGTTGTGCCTTTTCTGTCTAGTCTGTTTAGATTACCGTCCCGGACTATTCCCAATAATAAGCCCACGATGACGATTGTTCGAGTTAACATAAAGCAAAAGCAAAAAGAACCTCACATAAGGACTAAATAAAGGAGGATAATTTAAAAATTGAACGTCCCATTCATAACCATGAATTTCTTTTAACCGATTTCGGAAATAGCACAAAAAAAAAAAAAAAAATGCAGAAAAAACAGAAAAAGCCGTAAAATGGAAATGATGTGATGACGTGAAAGACACTTTTTATTTTTATTTTTGTGAGCAAAGTCATTGAATTAATCAAGCGTGTGATCCCACTCCCACGTTCCATTCGCAAGCTATCATAAACATCATCATGCGCCACGGGGTGTTCGTAGGCCCGTTCGTTCGTCCATCATAGCATATTTTGTGTGCTTGTCACTTTTCGTAGGTATTTTATTTTTGAAAATATCGAACACGTAACGACAATACATACGATCGTCGGTCGGTCAGGTCGTTCCTTTCGTTTCAGCTGAGATTTATGCAGAACATTTTTTTTGTTTACTTAAGAAATTTGCCATTCATTTACGTTCACATGGATACAAATGTACTACACGTACGTATCGAACTCTCTATTTTTATATTTTCAAATTGATAACAAGTCACCGAATCAGTATGTACCTAACAATTATGTATTAATTTTGTGAAATCATAATGTGTTATATTTCCTTCTGGGATTTAACTATATTATTATTAAATGAACAAGAATACGAAGACCTTCGTAGTGTAGATAAAGGCTACCACTACAGCTGGAGAACTATCGATAGTTGCGGCCATCAATACTCTGAATACTTGGTCGATAGTATCGAGATAGCTGCGGTATCAATGAGTCGAAGATAGCGCCGGAACTCGACCCAGATTTTCCGATTCGGTCCATGCCCACACCGAGAGAAAAAGGTAGTTATATTAACTGAAAAAGCAGGTTAAAATAACCGAGTTCACCGTTAATTCTTAGCTTATTGTAGTAGCGTCAATTCAACAGTAAAATCAACAGTCAATAAGGATATAACTACCTGATGGTTGATATAACTGTCTCGCGGTTAAATCAACTGTCACCAGCGACTGGAAAAAAAAAATTATTTTTTGCTTTGACTTTTTATATCTTCTTTTATTAATTTATTTTTTTTTTATTAAATTATTATATTTTTTCTTTATTTATTTGTTTCTATTTAAATCTTTTTCTCTTTCATCTCTTTAAAATTTTCTCGCCTCGGCCGAGCTTGAACCGCTGACCACCACTTCGCTGGGCGAACGTCTTAACCAATTACGCTAAACGAACGAATTTAATTTGATTGGTCAAAATGCTCACTTGAGCTTATGTTGCTCAAGTTTTGGGAACGTGCTTAAGGAATTGTTTCACTCCCAAAATTTTTTGCTTGAAAATGAACCATTAAAAAAAAATAAAAAGATAAATTAAAATCTTAAAAATTTAGGAGAAAATTTTTGCCTTAAAAACAACTACACTCTGAACAAAAAAAAAAAAAAAAAATAACTGTAATTAAAAAAAAAAATTCAGAAAAATTCCCGCCGCCAGCATTGATAGAACCCCGAAGCTCACGGGTGTCAAGTCACAGCTTAAACAACTGAGCAATCGAAAACTCCGGAGGCGGTTGATCAGAATGCGAACTTATACGTCTAAGTGAACGAAAGCGAATTTGAACATAAAAAGTAACTGTTTTTCAACTGTTCATTTGACTGCCTTTTTCAGTGCATTTAACGCGGAATACAGTTTATTTGACCACTCTTACTTTAACTGTTCTAAGTAGTTGATTTAACTGTTGTTATTTCTCTCGGTGCACTGATGAGGCAAAATGGGTACACGGTGGCTGATGCTCCGTGAATTGTATTTTTTAAAATGAAAAATAATCTACAAAAAAATATCTTTTTAACTTTTTGGTTTACAAATCGGTTCAGTAGAATCGCTAAACGAAGCAGCTGGAAAAGAATTTCGCTAGCATATTAATGTACAAGAAGATAATCTCGATGCTACTGTACTTACATACATATACATACATATGCTATTTTATGTTGCACATATTCCAACACAAAAATTTAACCCATTTAAGAATACGGTGCCATTCCAAACCGTACCGTTCCGTTAAATTTAAAGTTCTTTCAAAAATTTACTGCAATTAAAATTCATTCAGTCCCCACTCAACAACGTCCTTAAAAGGAATGTTGCGAACAAATTTGTAAAGCATAGCAACATTTCATAGCAGCACATATCACTTAGTAAGCAAAGAGTGTTTAAACTATAAAGAGACATTGCTTATTTAAAACTACTCTTTGTAGTTGTAGTTTTGCTGTTCGAACTTTTGCTTTAACCATTTTTTTTTTTTTTTTTTAGAGAATAAATAATGAAGAACAAAATCTCCATTTGTGGGCGTGGCAGTGGGAGGGCCACATAAATTATTTCCCTACACCCTTCATTCGCCTTGGTGAACCTATGTTGCGAATTTGAAGCTTCTACGCCTTTTACTTCGGAAGTTATGAAAATTCTCTATTTGTGGGCGTGGCAGTGGGCGGGCTATACAAATTTTTGTTCCTACACCTTTCATTTGCCTTGGTCAACCTATGTTGCGAATTTGAAGCTTCTACGCCTTTTACTTCGGAAATTACGATAAACCCTTATTTGTGGGCGTGGCTGGAGGAGGACGGCGTCCATTTTTTTCCAGGATATCGCACCTTTGCTAATAAATCGGAACAATTCAAAAATTTTTTTATCTTCGATTGCATTTTTCTGTAAGAAACCGAACACCAAGAAAATTAACGCTTATATTCACAGATGCAGCAATCGATTGAGAGTAATACACTAGTGAGCAAAATGATGAGACCACCCATATTTTTTGATGCACAGTGTTATGGAGAGCAAAAGTTTATTAAGTGAGTATGAGTAAAGGAAGAACACTAAAAACAGTTGCTTATATACCAACAACAACAATATTGTATTTTGTTTTGTTATCATTATTTCTCATTTGTTTACTTTTTTGTATGAGCAAAAGATGAGACCAGGAGTTTAAATTCAAAAAACAAACTTTTTATTCTTAAAAAAACAACAAAATATAAATTTAAAAAATTTTTAGCAATGTGTAGAGGGCTCCTTTGTTTTGGATGACCTCAAAAATGCGGTCAGCATACTGCCTATCAGACTTTTAGGCCTGCCTTTTCCAAAGAGTCCCAGCCTCTATTACAGCTATTTTAAGGTCTGCCAGACTATTGTATTGCTTGTTGTTGCAATAAATTTTTCTTACTAGAATACCCCCAAACATTCTCTATTGGATTTAAGTCCGGTGAGCATGCTGGCCAGTCCAAATACTCGACATTTTGCGAAGAAAGCCAAGATTTTGTTTGCTTACTGCAATGAATAGACGCATTGTCTTGTTGGAAAATGTAATTTTTTTCGTTGTTTTGACTTAAAAAGGGTAACAAGTTCCATTCTCAACACGTCTATGTATTCAGATGAATTCATCCGACAGCTTGGAAAGGCCAGCTCCAGAGTGCCTTTGGCACAAAATCCTCCCCAAACCATTAACGAACCTCCACCAAAGTTTTCTCTTAGAGAAATATCTCGGTTCCTTTCGTAGATCCCTCCAGTAAAAGCTGAAACCATCAGGACCGTCCAAATTAAATTTTTTCTCATCAGAAAAAATTATCTGAAAAAACAGTTATCATAAAAATAACATATTTGAAGAAAACAAAATAAACCTACATTGGTCCAATCCGAGCCATATTTTTTTTTCCAAAACTAACCCGTGCAGTTTTGTGGTTATTCTTTAGTTTCGGTGCAGTTTTCATTCGCTGTCTTTTAATAACTCCAGACTGCTTTAAAGCTCTGTACACCGTAAAACGAGACACATTTAGTTGGCAAGTCCCAATTATTTCATAGGCACTTGTCATTGTGTTACTCGCATGTGCCACTATACGTCGTTTTTCTCTGGAAGTAAGCTTGGCTTTCGTCCACAGTTCTTGTAATTTCCATAATTCTTCACCCTTTTTAAAAAATTAAGCACAACAGTTTTTGACCGATTAATTTTTTGGCTATTTGTCTAGATGACAGTCCGGTCTCATGTAAAGCCAGAATTTGTCCTATTTTCTCGCTCCGTTAACTGCTTTCCCTCCCATATATTTTATTTTTCTATAATTTCAAAAAAATCCTATTGGTTTTACTCGTTAAATACCGAAAACTGCAGTGTGACTAAAAAATACAACGTGGTCTCATCTTTTTGCTCATGCAAAAAAGTAAACAAATGAGAAAAATGTTAACAAAACAAAATACAATATTGTTGTTGTTGGTATATAAGCAACTGTTTTTAGTATTCTTCCTTTCCTCATACTCACTTAATAAATTTTTGCTCTCCATAACACTGTGCATCAAAAAATATGGGTGGTCTCATCATTTTGCTCACTAGTGTATAAGTTTAGAAAAAATATTATTTCTCCTTAGTTTCAGTTAGAATTAATGTGCTTTTAATAAATTGAGGCGCAATCTTTAAAAAATAGGAGGCGCTAGCTTCTGAGGCTATCGGCCCGTAACTTTAGATTAAATTTTCTTTTAAGTTTAGGAAACCTTCAGTTGACACTGTAACTAACTAATTTACCGGCCCTTATATAGTACAATACTTTTTTGGTACAGTCAAACCACCACCATTCGAATTGCTATAACCAAAAGATTTCGTTCGACCCTTTTGGGTTCGGTGAGGGACGGACGTTAACAGATATCCATGATCACGTTCAAGTGTCAGATTTCCAACTAGCAAGCGTGTTTTGGGGATTCCCCAGATTTTGGAGATTTTCCAATTGTACAAATTCATTGAGGACTACATGGAAGCTACCACCATGTTCACAATTAGTTTGTGAATGTGCCCACACAAATGCTGTAGCCGGAAACACCCTCTTTTGGAGGAACCCCACAGGAAGAAAGGAGCATAAATTAAAAAAACAAAAACAAAAAATTGAAAAAGGAGTGAAATTTAAAAAGCCCAAACCTGCCGTAAGGGACCAATTTTTATATTCGGGCGCGATTTCGTGTCCCGGTTGAATGACCAAATTGCACGAAGAAACGAACGAAGGAACGAACCGAAGAGCGGGCGAGCGGGCGGGCGAGCGAGCGTCATTTGCGGTCGGCGCATCTTGTGGTGGAGTGTCGATGTTGATGTCGCGTTCGTCGCCATCGCTCAGAGTCCAAAAGTTGCAGTGACGCGACGACGGTTAGACGACTTGTCTGCCTGCTTGCTTCTCTCCCTGCCTGGCCCGCCATCCGTGCTCTGCTTCTTTTGTTTGTGCGTTTTTTTTTTGGTTCTTTTTTTTTTAATCTTGCTTTCTTTGTTTTCTTGCTCTCTCTCTTACGCCCTCTCTCCCCCCCCTCCACAAACCATTTTCGATGCTTTTCACGTTGTCGTTGTGGATCTTGTTTTTTCGAATTTCGTTTCTGCTGTCTTTTTGTTGTTGTTGCTGCTTCTGCTGCTGCAACTGCTGAGCAAACAAACCAAGCAAACGACCTCAGCGCGAAATAAATTATTTGTATCTTTCAAATTCGAATTAAAAAAAAAAAAAAATTAAGAAAAAATGAAAAGAAAAAGAGATTCATACATACAAATGTACATATGTACATATGTATATATATGAGCGAGACAAACATATGCTCAAGAACTTCGAAGGTAGCCAAGGCAGTATAAATGTATGTTTCGTAATTTTATTTGATTACGTACATACAGTTCGTATATATGTATGTGCTTCAATCTATATATGTGCATGTAAATATGTAATATTATGGTGATAATATATGTATATTTATAATATATTAATACATACATTAGTATATATTATATACATCATTAACATATATATACATATATACATATATATGACATATATAATTAAGCACATATATATAATATATATATATAATATTTTATATCTATATACTCATTCGTATTTATATATACATAAATACATGTTTATTTATATTTATATAAATATTAGGGATGTTCCGATCATGACTTTGGCCGACTAAGCGGACTACTACCCGACTAGTCGATTGTAAAAATGCCGACTATAGTTTTTGGAGCACATTTAGCACCCGTATCTATAATAAATACATAATTCGTTTCCAAATAAAACACAAATTTTAAGTTGTCAACAGTGCTCATGTAATGGCATTACTTCTTTGTCCATTTTTTCACTTGATATGTATGTTTGGCATTTATGAAAAAAAAAAAAAAAAAAAAAAAAAAAACATTTATTTTCGATATAAACTATAGCTCTTGTTACTCTCCGATCACACTTATGAAACATGTTTCGAAAACATCACATTTGAATGCATGAGAAAGAAAGGGAAACAAAGATTGTTTCGGAACATTCAACAAACAACCGTTTCTTTACTTCGCACGTCTTTTTCTGCTTATAAATTTTTTTAAAACATGTTTTCCTACGCTTGTGACCGGCGATTTAAGGGATTTAAAAATTTTTCTGTGATTGGAAACAGCGTCGTTTATAGTGCTCCCTGAATGAATGACGAAACTACACAAATTCTCTACGTACAATTTATTGAAAAATATAGACAAAGTAAGTAACCGACTAGTCGGCGAATTTTGCCGACTAGTCGGAACATCCCTAAAAAAAAATTCATAGTATATGGAGATACAATTTAAGTAGTCTGGATGGGACGAACTAATTTTTGCAGGGACTGACTGTTCACACTACCGAAACTGTTCACATTATCAGGTAGAGTAATCATATCATCTAAACGGATGGTCATAATGTTATGATTTTTTCCACAGTTGTTGGTAATTGATTGACCTCTCAATACACATTCAGAAAGATCATATAATTGAAACACTGCCTGAACGAGTCATGCTTATACATGAAAAATATTTGAAACCTATTCATATGAGCGGGAGTGTACATATGCTAAAAAGTTCAACAAGGACGTTTGTTTCTTAAGCGTTCTCCTAATGATTTGTGAACAGCCTTCTCGTGAAAATTTTGAATGCCAGCGTAATCTGTTGCATGAGCCTCAGTTCATGTGTTAACACCGCCGAAATGTTCACACTATCAAGACTCGACGACTGTAGGAATATTCTCAAGTAAAGGTATAAATTATACCGTATAATTCTAACGACTTCTGTGCTTGTTCTTTTGCATTTATATAACATACATTTACACATATGTTTATTCAATTGTTTATCGAAAAAAGACAAAGCTTTTAGGTTATGTAAAAAATGAAGAAAAAACACAAACACAAACACATACACGGAACATACATACATACATACGACGATATATGTAAGCAACTTAAATACCCTGTAGGTAGATTGAAGTCAATTGGGCCTTAGCGAGTAGTTCTCGAGTATAGGAAAAAAGAACTAGTACGCGATTAAGAGACACGGATAATAGAACTAAACAAGTTACATGCTCAACGAGGCGTCTACAGTGCAATTTTGCTCTCAAATTAATCTAATATGTTTGCTGCACGTGAGTTAGATAGGTCTGTGGCGTAGTGAAAGCGTATTCGCTTGGCAATAATATGACGGGCTCGGATTCGATTCCTGTCGCAGGCTAAAAAAATGCGATTGAAAAACAAGTCTTCGCCAATGCTGTCTCACAATTTTGCGCACAAATTTGCTCAAAATTTCCTATCAATTTGAAACCTTGCCTTTCCTTTTCACTTATTTGCTTTTTATTCCTCTTAGGATTTCAATTTTAACTTATAATTAAAAAAAAAAAAAAATCGGCGTTCGCTTAGCCGGGGAATTGAACCTTGGCCCTTCGAATCGTGGGGTGCACGCCCTACGCTATGAGCTACGACAGTTCGGGCCGGTCCCCCATCTATAAGTATATCTATTAGTAGTATGTCGAACGTACTGAACTGGCCCTATTGCCTGTACTTCTGCACTAGTTCAATCGCAACTGTCGATTTTCGAATGGCCCCTCAGAGTAAAAATTTACAGTTCAATGTGCATTGGCGGGGAAATTACGAGCAAGTAGTACCGTTGATTTGGGAATTAGTCGAAGAATACTTCTGCACTAGTTCAATTTCCTACAGGGTACATGAAGATTTTGGTATATGTGCATCATCATCAATCTTAAGATTTGTCGCTGCAGCTGCAGATAGACTTATTTGTAATATTTTTTGTCGTTTTTTGTTGTTGTTTTTTTTTTCCTTTTCTTTAACAGCAATCATTGATAGCGAATTTTAAAACAAAAAGATAAGATGATCTTATGTGATGAAAAAAAAAAAAGAAAAAAAAAATTTGAATACAGTATTCCCCGGATATAGACCACCGTCTAACGTAAAGACGAGTTACGGACGATAATTTTGCGATAACGTACATTGGTATGTTGATGTACCAATTCTTCTTTCGTAAAATTAATAATTTGGACAATTTACTTGAAAAAAAAAAAAAAAATTGCAAGGGTTTGTGGTAATTTTGTCTCGTGTAACAGTATTCCCCGGAAATAAGCACCGTGCAAAATGCTCAAAAAATATTGCTTATAAGCGGGGCTTCTTGCATGAAAATTTAAGGCAAATGACACAAATTCGAGTGCATATAAGCGGAGAATTCTTATATGCGGGGTGCATATATCCGGGTAATACTGTATATGGAAATCTGCATAAAGATAATAAGAATTGTAGATGGAATGAGTGTTAGCAAGAATTTTATAACTACCAAGATGTCTGGCGCTCATACAAAAGAATAGCGAAAGTAGGGCGAGTATTCGCACGGGTGAACAAATGTTTGAAAATATAAACTTATTGACAACAGAAAGTAAACATTTTCATTTCATTTTCGAAACAAAAATTCAAAGATTCTCTGCAAATTCATATGTTTTCTGATGTGTCGATTCCGTTATTCGCCAGTCGCCGGCGCTAAAATTACAACTAAATCTATTGCGGCGTATTAACGCGGCGACATTCGCCTCATAGAACCATATGCATTTTACGCCCTTTTTCTGTTCACAGTAAAAAGCGAATTTTGTAAATTTCTATAGAGTAAGCGGGCGAGAGCGAAACTATGTTCTTGCTAATCGCTGTACCAAATATATAAGGTTTTATTGAGAAAAAAAAAATTTTGAGTTAAAAAATCGTGACCTATGGTTAAATTAGTCTTTTCTTTCTAATCGAGAGAAAGAAAAGCAAGAATCAGAGACGAGCAATCATCTGTAGTGAAGGAGAAGTGGAAAAATACAGAAGAGAATGTAATAAACAAAGAGTAAAGGAGAATTTAATTTAAGCCTAATTCGGTCCACTATGTTTCCAATTTCAGTATTGTGTCACAGCAAAGAGAGCAAAACAAATGAAAGATAATTCCGATCACGTCTTCGGAAACAGGTATCTTTCCGTTTTTTTTCTTTCAAGTCCAATGACATGTTTACTGGGTTATACATTTGACCGCATTTGACCCACAATTTAGGGATGGGCGGTATGTATATATCAACTATCAACTTCGATAATATCGACTGAAAGCATTATCGATATTTGAGAATCGAAAAAATACATCGATGTATCAATATATCGACAATTTTTTTTTCTGCATTCTTTTTGTTGAACAAAATACTTTTTTTTTTAACTTCAAACAGATGTCTTTTTACCCGAAGCAGCACACAGGCGTTGATCGAAAATGTCGTTCTTCGATATTAGATTTGAAGTACCGATTTCCGATATATCGAAATGAAAAAGATCACTGATAAATTGACTTTTCTCGAGAGTAAACTTTTTCTTTTTTAAATATTTGGGAATTCGTTCCCCGGGAATATTCAGAATCGGGCTGCATGTGTCAATATTCTCGGCCCACTCCCTAGCACAAATTTCTCGCATATTTACATATCCAAAAAATAAGCTCTTGTACATACATACATACATTCATACATATGTATATAAAACTAAGTTTATAGTAAATACACATACATAAATATTGTGCTTTTAAATTAAAAATGTTATTCAGAAAAACTGGTTTAAGCTCCAAAAAACTTCGTTTAAACGAGAAAAAATGAAGACACATTTTTCATTCTTGTTTTTGTTGTTTTTGATTGTGGTTGTTTTTATTGTTATTGTTTGAGAGCGAGAAGGGCGAAATATATTAGAAGAAATTCTTCTGGCCAAATTTCTTTTGTATACCGATATAACCCACATATACATACATACGTATATACATACATACGTATGTACATACATACGTATATACATACATACATTGGTGTTTGTGCGTGCGTGCGTGCGTGTGTGTAGTAGATAAAGTGCATACAAATAAATCGGTATTATGTATTAGAGTACTTGAACATAGACAGATGGGGAAGTATGTATGTATCCAGCGTTCAGAGACGCAATTTGCATGTGCAGCGGCAAGCACCTGTGATGAGTGTGTTTGTGTTTCTGTGTGTGAGCTTGAGCTTTCAACTATGTATTCCGAAATGAATTTCTTGTTTGTGTACGTGCACTCACACAGCCGAATGCCCATGTATTCGCAGCACACGCACACATTACAAAATGGCCCCTGCAGAGGGAACCTTCAGTATCAGAAAAAAAAAACAACAAAAAAAAAACATTCCAAATCGGACAAATCCGCAATTCATGAAGGAACATAATTCAACCGGATAAGCCGATGCTGAAGCCTAACACGAATTAAAGGTCGACGGGGCCTTCGGGATCGTTGGGAGTGGCAATCGAAACAGCTCACACAAAATGGCGGAGCGGCAACCACAAATTTTATGTGCCCTTTAAAAGAAAAAAAAATTTTTTTTTACTTTTCCGAAAATTCTTCCAAATCGATGAAGATTTCAAACATTTGTATTTCTCAGCGCCTTAAAGTGTGCGTGGTTTTTTCTTTTCTTCGTGCTCACTCTTTAGACTATAGTGGAAAAGTTCAGTTCCTTAAATGTTCTACACATAGTGAAGTAATTTCCGAATTCCAGACATACATACATAGAAAACAAATGATATCAGAGCAATTAACGAATTTAAATATTCTTTTTGCACAAGTTTAAGTTATAACAGTTACACCTTCCAGAACTGTTTCACCGACACACGCACGCATATACATTCAAATGCATTCCCTGCAGCAAACGGCACTAGTGCCAGAGTCACTCCTGCACTGGTGTCCTTGTCACCAGTACTAGTGACCAACTGTACCCCTGGCATTGCATTCTCCTATTGACGTTTTGTATGATCGTGTACGCGAGAAAAAAACCAGTCGACGCTGGAACTGGTGAGGCAGTAGAGACAATGGGACCTGAATATTCCCGAGGAACGAATTCCCGGGGAATTTACTTTTCTCGAGAGTGAACTCATTCTTTTTTAAATATTTGTGGGAAGAAATTTGATGGGGAATGGGTATTTGACCCATACCCATAATTTTCCTTACCCTATCTATAATATATAAAAGGGAGAATTTTAGTCTCGAAAAATGTTAAATGCCCGGGATTTCGTTTCCCGGGAATATTTAGAATCGGGCTGATAGTCTCACTATTGAAATCTATTTAGCTCAAACATGAGTGTAAGAAATTATCTGCGCGTGAGACTGATGGCTCCAAATCATAAGATGAAAGTTTTATTTATTAATTTTTTTTAATTTTTTTTTTTTTTTTTTTTTTTGTATAATAAGTAGATAATACCAACAAAGAATTTTTTAATCCAAATCATAGGAATTTTTAAAAGGCTTTTTTTTGGACGTAATTTGTTTTCTCATACCTGAGCGTAAAACACTTTTTCCTTTGAATAAATTTCTCTTTTATTTAATACCGTTTTCCCCACAACTTGTTCGCCTACCCTGGGATTCGAACTCGCGTACTTCGGATTGCTGAGAGCAAACGCTTCCACTACGCTTAAGAACCGACCGATTCGCATGCAGCAAATTGAAATGATGAAAATGATCGAGAAATTTGAACTGTAGACGCCTCGTTGGCAATGTCAAAAGTGAGACTCTACTGTCCGTATCTCTGGTTCTTTCATCTCTGGTTCTTTCATCTCTGGTGCAGCACTGGTGGAACAGGGGTCAATTTGCCCCACATTTGCTGCAGGGTTAGTATCTCGGATATCCGAACATCGATTATCCGGATATCCGGTCTTATTATTCACTTTGAAATTTTCAGCTTTTAGCCCTTCATGCTTCTAAGAGCTATCTCCAGTTCTGTCGATGTTCCGTTAGTTTACATATTTGAAAAACTTTTCGATCACAAAATTCCCAAATTGACATTTCTGTCATATTTTGCTGTGATATTTCAAAATAATATCGATATCGCATATCGCATATCGTTATATAAGTCTTCAATATATAAATTGTCAAAAAAATGTTGGCATGCAAAAAGAATTTTCGAGACATAGTTTTGTTTTGCCTTTTTGTCGCATGTTTGATTTACACCTGAGAAAAAATTTTATATTCACCACAAAACGTTTTTGGTATTCAAAAGTTGAATGATGAAACTGGAATGTGAAGTGGAAACTGGGCTTAAAAAGCAAAACCCGAAGAATGAAAAATAAGAATTAGAAGATGTACCAAAAAAAAAAAGAAAAAACTCTTCCAATATGGCAGCACTTCTAAGATATGACCACATTCTCCTCTCTTACTTTTGCATGTGAGGGGGACGGTGCTTTAAACAATGCGTTCAAGCTATCAATGATATTTAAATGAAACAAAAGAAGTCCTTTTTTGAAATTCGAAATATTCAAAGCGGATCAAAGATTCAAATACCATAGCATATTTTAAGGCTTATTGTGGGTTTAAAGAGAAATTGATGTTTTCTTCGTCTTGTTGTTCGTAGAAAATTTCTTACAACTACATATGGGATATGTACAAAAATGTATGAACGTATGTATATGCCCAAGCGAAGAGATGGACATCCATAAACATATCCAAATTAGTATCTATGAGAGTTGCCAGGATATTTTGTGACATCAAAATGGTGAACGTAGAGGCTCGCCGTATGTACCAAGACCTCGCCGCCCTATATAATATACCCCCTTTCCGAAATCATAAGTTTGCGAGTAGTAAACATGAATGGACCGTTTACTTTGAAAGTGATGTAACTCCATTTTTCTATTTCGAAATATAAAGTGTTGCATGTCCATTACCGGACACCCACCACCACCCAGCAAAACTGCGAAGTCTTTAGAATGGGTAGCTTCCCTGTAGTAAAAGGGATCGACCCTGAATCGATCTCAGATCGATCCTAAAGAGGTGAGGACCGATCGCCTTTCCATACGTTGAACTGGTCTCTTTTAACATGGTGCGGTCCTAGAAAAACAACCGATCCGTTTTCAAAGCGTGTGGGATCGGTTGCGGGTCGATCGGAGATTAGTCCCTACGCCTTTGAATGAGGGTGAGTTTTTTTTTTAATATTTTTTTTTTATAAAAAACTAAAAAAAAATTTTTTCTTATTTTGTTTATTTTGCTTTTTTGTTTTTTTTAATCTTTTGTTTTTCCCGCCTAGGCCGAGCCTCGAACCTCAGAACTCTGGGTTGGTAAATCGGTGTCTTAACCATTACGCTATACAAGCAAGTTTAATGCTGTGATCAAAACGCTGATTTGAGTTTTTGGTTGCTCAAGTTTTTGGGAAACATACGTAAAGAATTTTTCACTTCAAAGCATTTTTTATTGAAAAATAAATATTAAAAACCAATTCATATGTAAAAACGAATAATTTTTTTTTTTCAAGTTAACTATTTAAAAAAAAAATTTTAATATTAACATAAAAAAAATGTAGGTAACTGAAAAAAAAAAAAATTTCTAAATCGAGCCAGGACTCGAACTCTTACCCCTTCGGTTGCGAAGCGGGAGTCTTAACAATCAAGCTATTTAGCCTATGATAGCACAAAGATCAGATTGAGGACTTAAAGCAGACAACAATAAAGTACAAGTTATTACGAACTCGCCCCACCTACGCTCATTTTGGGATTGGACGAGGGTCGGTTGGATAGAGGTTAACCTTAGATCGATCGCGGTTCATATAAATTTGGGATCGGTCCTAGTTTGGTCCTAAAGGGACCCACCTAGGATCGATCGCTTTTGAACCGAAACCATTTCATTACTGCAGGGTTAATTAACACGCAATTTTCCCTCAAAGCCCACTTTCAAAGTAATCGGGTCCAATTATCAAGGATAGGTTCCAAATCGCTAGTACTTTTATATGCCTTTATATTTATTTTCATAATATCGACTAGATAATTAGTACTAACGTCTAGAATGATTTAACATATGCGTGCGTGAACTCTTTTTGACCGATGTGCAGAGATCAAACATATGCTTCAATGGTGTCACAATTCGAATTTTGCATATGAGTATTTTTAACTAAGTATGTACATATAAAACAAAAATCGTTTTAGCAGCGGATAACTTAAGAAGGGATTTTAGAAGACTTTGTGAATTACCTAATTTTAAGTTTGAAAAAAATGCTACGCTGAAGAAAGCAAATGCTGTTTCTAGTCTTAAACTGGTTCAAATGTATCGAATTGGTCTTACAGTTTCTAATATATCAATAGTCATTGCGTCAATGGTAGATTTCGTGGGACAACATAATGTTAATTGTCAATAGGCGAAAGCATTGCAGCGTGGACATAATGTAACTAGTTATGTATGTATGTATATGTCAACATGAAAACTAGTTTAAAAGTAATTTTAAACTGCTAATGCTTCCTGCAGGGTACAGTCAAAGCGAGTGCGGGAGAGCGTTTGTGTACGTGTGTGTGTGTGTATGTATGTACGTGTGTGTGTGTGTGTATGTGTGTATGTATGTGTGTATGTAGTGTGTATGTGTGTGTGTGTTTGGAGAGAAGAACGCGTAGGAGGAAGAAAAAGAGGAGTTAAAATGTATGCGTTAAGTTGCGTTGTTGCGCATCCCATCATAAATTGTGTACCTTCGATGGGCGGACGCGTTTACACAGCAACAGCAGTGGCGGCGGCGACGACGACTGAATGCTCAAAAGAAATGTAAACAAAAGAAAAGAGAGGAGAACAAAATGCAAGCACCTACGCACGCACTTACACGCTTTCTGTGTGTGTATGTGCGCGTAGAGATGTATGTATGTTTTCGTTTTAATTAAAGCCTTAAGGTGCATATCAAAATATACACACATGCATGTGTCGTTTCCCTGCAGTTCTCTAGGTGTCGATTGGCCATGCTTGAAGTACCTACCGAACTACTCCGTATATGGGTACTTGCTAGACTGAACGCCGAACGCCGAACCACCGAGCACAAAAATGTAAATGTATATGAATTAGGTATGTTCCGACTAGTCGACAACTAGTCGATAAAGCAGACTATTCGACAACTTTTATAGTCGGCGACTAGTCTCTCCCTTTTTCGAGTCGCCTTTCTGATTAAATGAATCAAATATGCGCTCGTTTTCTAATCAGAAATGATACTTTTGCCGGGAGAAATCGGAACCCTAGCCGCGACTCTTCTTGGAGAGTCATATTTGACAACATTTGCTATCATTTTTGAGTCTACTACGACTCATAACTGTGAAAGAAAAAAAAAATAAATAAAAAAGATTTCGATTTAGATTCTCCTCTCTTGGATTTGAACCTGGGAACTGTCATTTTCTAGTCATGTGTTCACCCATCGACATCTTGTTTGCCAAATCGAAAGTCGGCGACTTTTTTGTTTAAAACTTTAAAGTCAAATAATTCTTTGGGCAATTCCATCGATCGTCACGGGTGGGACAGATCAACTAAAAGCTTTTAATTTCTTCTTCATATTTTATATTATATATATCGAATTTATGGGTAAGTCTTCTATAATACGAACAAGAATATTCTATAATATGATCCCGTTAACGAAAAATTTCAAAAATTTTATTCGTTTTGGAAATGAATGAGGAATTTCGTTCTGTCACGGGCGGGACAAATTTTGAACCTCAGTTCTAAAAGGAACTTCTTTGAAAAAAAAGTCTGCGAATGTATTTGACATTTCTATTATAATAGCTTCTTTTCTTACAGAAAAGATTCTAAGCTATTAAATCTGTAAAGAATTCAGCAAAACTATCCTTTTCCTTCTTACTTAAACGCAAATAAGAGGTAAACAAAGTGTAACGAAAGCTCCCCAAAACTATAGTCGGCATTGCCGACTAATCGGTCGACTAGTCGGCCTTTTTAAAACCGACTAGTCGGCCAAATGTCATGATCGGAACCTCCCTATTATAAATGCATAAAACCAAACTTCAATTTTCCTTCGCTTTTCACCCTTTTCACTGTTTCGCGGTAAACAATGTGGTGGCGGTTCAAACAAAAAACGAAATAATTAATTGCATTGCTTAGGGTTAAACAAAGTAGAAGTGGATTAGAAAACAAAAAAAAAAATTGGTGCAATTTCCCTCAACCAACTCCTAAACTAGCCTTTTCCTAGTTATCCGAATCAAAGATGTACATATATCGGTAGGTAACTACTCTTTCTTCACTCTACACGCTACGCCAAATGTGGGTCCTCATGTAAACTAGACGTCAAGACGTCAGCCTAATCAAATACATACATATATTAAAATTTCTAATTCATTCAGCGCGAGCTCATCTCATCGTCCTCCTCTCACCGGTTGCTGTGACACGCAATTCGATTAACCATCCCGCATGAGGGACTGTGGCGCGGGGCCCTTAATACACATCTGACTGATGCATGCGCGATCGATTGTAGGGGAAAGCAATGCAAAACCAAATTGGCGAAAACGTTCGGTAGCTTGTCGTACGTACATTCGGGATGCGTTCGTTATAAGCTTTCATCTGCGTGTGTGCGTGTGTGAGCACCTATGTTTTATGTGTGCGCACATATATACGAGGTGTACGACAATCTGTCATAGGGACAGGATCCTGCAATTTTAAGTGCTTTGGAAATTTCATATTTAATACTAGCAGCGGTATTTATTGTTTTCGTTGTTGTTGCTGTTGTTGCTCTAATTTCGCTTATTGGCTAATGTTATTGTCGCTGCGTTAACGTTTTGTTGCATGATGCCATGATGGTTACTTGAGCGTTATATCATCACTTGCAGTTTACCATCGCAGCCTCATCACCACTCCTTACGAAAGTCACATCATCATCATCATCGTTGCCGTAGGAACGCATTTTCTGCTGTGTTATACCGCCGTTCATATTAAAGCTACATACCCACACATATATGCACATACGCACATGAAAATAAGAACTCACATACATTTTATTTTAACATATTCAATTGCTTATGTAAGAAGTTAGAGTGCACATGGAAGGATAACCACCATATGGATGCCTTCTCTACATGAATAATCGCAACTAAATAACACTGTCACACAAGAGCCCGACACACATCCACACATACGCAGAATTCATACGCCATATTTGACCCGTTGACCCGTCATATGCAAAAGTATGACACGTTGTCAAACAGGATAAAGAAAAGTGCATTGCCAGCGCCTCTCACCACTTCAAAATATAAAACACACATTCAATTAACATAAGAATATCTTTAATCCGGGCACCGATAATCCAGATATCCGATTATCCGCACTCATTTTAATAGCTTTAATTCTCTAATCTTTAATAAAAAATTATAGCTTACAATTGGATTTTTATTTAATTTGATTTTGTAATCGAATATCCGGACTTATCCGGCTATCCGGTTCATTTTCACGTCTCTAATTACTTAATCTTTAATAAAAAGTTATTAAAATTTAATATTTTTTTTATTTAACTTTGAAATCGATAATCCGGATTTGATCGATTTTAGGGAATAAATAGCCCTGGTTTTTTTCCCTTCGGAAAATCGCCATTCTACTTTATTTATAAACAGACATCTTTTTTCAATAGCTTCGAAATCTTTTCACATACACATACATAGAGGCACATACATAGATTACTAATTTTTATACCCAGCGTAGGCAGGGTACATTAGTTTTGTGCGAATCTTGTAACAGCTGTAATAATGCTCCGCCGATATAGACAAATATAATATATTTATTCTAGATCAGGATTGAAAACTGAATCGATTTATACATGTCCGTTTGTCCGAGTATGATCCTAAGATTGGCGATATCCGCCCTCTGCCACGCCCAAATTAATTAAATGTTTATTGAGTAAAATGCTTATAACTCGCGACAACACAACACATTTTATTTATATTTGGTAAAACTGGTAAACTACCATGTATCCTGGAAAAAATAGCCGTCGTCCTCTTGCAGCTACGCCCACAAATGTGCCCACAAATAATGGTTTATCGTCACTTGCGTATGGAAAGGCGCAGGAGCTTAAAAATTCAAAAACAGGTTAACAACGATGAATCAGAGGTGTGTAAATGCGTGGCCCACTCTGCCACGCCAACAAATGGACATTTTTCGTAGCTTCTGAAGTAAGAGCCGTGGCAGCTTCATATTCGAAACATGCGTTGATCGAGACGAATGAAAAGTATAGGAAAAAAAAAATGATGTGGTACGCACACCGCCACGCCTACAAATGGAGATTTTTTGTTAATTCCGTACGGAAAGGCAAAACATAGTGCGTCAATTTTGCCGCAACGCAGGGTGTATCGAAGTCGGGCTTGACCTTGTTTCCTTTTAACAATGAAAATCAAGAGAAGTAAAAAGTAGTAAATAAAAATTTTAAAAATAAATAAGAAAATATAAAAAACCCTCGGTCATCAGTCGCCAGAACTTCCAAGTAGGTTCTTTCCCATTGGCATTTAATTGAATTGTTTCAACATACATAAAAGCAAAGTTAATTTTATTATTTCATTAAATGAAGTGCGATAACGCAACATCAAACGAGTATGGAGGAATTTTTCTGAGTATCGAGTGAGCGAGAGCGCGATAGAGACAGAGTACGGTCCAGAGGCACCCAATTAAACGTATGTATTTTCCTCTTCACAGGCAATCGAGAGCGGAGAAGGAAGACTGAATCATGGAGGAGTAAGCGAATTGAAAATTTCCTCTAAGCGAAGAGAAAATGTGGTTAATAGTCGGTCGGTCAGTCATTCTGAAATCGTATATATGTATGTGTATGTACGTGGTAAAAGAACCAACGCCACCCGGACTAAGATGTCACTCAAATATATATTTTTCTAACCCCCCTCTTTGTTACCTCACCTCTGCGCAATGTCTAATTTTGCTAATATTATTTCTGAATTATAATTTCTGAGGGGCTGCTGCAGATTAGCTCATTAATTGTTATGACTTCCAAAATCATTAATAGCCCAGTAGGAATTTTATGACATTCCACCATTTTGAGTGATTGCAATAACAACAAGTAAGGGTGTTATAGTCAGGCAAGCCTGACAATAGAATACCCGACACAGACACACATATTCAAATAATTTTTAATATCAAGAGGTGTTTAAGGCCATAGGGGCCCCATATACCGCATTTTTTTAAATTTCTTTATGCAAACCGCCCCTTTGCCACGCCCACTTTTCCAATTTTTTGGAATTCTAATCGGAGGCTTAAATATACGCGCAAATTCTAAGTTTCATTGAAATATTTGGAAAAAGTCAGATTTTGGGGCAGTTTTCGGATTTTTGTGACAGACCCTAGTACTGGAGGTACCCTTAATAATGAACCGATCCAGAAAATTTTTGGGCAGGATGTTTATGGTTACAAAGGAAGTATAAGTGCCAATTTTCGTTCAAGTCCCATAGGCGTTTCGGGAGTAGGAGACAATTTTCGAAAAAAGCCCTTCTGCCACGCCCATTTTTCTGATTTTTGTAAATCACATTAATTGGCCTAAAATATGTTCAAATGCCAAATTTCATCAAAATATCTTGAAAAACTCCGATTTTAGAGCAGTTTTTGTGATTTTCGTAACAGACCCTAGTACTGGAGGTACCCCTAAAAATGGTCCGATCGGGTCCATTCTCGAACTTAGTCTTACTCATGTCCCCGTGAGCACGCATACAAAATTTTGTCAAGATAGCTCAACTCCTTCGATAAGATAACTGTATACAGACAGACGGACATGACAGACACGGACATGGAAATCGAATCTCCTGGTGACGCTGATCATTTCTATATACATTTTGTATAGTCTATCTCGACTGGTTCTGGGTGTTACACACAACCCAACAAACGCAATATACCCTCGACACAGAGTGTGTCGGGTATAAAAATGCGTGGCTCTCGCTTTATCAAAATTTCCCTCTCCTCATCCTCATTGTGCATCTCTCACAGGGAAACAGACAAACCAAAAACTTTAAATCTTGAAGGGAACCTAGAAAAAAAAAATACGAAAGAGAGGCACTAAGTCTAATGATTCATTGAAGAGATGTAAGATATTTACATACATATATACAGTAGAGTACGGTAAATGAAACATGTTTTGGCCGAATTCTTGTGCACTTATGCGTTGTTTGCATTAAACTGTGCATATTTTAATGAAAACGCATAAAAATAGGCAAAGCACCATGCGCTTACGAGGTTTTTGCATTTGTTCGCGTTGCATTTATCCGTAGTTCACTGTAAGAGTAATACTGTTCTGGACTTATCGATTGGTGAAAAGGGGGGAATTGAGAGAGAGAGAGAGAGGAGAAGAGAGTGAGAGAGAGAGAGAGAGAGAGGAGAGAGAGAGGGAGAGAGAGAGAGGAGAGAGAGAGAGAAGAGAGAGAGAGAGGAGAGAGGAGAGAGAGGAGAGAGGGAGGAGGGAGAGAGGGGAGAGAGAGAGGAGAGAGAGAGAGAGAGGAGAGAGAGAGAGGGAGAGAGAGGAGGAGAGAGAGGGAGAGAGGAGGGAGGAGAGAGGAGAGAGAGAGGGAGAAACCTCACCTTAGTTTAATGGAAGACAGCTGTATTGTAATTGGAGGTTTCATAAAATCAGTACACAGACGAAGAATAAGAAGAAGAAGATAGAGACGAAGAATAAGAAGAAGAAGATAGAGACGAAGAAAAGAAGAAGAAAGAGACGAAGAATAAGAAGAAGAAGATAGAGACGAAGATTAAGAGGACGGATGATGACGAAGAAAAAGCCTTGGAAAAAGGGGTTCGAACGACAAATTAAAAAAGGGTATCATTAACAACAACAACTTAAAAAACGTCCCCATTCATACATTCCTATCTTCTGTAAGTCAGTCAAGTCATTCACTTTTTCCCCATTTCGATTCTTTCGATTCGCTCCTTTGCCCCCCCCCCCCACCATGGCTTATCCCGCAGCATCCCTCCCCGCTCCATGTTTCATGTTCTTTCTCTGCACTTCAAAGACCTCTCCCCGGTCCACAGAACAGCGACCATCGACCATCGTCACCCGTCGTCACCCGTCGTCGTCCATCGTTTGTAGAACATCACATCGTTGCGATACACAACTGTACTTTTGAGATTACTTAATGTGTATGGTTTCGCGTAGTTATCAGCGAAGATATGTACATACTTGTTCGCACATACATACATACATTCACGCTACATACAAACATATGTACGTAAAAGCACGGTAAACGTAACGTAACGTAGCATTGAAGTAGCGTAAGTAGGCAACACGAGTTTGTGTGTGCGAGCGCGAAAAGGCAAAGCGCCGTATGGCCACAGCAGCACAAACATACGAACAGCCAAACATATAGATATACATACATACAAACATGCCCAGCAGACGGCAATAAAGCGGCGCAGCGCGGTACGGCGAGGTGAGGTGCCGTCTATTCGTTCGCTTGTACGCTCGTTTGTTCGTATATATTCGTACATGAATATTTATATATATTCTATATAAAAATGCATACACACATAAATATATATACATACATATATGTACATATATATATTCGTATATATACATAAATAGGAATTTTGTAAAAGCGTGTATTTATTTACTTATTGTAGCTTAAAATTGTTGAGGCCAAACGCTTACGACAATTCGAAGAGACCCGAAACTGCTGCTACTGCTGCTGCTGCTGCTGCTGTGAATGCTTCGGCCTTTGCTTATGTTCGTGTCCGTTGTCTATTGTTGATTTTCGTAGTTGTTGTTGTTGCGGTATGTAAACAGTGTAGTAAAAATAATAAGCCACTCGACGGGCGACCGGTAAAGGGATAAACGGCACAGAGGTTGCAAAGCAGCTTTTTTCTTAACCCAAACCGAAACGCAACCTCAACCCCAACCCCAACCCCTCCACCTTTCTTCAATCACTAAAGGTTTTCGTAGTTTTCTTCTTGTTGTTGTTGTTCATCTTCTTCTCATTAATCATTTGCTGTTTACCCCTTTACTACATGATATACCTATGTATTTATGGGGGGAAATTCTTTTTTCATTGTAAATGGTGTTAAGGCTTTAAAATTAATTATACAGTGTACGCTCTACTTGCGGATACTCCTCTTAAGCGGACGCTTTTTGGGAATACTTTAGCTGTAGTAGTCTTGATTCCTAAATAGTTCTCTCTTAAGCGGACACCTCTGTTAAGTGGACACATTTTTCAGTTCCTTAGGTGTCCGCTTAAGAGAAAGTGCACTGTACATCGTTTTCCATCAACAAACAAACAAAAAAAACCTACGTTTCGTTTTTTTTTTTTTTTTTTTTTTTGTTGGTCAAAAACCATCTTTGGGTTCGCATGCGGTTGAGGGTTAAGGGGGTCTTCTCATTGAAAACCCCTTTTTTGGATCCTTTTTAAAAAAATTCTTATTTGAAAACGCAAAGAATAATTGAAAACTTTTTTTATTTATTGTATTACAAAAGGTTCAAAGTAAATAAAAAAAATTTTTTTGCCTCGATACGTGGGCTGTTCAAAAAGTAATGAGACTTCAAAGTTGGTGGTGAAAAAAAAAGGTGCCGTCACGGCGGCCACGATTCCGGGTCTCCGGAGCGTCCGAAATGGAAAAAAAAAACGGGGTTATAATCAGTATAGATGTAATTCTCGGGTGAACCTCAAGCTTAATTTTGTGATTTTTTTTTTACAAAATGGCGGCCATTCAAAAAAAAATTTCAATTTCGGGCTTTTTTTTTTGTAGTTTAGTGTAAAAAAAAAAATAGTAAAAAATTTTTTTAAATTATGGTCGAGGTTCACCCGAGAATGGTGACAATTCTGCGTCGATTCCACTTTGTTTCATGAAAATCGGTTCAGTTGAACTGGAGATATCATGGCCGCCAGTTCAAAAAACGTGGTTTCGAGATAAACGCGTTTAAAGTTTGAAGCAACGCAAAAATTACTCGTTTTAGCGCAGATCTTGCTCGACAAAGAAGGCTATATCCTCTAAACTATTTCGAATTTCAAAAAATCCTTTTAGGGGCATATTCACAACTACCCAAGCTATAAATAAATGCAAAAAAAAAAGTCGAAAAAAAAGTTGCTCAATGAGAAGACCCCCTTAACTTTCTTCTTTTTTATGTTCCTCGAAAGTTTCTCGAGCGGTGCGGTGCATCCCATTTCGTAATCCTTTGAACCGAAGGTGAAGTGATCGAAAGAAATTGAGAGGTAGCAACGAATCGATATGACATCAGCGAATTAACTAATTAACTACGACGTAAATGACCACATGCTGGCACACACACAAAGCCAGCGAGAGCGAGAGAGAAACATATAGACACACGCAGACAAGTTGATATGCAACTTAAAGGCGAAGGTAATCGCGGATTACACGTCTTCAGCATTGTTCTCGTCATTATACGTCAGCCAGCCAGTGAGAACGGGATAGGTAGAGCGGGATAGAAAGAGAGCGATGGCAACTGAGAGGGCGAGGGCGGTAGAGAAATGATAAGCGATGATGCTGATGTTGTTCGGCAGCAGTTCGATTTCTCTACCTACTCAAGGTATTTCATTTATTACTCTTATTAAGAGTCTTTTTAGAGCTTATTGAGGGAAACAATAATCTCCCAAAACGCTAGCCAACACCTTCGGAAACATAAATTTCTACACTTTAGTTCCACGAAATTAATAATAAAGCACAATGAAGTCGAAATGGGAATCGTTATGCTGAAGTCATCGATAAGAAATTTAAAATTCATGGGGATCGCCTTTTGTACACATAGCACAGTGGTCTGGGCTCCATATACATATTGTGCGGCCAAAAATAGAAGGAGAAGTCGCAGAGCATTGAAATTTGGAAGAAGCTCTCTCTCGAAACTTGCTTGTCTTTCGAGTAGCTTAGATTGAACTAACAAACGTAACATGTGCTCTCATATCTGATTCAATTGTCCCAAAAAAATGCCGTTCGATGTAATCCGAAATAAAAACACAGTCATGGAGCATGAATATATGCGCTACTTCCTGCATACTTGAACAACATTTTGACCTTCATTTTTTATTTTTGGCCTATGGCAGCAACCACTGTGCATAGGTAAATTCATTTGATATAAAAAAAAAGAAACCCCATTTTTATGGAGCACTTTGCTACAGCGCAAGATGAAGGTAGAGAGAGAGAGAGAGAGAGAGAGGGGAGAGAGAGAGGAGAGAGAAAGAGAGAGAGGAGAGAGAGGGGGGGAGAGAGAGAGAGAGAGGGGGGGGGAGGGGAGAGAGAGAGAGAGAGAGAGAGAGAGAGAGAGAGAGAGAGAGGAGAGAGGAGAGAGAGGAGGGGAGAGATAGAGAGAGAGAGGGGAGAGAGAAAGAGATTTTGTAGATAAATTTAATTTTAGAGCAGGGGTCGGCAAAATTGGAAATGCAGTTGTGTGAGTGAGAGCAGCTACAAATAGCCGAAAATATGCTGAGAGTAGCTAAAAATAAAAGCTAGAAGTAGCATAAAAGAGCTGAAATTGGCGGAAAACATATATAAATTTCTGCATACCCGCTCTCGATGTTGCATGCTCGGCTTCTCCCGTCAAAGTGAGACAAGAGCGTAAGCAATACGTGTGAGTGGTTTTCGCAAAAAATTTTCCTAGCCCGCCGACCCCTGTTTTAGAGCCAATAATTAAAAAATAACTGCTAATAAGTAGTTCACGGTACTAAAATAAAACAATTCTTTCTTATCGGTGGAACGCCACAGGCAAGAAAGAAAAAGTCTGAGAAAAAGAGAGAGGGATAAGTAGCGGAGTTGAATGGGAACAGAACGCCAAAGATGACGTGTGACACATTTGGATTGCAATCTCCCTCTATGTTTTCGCTGCGTTATCGGGTTATTTTGGGGGAAAACTTGATCCCTCTGTTCTGTGGAATTCTAAAAGTATGGGTGTATACTCAAGCGTGTGTATGTGTGTTTGTCCTAATTCAGTTCGTAATAGGTATCTGGTACGTGCTCAAAGTCAAATCGTGGGGCCGAGAGGGCCAGCGGCGATGGTGACGGCGGCAATGTCCACCGCACAAATAAAGAGAGTTCAGAAAATTGCGGGCTTATATCGTTTGTCGTCGTCTAGACTCGAGAGACGAATGACACGAAGAAACCAATTTCAGCACAATGCTAAATGGGTCCGCTGAACTTGATCATACGTCAAAAAAAAAAACCAAAAAGCAGAAAAAGACAAAAATGTATAAGTATTTAAGTATAAATAAAATGACCACGGCGAAATTTTCATTGCGTGGGCTGTTCATTTAGAACTAGAGGTTGTGTGAAAATAGACGAAAATTTTCATTTAATTAGAAATTCCAATTCACTCAGTAGTAATGATTTTTGCTGCTGTATTTCAAACATTCCAGCAAACAAGATGAAGCAAGATGATCATATGGAACTCTTCATTCGGAGATGGAGCCTTCTAAAAGATCTCTTGCCAGAATGTGTTGTATGTATGTATGTATTTTTGTATGTATGTATGTATGTATGTATGTATGTATGTATGTATGTATGTATGTATGAGTATGTATGTGTATGTATATGTATGTATGTATGTATGTATGTATGTATGTATATATGTATGTATGTATGTATGGTATGTATGTATGTATGTATTGTATGTATGTATGTATGTATGTATGTATGTATGTATGTATGTGCGACTTCTTCCGCACTTATATCTGACCAATCTTTTTACTCCTGTTTAGTCGAAAAAAAAAAATAATTATTAAATTAAATGTGACAACGTCATCGAATACAATTTAGGTGGGAGCTGAACAAGTCATTCTTATGGGCTTTTCATTACTTCGGCCATCACTCGTTTTTTGTTTGGTTTTTTTAAAAAAATAAAAGGCTCTCGAATTGCACCTCGTTTTGTTGTGAAAGGGATTGGAGCTTAAGGCAGTCAATATTGGATTACGCACATACATATGTACATATATTCAATTGGCCCTAATTCCCGCGTCTATAGTAAAAAAAGTTTTATAATTTAATTATTTTTTGATTTAACTTTGAAGTCGTTAATCTTGATTTATCCGATTATATTGAATAGTCCTGATATCACTTTGTTCGGACATTTGGGATTCTACTGTATACACTTATTATGCTTACTTATATGTATGAATATGCTGCTGGATTTTCTTTTAAGCAACATTCATACAAAATGCGCACAAAACAATTCTGCTAATGAATCATAATCATAGTTCGTGTGAATATGGGTGTAACTGTAGCCTAGTGACTACGACTATAAACGGAGCTTACACGAAACAAGTGCATCTGCACAATTAAATAGCGGAAACTTGCACCCAGTGGCTGGTGTTTTGTGCGTGCATTAGCGTAAGTGCATGTGTGCACGTGTGTGCGTGACGTACCCATCCCAGCAGCGAAATGATCAATGTATGCCAACAACATCGATTCTGAATCAAGTACAGGGTAATGCATGTGCATTACCATTTGGTTGAAATTCTCGCTAATGTAATCAGCTCTAAAATATCGAATACCTCATCAACTCTCATTCAATGTTTTCGACTTTTTCTACTAAAATGCGTATGTATATTTATGTATATTATAAAGATATCATACATACGAGGCTTCATTAGTTCGATTTTCTCATACGTTGATATAACAAATCTGGCACTCGCGAATGTGATCTCTCTTTGGCGCAGAGAGTAGCGTGGCCGCTTATCAACCTAAAGTGAAAGAAAGATTCGATCCTGTCTTCAAAGTTTGTCATGCTCTATATATACGTGCCGTTTAAAAAATTGCTATGAGAGTTCCACTGGAACAATTTCCCTTTTCACTTTATCGCATGAAAAGCTTTTCAAATATTATTTATATGTTATATTATATTATCTACTGATTAACTGATTTAAGAAAAAAAAAAAAAATCCATCGTTCGTCGGGAGTGGGGTTTGAACTAGTGATGCCACGAATAGTGGATTTGGCCGAATACCGAATACCGAATATTCGGTCAACCTCTCGGCCGAATAACGAATATTCGGCAACCGAATATTCGGCACGTAGTAAAAGCAGCTTGAGCCTACTCGCGACTAGCTGGAGTCAAGGCACAAGCTGCCGCTGAAAAATTTGCCCACTGTTTATAATGTTTTCGAAGAAAGTTTAGAAGAAGCTAGCGTACATTTAATATTTCTAAAGAATAAAATGCAAATCTGCTGTATTTTTAGTTCTCGTTAATTAAATTTTTTTACGTTATTGTGAGAAAACTTTAATTTGTAGTTACTGCTGATTTTTTTAATAAGTTATTTCTACTATTCGGTATTCGGCCGAATATTTTAACTATTCGGCCGAATACCGAATACTGAAAAATGACGCCGAATAGGCCGAATACCGAATACTGGCCGAATATTCGTGGCATCACTAGTTTGAACCCACAGACATCGGAATGTGAGGCAAGTTCTTTAAAATTTTCTTGTTATTACCAGGAATCATCCACAGGCTGTATTACCATTTACAACTTTGTGCATTACCAAGAGCGAAATATTGTGCTTGAACTAATGCAGTGTATCTGTTATTTTTTGTTAAATGACTGCGATGATTACAGGTAATGCAGCAGAGCCCTTACCCTTTGCCACCAATTGCGATTCAATGTTAAATGTAATGCATATTTTATTAACAAAAGAATCGAGAGAGTCATCGAACGACATTATTCGGCATGGATGAAACATCGATGCTGGATGCATTCCATTCGCTACTGGGATGTTTATATGTAAAATAGGCAATACTGATGTTGATGGTAAACTTACAGATATGGGTTTAAGGGAAGAGAACCGCCGACGACTGCTCGACTTGGTTGGTGAGTTTAGATGGTCTAGTTCGATGGTCGATCCCATATTAGAGTAGTAACGGAGTTTCGAGTTTTTCAATACATTTAATGCAAACGGTAACATCCCAGCAGAAAATTGTGTCGGCGCGGAACAAGTCCTCGCGCCTTTAAGAGCGCGGACAGCCAAGTGAAATGCTCAGCAGGACAGCGTCATCGAGACGGAGCGAAATGATCATTCATACCGGCTCCGTCTCGATGAACATGTCATGCAGCGCGTCCTGTGGACTTTCCCGCTGCCATGCGAATGAACTCGTCCGAGGTGCAGCGTAATGACATTCGTGTAGAAATATTACCGCACGAAGGCAGGTGGTGCGGCTCCCGTTTTCACGAGGACATTCTCGCGGATGTCCGCAAGCCATTTTCTACTGGGATACTTGTGCATACGCATACACACATGTAAATTTGGATCAATAGCAACGACTTGCGAGATACCGGGAAAGATAGTGTAAATTGGAGTTTAACAGTTGAAATTGAGATTTAATGCCATTCAAGCGCGAAAGTTAGACTATGAACATATTGCATGTACCACCCACATACACAAATATTTATATATATATATATATATGCTCAAAATATATATATGTATGTATATGCTCAACATATACATACATGCATATATGAAAGCCAAAAGAATTATTCAATGCACACCGAACATTTTAGCTGTACTTAATAAGCCAACGCCACTGGACCATGCCAAGTAAATGGGGAATAGCAGCACATAGGAAATGGGGCAGGGCATGGATGCCGTAAACTGATAAGTTTGGCTCAGACTTATTTCGAGCTTTTCAAATGCAATTTATTAATCTCAATCAGGTGACCTCTTGATTTATGAGGGCCAATAAAAAAAAATACACACAAACATATCGCACACCCTCTTCTAAGGTGACACAACTCCAAATTTCTCGTTTTTCAGTAAACGCAAAAAACGCAAAATGCGTCGCAATGTCAATCAAAGCGAGAAGAAAGGCATTGACGGGGTTTTTCGGCTTTTTATAATAATAAAAACGGAATAGAATTTTTCGTGCAGTTAGAGAGGTCTATTATCTATGAACTATGATCAAGTTCCAAATGTTAACTCATAATTGACGATTTTTGAGTTGTGTCACCTTAGAAGAGGATGTGCGATATGTAGGAAATTAAAGAAAAATGTAAAACAAGTAAGGATGTTACAGTCAGGCGAACCTGACCATACAATACCTGACACATAAACAGTAGATAAGCTATATATTTTTTAATGGGAGGGTTGAATATAAGCTCAAACTTCAAATTTCATCAAAATATCTCGAGAAACTCAGGTTTGAGAGCAGTTATTGTGATTTTCATAACAGACCCTAGTACTGGAAGTTACCCTAAAAATGTTCAGATCTGGTCCATTCTCGAAGTTGTTCTTAATCATGTCCACGCGACCACGCAAACACGCATATCAACGCATTCTTCATTATATACATGAATGGAATTCAGAAGTAACAAGCATCGAGCGGGGAAGTTGGGAATGACTAGTGATGATTATCGAGTCATAGTTATCGAGAACACACGGATGGGGATTGATGCCCGTTTTTGACTCAGTTTTTGGTAAATTTGAATTGTACACTAGAATTTCGAATATCCGAATCAAATCCAGGAGGTATCCATACAATCGGATAAGTCCGGATAATCGATTTCAAAGTCAAATTAGAAATTTAATAAATCTTAATAACTTTTCATATCCAGCGCGAACAGGGTATATTAGTTTTGTGCGAATCTTGTACCAGCTAGAATTATGCTCCGTAGATATAGACAAATGTATATATATTAGGTGTAGTAAAAAGAAATCCATTATTTTTGCATTAAATTAACGGCTTTATTTAAGATAGTTAGAATGACCCGATTTAGGTCAAATATGCGCCGTTTTGTTCGATAACTTGTTGCCATTTTAAAGGTAATTTCATTATGCCTCTCTCATAGAAGCCCTCGTTCCTATTAACAAAAAATTGAGACAGTCGAATTTCAGAAGCCTCTCTTGAAGCGAATGTTTCACCAGCAAAATTGTTCGCCATGGACAGGAACAGATGGTAATCACTTGGTGCCAGGTCCGGACTATAAGGTGGATGCAGAAGAACCTCCCAACCAAACTCCCGGAGCTTCTGGCGAGTCACTATCGATGTGTGTGGCCTGGCGTTGTCCTGATGGAACACAATTCCTCTCCTATTGGCCAAAGCTGGCCGCTTATGGGCGATTGCTTCCTTCAGACGGTCCAATTGTTGACAGTAGAGTTCCGAGTTAAGAGTTTTGCCGTATCGGAGCAGCTCATAGTAGATAATTCCCTGCCAATCCCACCAAACACACAGCAAAACCTTCCTGGCCGTCAATCCTGGCTTGGCCACCGTTTCCGCCGGTTCACCGTGTTTCGACCACGACCGTTTTCGCTTGACGTTGTCGTAAGTGACCCACTTTTCATCACCAGTCACCAACCGCTTCAGAAATGGGTCGATTTTGTTGCGGTTCAGCAGCGATTCGCAGATGGAAATTCGGTCTATGAGGTTTTTTTTGCGTTAACTCGTGTGGCACCCATACATCGAGCTTCTTTGTGTATCCAGCCTTATTCAAATGGTTCCAAACGGTTTTTTGTGCAATCTTTAGCTCTTTTGCAATCGAAACAGTGCTAACATGACGGTCGGACTCGATAATTTCCATGATTTTATCGACATTTTCGACAATTGGCCTTCCAGTGCGTGGTGCATCCTTGACATCGAAGTTATCGGAACGGAATCGACGAAACCAAAATTGCGCATGATTGGCTGTTACAGTATCAGGTCCATAAACGCTATTCACATTTTCAGCCGCCTGGCTTGCGTTTTCTCCCTTATCGAAGAAAAACTGAAAAATGTAGCGAATTTTCTCTTTGCTGATGTCCATCTTTGACAAGCTCTCAAACAAAACTGAATCAATCAATCAAAAAAGTGTCAAAAAAGCTTTTTTAGTAGGAACTGTCATCTTTCTAATGCCCCCTAGCGGAACACGATCGGACTTATACAACGCGAGATGCAGATAAATAACGCCATCTATTGGAAAAAAAAATGGATTTCTTTTTACTACACCTAATATATATTCTTGATCAGGATCGAAAACTGAATCGATTTATACATGTCCGTCTGTCCGAGAATTATCCTAATATGGGCGATATCCGCCCTCAGCCACGCCCAAAAGAATTTTATGTTTATTGACTATTGAGTGCTTATAACTCGCGAACCACACAACACATTTCATTGATATTTGATAACATTGGTTAACTACCAAAAGAGACGTATCCGACGAGAAAAAATGAGGTTCATCATCTTGAAACCACGCCCAAAAATGTAATGGTTTATCGTCACTTGCGTATGGAAAGGCGCAGGAGCCTAAAATTTCAAATAAGTACAGGTTAACCACGATGAATCCGAGGTACATATGTGGAAGGCAAATGCGTGTCCCGCCCACTGCCAATCCCACAAATGGACATTTTTTATAGCTTCCGAAGTAAAAGGTGCATTGGTTGACACAGACGAATGAAGGGTGTAGGAAAAAAATTCCAGATCCGCCCTCTGCCATGCTCACAAATGGAGATATTTTCTTAATTCCGTACGGAAAGGCAAAACATAGTGCGTCAATATTGTCCGGACGCTGGGTATATGAAAGTCGGGATTGAATGACTTTAGTTTTCTTACTTGTTTCTTTTAGGTTCGGTATTTTGAGCAGTAAATAATGAGTCCGGATAACCGGATATCCGGAAATCGATGTTCTGATAATGAAGATTCTACTGCATGATATACATCTCGTTTTAATACTGAATTCAAATTGAAAATTTCATTATTGGACAGCAGTAGTCCGCATATGAGAAAAGCTGGAGGTTCGCCGGATATTTACGTCAACATTTTTGGGAAGTTTAACTGCACTAAATAATCATTTGAAGGTAATGGAAAATATTCACTTAATGAATTTTGTCATTCTAAAACAGGGGCATGCGCAGGGGTGCGTTCTAATGTTTAAAACTCCCTCAGTAATTATAAAGGAACACTATTGCCGTCTAAACGTCGCCCGTAAAAAATTCTGAATATACTCTGTATGTAACAGAACCAAAAATAGTCAAGCAAAATGTAAACGAAAAAACAACAGGTCTTTTAGAGACACAGGTTCAACAACAAATAATATAAAACAAAAGCGATTACACTGATACTGCAAAAAGAGAAAGAAAAACCAAAGGAATAACACTGACCTAACAACAGGAGCCACTTTACACAAATATTCTCCTCCTTCGCCTTCTTTACAGGCAACACAACATAACATCGAGTTGTCTTGACTCATTCTCTTACGGTCTAGCCAAGTCACCGTGTGTCCACATTCAGGCAAATGAACTGCTAAACCAACGGGGCAACGGGCCAACTCTTAAAACTGGCTGCCGTATGAACAAATGGACGAATAACTTAACGACCGACCGGACCGGCCAACCACCAGGAAGCTAGACGACGACATAAAGATAAAAGATACGCGAGCATGAGTAGATCTCCAAGCAGTTTATGGGATTGATTTGAATCGAATGAAGTGCATTAAGTGAACCAAACAAACGAGAAATGAGAAGACACAAAGCGAAAAGGGAAAATGCAAAATAAATAAAATGAAAAAATCGTAATACGTTCTTTGTTCAAATAAATGTGTAAGCCAGTGTAATTCCCCCCTATGGGTGTCGTTCGCCCTGTGCGCGCTCTGCTGCATCTTCATTGGCAACTGATTTGAAGAAGAAAAAATAAATAAAAAAGCGAATACAAATTAAGAAAAAGTAAGGGTGTTATAGTCAGGCGAGCCTGACAATAGAATACCCGACACAGACACACATGTTCAAAAAATTTTTTATATCAAGAGGTGTTTAAGGCCATAAGGGGCCCCATATGCCGACTTTTGTTGAATTTCTTTATGAAAACCGCCACTTTGCCACGCCCACTTTTCCATTTTTTTTAATTCTAATCGGAGGCTTAAATATACGCTCAAGTTCTAAACTTAATTGAAATATTTCAAAAAAGTCCGATTTTGGGGCAGTTTTGAGAATTTTGTGACAGACCCAAGTACTGGAGGTACCCTTAATAATGGACCTATCAAAGAAATTTTTGGAGAGATTGTTTATGGCTACAAAGAGTATAAGTGCCAATTTTCGTCCAAGTCCCATTTGAATTTCGGGTGTAGGAGAATTTTCGAAAAACGCGCTTCTGCCACGCCCACTTTTCCAATTTTTTGAAATCATATTACTTGCCTTTAAATATGTACAAATACCAAATTTTATCAAAACATCTTGAAAAACTCTGGTTTTAGAGCAGTTTTTGTGATTTTCTTAACAGACACTAGTACTGGAGGTACCCCCAAAATGGTCGAATCGGGTCCATTCTCGAACTTGTTCTTACTCATGTCGCCGTGAGCACGCATACCAAATTTTGTCAAGATATCAACTCCTTCGATAAGATAACTGTATACAAAACAGACAGACAGACGGACATGTCTAAATCGAATCTCCTGGTGACGCTGATCATTTCTATATATATTTTGTATGGTCTATCTCGACTGGTTCTGGGTGTTACACACAATCACACAAACGCAATATACCCTCGACACAGAGTGTGTCGGGTATAAAAAGAAAGCAAAGAAAAGGAAAGAAAAGGAAATAAAAGTAAGGGAATATAAAAGAATTTGTTCTCGTTTCATAGTGTGGATTGCCTTTTTCTTCCGGGAAAAGTTAAATTAAACAATGGGAACGGTCAAGGTCGACGGTCGACAGTTGAAATCTTAACAGAAAGTACAGGGATTCATTGTGATTTCCTCAGTGATTCTAGAAAGATTCTAATCCTTTTTTTTTCTTTTTCTCCGTCTTTCGCTTTGTTTGTATATTTATCATTCGATGAGTGCACTTATTTTAGTTATCGTTACAAGAACGAGTTCATTGAGACTCACAAATAGGTAGCAGATGAACTGATCAGACAAATTTATCGGCCCTCAACCCTGACATCTCAAAATTGCCAATGTTAAAAGCGCTATCAAAACCTGTGGATCCTGCCGATCAGGATCTCAGAAATATTAAGGTTAAAGAGGCCAAACATAGGTAGATTAGGCCCCTTTCTCTCAGGCTACTGCTGCCTATGTTGCACCCAGTAAGTGACTTTAAATGATGCCCTTTTCTTTCTGAAGATGAACAGCCCGTGTTCCATATAATGGGTTAGTGTAGACTGAGACTTAGAGTCTTCAAAAAGCCCTACCCAAGCCACGAAAAAAAAAATTCTTTTCACATATAGTCTTGGGAATCGTTAATGATTTCATCCACAAATATCTAAAGTCATGGTTATGGAGAAAAAGTGGTCTCATCATTTTTTTTTTTTTTTTTTTTTTTTGGTTTTGTGATATACGAGACGATAACTCCGTTAAGAACTATATCATTATTGTCTTATTATCTGGATCATAAACATACATAAGTTAACCTTCGCCAGAATTATGAGGAATGTTTTTGAAGGTTTCATTAATTCAAAAGAACATTTTCATTTACGAATGCGAAATGAATTGCGATTCGAAAAGAAAACACATTAAAAAAAAATTTAAGAAAAACAAGATCGTACATACGCACCCAGCAAACCTTTGGAGTCCTAAATGAGTTATTTATGAATCCCTATTCGGAGTTTGAGCCGTCATAATGAGCTCATTTAGAAGTCCAAAAAGAACGTGCTTCCCTTTTCGCAAAGGTCATCCTATATGAGTCCGAACTCGTAAACCGAAGAAACCCATATTACAGTTATATGTGACATTTATACAGCCCTATTCCGAATTAATATTACCCGAAAATCTTTTCGCTAGAAATGTTTCTTCGCGGAAAAAGAAGGTATTCGAAATGAATAAAGTTTAATGCATGGAAAGACGACCGGTCCTGACTTCTTGAGGACCGACTCGCGGTCGACCCAGGACCGGTCCCATTTACTGCAGGGAATGTACCAGGTTTCGCACACGCCATGTAGATGTGAGCAGGCTCCAAACGAATTGAACATAATTTGACAGCAATCTTGGGCACATGAGCAAAAAAAAAGCGGGGGAACTACGTTCAGCTCTCTAAATACTCTGTGTATATTTGGGCGCTCAATGCTCGCATTTCCAAATGCAATGTTGGACTAGAAATATATTCCAATAAGAACAAAATTGTCACGAAATCACGAACAGCAAACGTCACACAGCTAAAGTGCATAGAAACATTTGCAACAAAAACAACAACGACAACGACAAGTCGCCAAATGTGGAGAGTTCAGCGGAAATCGGACAGCGGAGTGGCATCGCTTGATGAAATGGACGCGTGCCGAGTGTGATGATATCGATAAATATTTGGTATTGGGCATTAGGAGCCAATGGGGAGCCGGAACCCTTCAATCGACGATGATGGTGACGCATTTTTTACTAGTGCAGGCGCCGCTTACCGCATACGACGAAACGCATTCAAAGACAGACGGACAGACGGACTCACGCACTCACGCACGCACGCAAACTATGCTGTAACTATGCTGCATAGTTACGTTAGTTGGCAGGCATAGCCACACACAATAAGAACAAAATACATATACCTACATAAATACAGAGCTGAAGCAACACCGATTATTTTGAAGGATGAAGCCGAGCGGAATCGAATGCAATGGAACGGAATGGGATGTAGCGAGAGAAGAGAGTGAGAGCAAGAAAGATAGAGCGAGAAAGAATATGAATGACAGTAAGGTGTTTCAGCTTGAGGGGTGTTGCTGTTAAAAGCAATGTGAAGCTGGCAGCGCTCTGACGACGGCGACGACGTGAAATGCGGCAGTTTCGGCCACATAAAGCAAGGAAAATGAAGGTAAAAAATTTTAAATGACAAAAAGTTTCAAAAAAATTAATAAAAAAAATTTTAATTTAAGTGAAATGAAAAGACCAATAAAATAAAAAATTAAGAGAATAACAATACAATCGAGTCTAGATACTGTGAACGCCCGACAGCGTGAACAGACTCGGTAGTGTATGACCATGCGTTGCAGAAATTAATTCATCCTATCCAGACTCTACTGTACTTCAAGTAGCCACTACCCACCCAGGGATGATAGCAGGTGGTTTCCTTCCACTGCAGTGGCAGTCATCGTACGTAGGAGTCGAGAGACAGAATACAAAAAAAAATTAAATAAAAACGAACACAACAACACAGCACTCAAAATTCGCAGAAGTGCAGCACACAACACGATTGATAGTGTGGAGAAGAGAGTGCGGCGGAAGGACTGAAAAGAGAGAGAGAGAGAGAGAGAGAGAGAGAGAGAGAGAGACAAGTAGAAAGCAAGTGAAAGCCGACAGAGTATGTTTGCGAGAGAAACGGAAAGAGATAGAGCGTGGGTGAGAGCGAGATGGAGATGAAGAAAAGCGCTTTTTATGTATTGAGATTTATGTTGTTGCACATGACGTTGTTTTTACACTCCCAGGACCCCTGCCGAAAGGACGAAAAACATTTTAAAAGGCGTCGAGATTGCCCACATTTCGTTTTTGCTTTGGTTTTTTCTTCTCCTTGTTTCTGTTGTTATTGCTGCGCAAAATACAATTGGGAGAGTTGAGTGCATTTTTTATTTCATTTCCTAAAATTTTTTCTTCGTCTTTTTTTCTTTGTTGGGACACTGAAACTTTCAACGCATTCGTAATGTGTGGCAACGTCAAGCAAAAAGATTTTCGACGAACTTTCAAGTGGTGGGGCAGCAAAATATGCTTCTGCACACATATTTCTCCCTCTCCCGGTGAGTGTGTGTATGTGTTAGTTTAAAAATGTGTTTGACTCACCCATGAGACTTGGCTATTCGCCCTTGAGAATTTAAGGAGTTTATTAATAGAGTAAAAAAAAAAAAAAGAAATTGGTACAGTAGAATCTCGCAAAAGTTACCGCTCGAATGAGTTAAACGTTTGGTTAAGTTAATCGAATTTCAGCGCCCACGTAGCGTTCTAAAAAGTTAATTTTGGCGTTAACTTTTCTGAGCGTAATTTTTTTTCTTTTCCTTTTTTTCCTTAAATCAACCCTATTTCATGTGTATTACGTGGAATAGCGAAGAAAAACAAAAGAAGACAACGCAAATCATAACGGTAGCACTTAAAAGTGACAAATTCGATCGAAGCGTGCAACCTTATTGTGAAATAGGAGTTGTGCGCGAATAGATCTTGTGTATGTAAAATAAATATAAATATGGTTTAAATCAAAAGATTTAAATAGAATAAGCATGTTATGATTGCAAAAATACATATTTATGCATGTAGTCCCTATTTCTTTAATTTTTTTCGATTTTGAAAAACATTTGGAAAAGTTAATAATTCGGAAAAGTTGATTACCCCTGGACAAATCGATTAACTTTTGCGAGATTCTACTGTATATGTTTCTATAGTATTGATTCCGAATTATAAAAGACTTTCAGTTGCATCTTTATTTGGAGGGAGGGTGATCTTTAAATATGAGAGTTCATTTGAATTTGACGCGATTATTTGAATTAAATTACACAAATGACCCAAATAAGGCCACGCTAACGGTTATTGCCACGCAGACTACAAATTTTTAATCTTAGAGCGGAGATAGGGAAGAAGAAAGAGAGGAGAAAATGAGGATCAAGAGAGGAGAAAGAGAAGATCAAGAGAGGAGAAATAAACGAGAGAAAGGGGAGAGAGAGGAGAAAGAGAGGAGAAAAATATTAGAGAAAGAGGGGATAGAAAGATAGGAGACGAAGAGAGGAGAGGAAGTGAGGAGAGAAAGAGAGGATAGAAACAGCGTTGCCGTTTTGGATACTTTTAAATTGAAATGATACAATGATACGCTGCCTCTGAAATGGATACATTTTTTTGAGACATCGATATGTCGATATATTAAAAGATGACTGTCAGCATCAATTAGTAAATTTTTTATGGCATATCGATTTACACTGTAAGAGATTTCAATCCCTAACCAACAAAACAATGTTTAACTATCGAAATGCCTCGCCATGTGTAGAATGAATACCTATTTATCGAAGGAAAATTTCGATATCTTCGATGCATCAATTCCCAAATTTGGAAATTGGACAACTATTAAAAAATAAAACTTTGTACAATTTGTAAAACTGAAAAAACAGAAATTTTATTCAATGAGTAAACAAAGAACACCTATCATATAACTAGTAAGTATGGCTGTACACATATCGATAACCATTATAATCGATAATTACGCTAAAAAAAATTTGATACATTTTGGATACGCTTTGAAACTTATTTGGATACGAAAAAAATAAAGTGAGTGGCAACGCTGGATAGAAACAAGGAAAGATAGAGGAGAGAAAGTAGGAGGTAAGGAAATGGAGGAAAGGAGAGAGAGAGAAGAAGAGAAGGAAGGAGAGAGCGAAAGTATTTTCTTACCATATGTATATTCTTTTACGATTTCTAACAAAAAATAATAATAATAGGATATTAGGAACTTTTTTCTACAGTACGCCATTTTTTTTCCATTCAAATTAAATATCTTTTGTAAGGACGATAATGACAGACCTGTTGAAGTATAATCCCTTTCATTATTTCATTAGTGGTATTCAAGCAACAGTGCAAACGCAGTGTGCAATATTTGCACTTGTCAAATTGCGTACAAAAAAAGCAGTGCAAATATTGCACACTGCGATTTGCACTGTTGCTTGAATGCCACTATTATTTCAACAACATGAACAGCCGCTATCTTGTCCTTCTTCAATTAAAAATATATATACATATAAATCATTTAAAAAGAAATAAAAAATAATTTAAGATATAAAAAAAACACATTAAAAATTTAGAATGATTGAACTTTAATTTCATTTTTTTAAATTTTAATTCTCATAAACGGGGTAAAACTTTGCACATTCACACCAGAAAATTTCGTCAAGAACAGTGTTGGGATATTTCCTTGAGTAGATATCCCACACAAAGCCCCAAAACTATTATCCTTTAGTCTCTTTCGATCTCAATAAAATTGCAAACAAAAATTCTCACTGCTTTAATTTACAGTATTTATCGGATAGATACAGCCCCGATATGTATAAGTATTTCCCGCTTAAATGCATCAAAACGTGTGCCATTGTCATTCTTCAATATTCTGAATTGATTTGGGTACAAGCTTCACTTGCAACGACAAGTTCACTAGCATTTGTAATGGTGTTTATATCCGGGGTAAATTGTTTATATTTTTGAGGAAAATGGATAAAAACTTGAACTTTCATTTTCATAAAGTAAAGATGATTTCAATGACATAGTGGTTGATCGATATCTTCCCGCGTTATCATCAGCAGTTTCTACCATTCGCCCTAAATGGATAGAAATCGATTTCCCATAAAATTCAAATTCCTCTTCCTTCCTCCTTTGACATAATTCTTTATTTTACATTCCCGCAAAAAGGGAAAACTTCCACGATATCCTAATATTTATTCAGCCCAATTCTGAATATTTCCTGGGAACGAATTCCCGGGGAATTTACTTTTCTCGAGACTAAAATTCTCTTTTTTTAAATAGATAGGGTAAGGAAAATTATTGGTAAGGGCCAAATACCCATTCCCCATCAAATTTCTTCTCCAAAACATATAAAAAAGAAGAAGTTTACGGTTGAGAAAAGTCAATTCCCCGGGAATTTGTTCCCCGGGCCGCCAACACCACCTTTCTAAAGCTAAACTAAATGTTAATGAATCAAAACTATCGATATTTTCGATCGTTTGAAACGAGCGATAGTGCTGTCGATTGAAGAATAGGGAACATTTCAATCGGATGTATGAGGATTTTCAGCTATTTCCCTTCAGTTTAAATTTCTTTATGCTACTTTTGGTGTTTTATTTTCGGTATTTTATTTTGTATATATGTAAGAAAATTGTGCAAAACCAGGAAAAATTTTCGATCCAACAGCGGAAGGGGGGTTTTTTGGGGTTGAAAACGAAATTTTATGGAACAGAGTAAAAAAAAATATATATGAAATTCTTTCAACTCTGAGCGCGAAGATGGATTGACCCTTTAAAAAATTCACATTTTTTTAAATCCATTTCTTTATGAAAGCAACAATTACCTATTAATTTTATCCCTTAAATGGGTTAAGACGGTTGAAAATAGCGAGTGCTTGCATGAATTTTGTGATGTTTTTTTTTTTTTTTTTTTTTTTTTTTTTTTTTGTAATTGAGAAGAGTAATATTTAAACTCACTCTGAACTCACAGCCCCTCCCCGTTCTATCCTCTCCCTGTACTTTTATACCCTTGAGTGCATTCAAGTAGAAGACCGTTGTGTATACAGTAAAGGAAACAACGTTGAGGAGGTAAATGAGTTGTTTGTTTGTGTTTGTGTTTGTGTGTGGGTGTTTATGATTTAACAGATTTATCGAACTCTCTCACTCTCTCATACTCAGTTTATCTTTCTCACACACGCACGGACAGGCCGGCACATGCATGCACTTGCATAGATTCTAAATTGCATTGTTCAGCGGTCGGTCATATACTCAGGTGCAACGGAAAACTATAAGCGGTGGCTCGATGGATGAATGGGTGGGTGGGTGTTCGGATGACTGTGATTGTGCGGCCCGATAGATGCCATGTAAATGGACTTTGGAGAGCATTAGGCCCACTAGGCGGCGGCTGCTGCTGTTGCTGCAAATGCTACTGTCCGGTCCATCATGTCGTTCACTCTTCGAATTCTAATGCAATGGAGTAACCAATAACAACGATGGCAGCCAGCACTAATGGTAGTGAGCGCAACAAAATCAAGAACAAAAACAAAAGCAATTGCAACAATAACAAAAATGTCCGTTAAAGAAACTAAACAGGGGCAAAAGGGTGCTCTCGTGCGTGTGTGTGTGTGTGTGTGTGTGGGGATAGGTTGTATAACCGATTTTCGACGAATGTTTAGCCGAAAATTGCACTCAATAATACAAGCATACGTAATAATAATAGTGCATACATACATAGATACATACACACGCAAACATTATACATATATATTCGCACATCGTTAACATGCGTTTGTACGTATATAATAGACTAAACAACATGTGTATGAATATTTACCGTTTATCCGATATGCGTCGCATGCAATTTGCCAAATTAAAAGCGCAATGCGAAACATTTGAAAGGGATTGGTTCAATTTAAGTATGACGACGACGATAATAAGGATAACCAGCGTAGGGATAGGTGGGGATTTTAGGACTAGCGTATATAAAGCATACTGCCAAATATATCGTAGAAAAAAAAAATTGCGTTTCCTCGTGAATACGACTAGTCGAAAGCATAGAGTACCCCGAAAATCGTACACGAGTGCGCAATTTTGAAGCGCATCTGTCTGTGTGTGAGTGTGAGTGTGGTGTGTGTGTGTGTGTGTGTGTGTGTGTGTGTGTGTGTGTGTGTGTTTGTGTTGGTGTGTGTGTTGAAAGGAAGAGATGAAAATTCTGAATGGGGATTGGGGTCAAAGCGTGGGGAAACGAAACTATTGAAAAGCTAGTGCGTGTTGTTGATGTTTTATGAATAACTGTACTTACCTCGAGTGCCAGTGCTTGTGCCAAGGCATGGATGGCATGGCATAATAGAATGACGAGTGCAGGCGCGACAGAGAGAGGAACAAATTAGAAAGGAAGTAAATGTACATAAATTCCCTTTAACTATACTACACAAGAGAGAAGAGATGGAACAGAGCGATCGTTATCTAGGGCGCAATGGGGACACATCCACACCACACCGCACCGCACCGCATCACATCACATAACACCACAAAGATCAATAAAGTCAGAGGGACAGAAGGACGACCAGGCGGAGGGACAGACCGTCCGTTGGTCATTCAGTGAGTCGCCACTGACAGCCAGAATTTTCGAGTTTAGGTCATAGAAATGCACAATGCACCCAACAAACAGTTGCAATTTCAAACTACAATAACAAATTTTTAGGCTCCGCGTGACTGTTCCGTGTGCGTTTGCGTTGTGCCCGTGCCTGTGCCTATGCTTCGCTTGTGTGCCCTCCACTAGCTACGCTCGTTGATAGGGGTAGTGTTTCTCTATAACGGCTTTTCCGTTTAGATATTGGCAGAGAAGGCCTCTGTGTATCTTTCGAAGCATTTGCGAGTTTCCGTTGGTCACAACTGATTCGATAAATATTTGCATATGTCAAAATGAGATGCCAGGTTATTGTTTTAATTGCTTTGAAAGAGACCCAGCGAACGAGAGAGAGAGAGAGAGAGAGAGAGAGAGAGAGAGAGAGAGAGAGAGAAAGGTAGAATCACAAAGTTATATACATACTTTGACGAAAAAGACCAATCAACGCCTTCAGTTGTTGCACAATTTTTTTTATCGAGCTTTTGTTCTAAATTCAATAAATTTCTGGAATTTAAAATTTCTATCACAATTTTGTGTGAAAAAATTAATTCTCATGTGCAATCGGGGTACAGATATCATATCTGTTTATGGACTGAATACCTTTCTTTCTCGCTTATGACAAAGTGAGCAGCTTTTTATCCAGCGTCTTTCTTTGAACGGACCAAAACATTTCACTTGAATGTTCCCGCAGCCATCGGGGGCTTTAACTGTAATTCGCACAACATCAAAAACTTACAACTTAGCTTTGGACAAGGAAAAGCGATTGTCAAATGTCAACATATACCTACGCATTCACAGAGTACTTTTATGTAGAACAAAGGTCTGCAAAACAACGGAATCCCGGGATAAAGAAGCGAAAATGGAAGCCCTGTTTTAAACCCAATTACATAAGTATTTTCTTTCCTCATTGCTGAAGAAAAAGAGAAAACGAATGCAATCTCTTATTACCTGTTGCTCAAACTGTATGCCTCTCTATCTATTTTTAGCTCTACTAACTTATTAATACTTTCTCACCTCTCTCATCTAATCCTTCCTCTCTACTCATTTTATCTCTGTATCTCTACTCATATCTTTCACTCTCTCAGTCTCATCATATCTTTGTCATCCTTCTCACTCTACTAATCTCTCCCTCACTAACTCTCTCACTCAACTACATCTCTCACTCTCCTCACTCTCTCCTCATCTAACTCTCTACTCCTTCTCTCCTCACTAACTCTCTCCTCACTAATCTCTCACCCCTCTCTCTCTCTCACTACTCTTTACTCACTAATCTCTCTCTCTACTAACTCTCTCTTACTAACTCTCTCTCTCTCTCTCTCTCCTCACTCTCTCTCTCTTCTCTCTCCTTCACTATCTCTCTCCTCTCTCTCCTCTCTCTCTCCTCTCTCCCCACTCTCTCTCCTCTACTAATCTCTCTCTCACTATCTCTCTCTCACTAACTCTCTACTCTCTCTCTCTCTCTCCTCTACTAACTCTCTCCCTCACTTCTCTCTCCCTGAGACTACTCTCTCTCTCTGACTAACTTCTCTCTCTCACTGACTAATCTCTCTCTCTCTCTCTCTCTAACTCTCTCTCTCTCTCTCTCTCTCTCTCTCTCTGACTATCTCTCTCTCTCTCTCTCTCTGAGACTAACTCTCTCTCTCTCTCTTCTCTCTGAGACTAACTCTCTCTCTCTCTCTCTCTCTCTTGAGACTAACTCTCTCTCTCTCTCTCTCTCTCTCTCTCTCTCTGAGACTAACTCTCTCTCTCTCTCTCTCTCTCTCTCTCTCTCTCTCTCTCTCTCTCTCTCTCTCTCTCTCTCTCTCTCTCGAGACTAACTCTCTCTACTCTCTCATCTCTCACTCACTAATCTCTCTACTCACTAATCTCTCACTCATCTATCTCTCATCTCACTAACTCTCTCTACTCTACTAAGCTCTCTCACTACTCTACTCACTAAGTCTCTCACTCACTAAGTCTCTCACTCACTAAGTCTCTCACTCACTAAGTCTCTCAATCACTAGCTCTCTCACTCTCTCACATAATTCCTTTCGAAATTTTTTCTTTGCGAAGGATTGCCAACACAGAACTCGGTTGGCTTAAAAAATCGTTGGTAAAACTGATTCTACTAAATATCCCAGCCGTCGGAAAACTTCACATCTGTTATCCTCACCACTATAGACATCGCCTCCTCCATCATTATCGTCTCATGCTCTTTGCCCTTGCGTCGTCGCACCATTGGTACCCGCGCTGTTCGCGGGTGGAGCCATGAGCCACGAGTCGCTAACGTGCCAACATGCACACATACATACATACATGTATGTGTCATCCGCGAACAAGGACCTCCAAAGTTGCGCACACAGTTTGCGTGTCGCCTCGGTTCAAACGAGAAGCAAAATAAAAAAAATCCAAAAACGCGAGAAATGCATTCAAATACACAAAATAAACGCAAAAAATCACAAGCTCGCACAAATATGTATACGCACCCACATACACACACACACACGAACACCCGATTTTACACTACGCTGGAAAACGCCCGCAAATAAATGGAAGCTAGAGCCTTGTGCTATTTGTTCCGCACAACCTTAATTCATCCCAATAGGAAATATTTAATTCAACGACCATATTCCGGTATGGAATGAAATGGAAGAAGATTCAATCGCGAAACAGAGTGGAAACATTTCCTGGATTCCTTTAGTTCATAGCCCTTCCCGGCCCGGCCCGGCTCGACCATTTTTTGAACCAACAAAGACAGCATGGGGCTGGAGCTTCAAGGTCACAAAAAGACCAGTGAAATTTATTTTAAAAATAACGATTACAAGAATTCGGTTCGGCTTTCTATCGACCTTAACCTTTATCGATGAAATTTCTCACACGGAATCTGTGTGTTTGATTCCATCTCCTAGCCTCCTTTTTTGGTATCGATCTCTAAGAGTGTGCGAGCGCTTGTAAGTGTGTCCGTGTGTGTGAGTATGCCTTAAAGTCCTCCTTTTGAATTGTGAAAGGATGCTGGTTTTTACTCTTCTTTTTGTTGTCATGATTGCTTTTTTCTTAATTTTTTGCTCCATTTTTACGTCCATTGCATACAAAAGGAAATTTAAAAAAAAAGGATGAACGAAGAGGTTAATTGAAAAAGGAGTAAAGCCTTTCCTTAATCACCCAAAGGGGCAGCAAAGTTGCAAGTAAAAAAAAGAAAAATAAGACTGTTATCATGGTAACCAACAACTCCACCCACCTCCCTCGACAAATTATTATACACTGAAACCACCATTTCCATGGTGGCGCAAGTGACAGTAGTACACGTAAGCCATTAATGTGAAAAAAAAAAAACAAAAAAACGAAAAACAGATGTATCCATTTTTATTCCTGCCTGTTCTTCTATCTGAGAGTATTTTAGTAATAAATTAGAATTCCGATTATCCGAAACAATTAAACTATGGGTATTCCGTTTAGTCGGATAAATCCGGATTATCGGATTATCAATATTCGGATATATTGTAAAACCTTTTTACAATCGATACGGTAATTAGGGCCGTGAATACTGTGTCCGAATAATCGGATACATCCGGATAATCGATGATAAAGTCAAAAAAAAAAAACAATTTTAAAAACCTTCTTAATATAAATTCGGCATTTGGGGCCGTGAAGACTGAGTCCGGATAATCGGATAAATACAGGTAGTTGATTTCAAAGTCGAATAAAAATAATATTTAATTTGAAAACCCATCATACTTACTATAAATTCGGTAATTGGGGCCGTGAAGAATGACTCTAGATAATCGGATAGATGCGGATAATCGATATTCGTATAAATTTTAAAACCTTTTTGCTATAGATGCGGTTATTGTAGCCGTAAAGACTTACTCCGAATAATCGGATATCCGGATAATTGATATTCTTCTGCATGAATAAAGATATTCGCCAGTAAATGTGGTAGCGGTATGTAATGAAAAAGAGATCTAGTAATTCTCTATTTATTTACTCTTTTAAGAATCAGAAAAAAATTTTCCCCCACGTAAACTTAACGATTACAGTCGAACTTCCCTATAATGAATTCGCACGGGACCAGAAAATCACTTCATTACATAGAAATTTCATTTTACAGAAATTATAAACACGTACCCTGAAAGTGGAACGAAAAAGATGTGCGTTTGAAATTATTTCATAGTAGAGAGAAGTTCATTGTATAGACGTTCATTACACGGAAGTTAGACTGTAATAACAATAGGGGTATTCACAAGGGCGTCGGGAAATCGCAAAATTTTATCTGCTTAAAAAGTTTTGCAAGATACAAAAAAAAAAGTTAAAAAATTTTTTAAGAAGTCGCAATTTTCCGACTTCCCAAAAATTTTAACACGCCTGTTATGAACGTCTTCAGCCATAGGGGAAATCTGATGACTTTCTTCGGGGATTGTGTTGTAAAAAATGGTCTCTGTTTTGAATAACTGCGATCCATTTTGTTCAATTTGAAGGAATTTTAGAACAGCAATTATACCACTTTCAAGTGACATGAACTTCCTTTAGATATGCAATCAGGGATGTCACAGAATCCGATAGCTATCGGAATCTGAATTAAAACCGGTCGAAATTTCATACAGAATTTATGAACTTTGTTGTTTTTGGTTTTCAATCTGTAGTAGATTAATGGTACAACCTCTATCCTACATACCTTAAGTTATGAACTATACTTACCTTATTAAAATTGTTATTAATTATACTTACTTACCTTAGTCATACCTTACTTTAGTTATATACTTTACTTTAGTACTATTTAGTATCACCACTGTAATTACACTATGGCAACCCGCGTTGGGAAAAAGAAAGAAAGGAAATAAAAGAGATTCACTCGATGTTCTACAGTGAAAGAGTGCGGTTCGTTTAATTAATCCTCGATCTTAAACCTATGCAGAAACATTTAAGCCTCATGCTAAAAATCGGAACTATTATCGGTTCTGAATTGCACAGAACCCTATTTTATCCGGCTGTCTATGAAATATATATGAAAATTCAGTCGACTAAAGTTCCAATTCGGACAGCTATCGGATTCTGTGACACCCCTGAATGTTATAATTCCCTTTTACCGTTCGTGCTAAATCCGAAGCAAATATAAATTCCTATAACATATAGTGTAACATACACTACGCAAAATTCGATAGAATTCCCTTTTCCTAATTGACCAATTTTGTCTTTTATGTTTAAAATTTTCACAAAATATGAAAATTTCCACGATATGTGGGCCGACTTTCGTTCAAGTCCCATTTGAGTTTCAGGTGGAGAAGATAATTATCGATCGCCACTTTTGCTATTTTTGGAAACTACATTTACATAGTGACCTAAAATATGCTCACATATCAAATTTCTTCCAAATAAGTACATAATCCAAACAATATAGGTTTCAAAGCGTTTTTCTGATTTCCATAATAGACCCTAGTACTAGAGGTATCCCTAAAAATTGTCCGGTCGGGTCCAGTATCGATCTTGATCTTATTAATATCCGCGCCAATACGAATATTAAATTTCGCCAAGACGGCTCAACTCCTTCGATAAGAAAACTGTACGTCCCTAAAGCTGGAAGAGCAAAGTCAGCAGAACCAAAAAAAAATATGTGGAACATTAAAGGCTAATTAAAGGCTAATTAAATGCCCTAATCCGAAATTTTCGGCTCCAGCCATTTCCCGGAAAATCCATGTTCTGCCAGCTTAACGTTAAGCTGGCAGAGCATGCTCCAAAAAATGGATTGCACAACAATTTCAGAAATTTAATTAGCACAGGAATTAACGGCTCATTAAAGGCTCTAGGAAAATCTAATTTCCCATTTTTCGGCTCCAGCCGTTTCCCGGAAAATCCATGCTCTGCCACCGCGTGGGCAGAGCATCGTATAAAAACCTGTTTCGGATAAAAAATTCGAACTTTTTTTTAGGAATTATTTAAAGGCTCATTAAAGGCTCTACGAAAATCTAATTTCCCATTTTTCGGCTCCAGCCGTTTCCCGGAAAATCCATGCTCTGCCACCGCGTGGGCAGAGCATCGTATAAAAACCTGTTTCGGATAAAAAATTCGAACTTTTTTTTAGGAATTATTTAAAGGCTCATTAAAGGCTCTACGAAAATCTAATTTCCCATTTTTCGGCTCCAGCCGTTTCCCGGAAAATCCATGCTCTGCCACCGCGTGAGCAGAGCATCGTATAAAAACCTGTTTCGGATAAAAAATTCGAACTTTTTTTTAGGAATTATTTAAAGGCTCATTAAAGGCTCTACGAAAATCTAATTTCCCATTTTTCGGCTCCAGCCGTTTCCCGGAAAATCCATGCTCTGCCACCGCGTGGGCAGAGCATCGTATAAAAACCTGTTTCGGATAAAAAATTCGAACTTTTTTTTAGGAATTATTTAAAGGCTCATTAAAGGCTCTACGAAAATCTAATTTCCCATTTTTCGGCTCCAGCCGTTTCCCGGAAAATCCATGCTCTGCCACCGCGTGGGCAGAGCATCGTATAAAAATCTGTTTCGGATAAAAAATTCGAACTTTTTTTTAAGAACTATTTAAAGGCTCATTAAAGGCTCTACGAAAATCTAATTTCCCATTTTTCGGCTCCAGCCGTTTCCCGGAAAATCCATGCTCTGCCACCGCGTGGGCAGAGCATCGTATAAAAACCTGTTTCGGATAAAAAATTCGAACTTTTTTTTAAGAACTATTTAAAGGCTCATTAAAGGCTCTACGAAAATCTAATTTCCCATTTTTCGGCTCCAGCCGTTTCCCGTCAAAAAAACTGTTCCGAATAACAAAATCGAACTTTTTTCTCAGAACGCGGCGCGTGAGCAGAGCATCGTAAGAATCCCAGCAGGCAAAGCCATCCAGCAGGAAAAAAACATTAGTGATTTCATTGAGTCATACAGATAACATTGTAATGTATGACAAATTGGGGGACATGTCATCGTGGAGGGATGCTGTTAATGTTCTTGAATCTCATTGGCTACTGAAATTTATTTAAGGTTTTAGCGTCAGTTGAGCCTATGCATGGATGGCGTAGTGACTAAGTGCTCGACTTACAATCCGAAGACCGCGGGTTCGATCCCTGGCTGAGGAAAACAAAAATTTTTATATTTAGATTTTTCAAAATTTTCTAAATATTCAAGGAGAAGACAAAGAAGACAGTTTTCAAACCGGTTTCTATGAAGTGGCATTTAGAAAGAGCATGTGGGAAACGGCTGGAGCCGAAAAATGGGAAATTAGATTTTCGTAGAGCCTTTAATGAGCCTTTAAATAGTTCTTAAAAAAAAGTTCGAATTTTTTATCCGAAACAGGTTTTTATACGATGCTCTGCCCACGCGGTGGCAGAGCATGGATTTTCCGGGAAACGGCTGGAGCCGAAAAATGGGAAATTAGATTTTCGTAGAGCCTTTAAATAGTTCTTAAAAAAAAGTTCGAATTTTTTATCCGAAACAGGTTTTTATACGATGCTCTGCCCACGCGGTGGCAGAGCATGGATTTTCCGGGAAACGACTGGAGCCGAAAAATGGGAAATTAGATTTTCGTAGAGCCTTTAATGAGCCTTTAAATAGTTCTTTAAAAAAAGTTCGAATTTTTTATCCGAAACAGGTTTTTATACGATGCTCTGCCCACGCGGTGGCAGAGCATGGATTTTCCGGGAAACGGCTGGAGCCGAAAAATGGGAAATTAGATTTTCGTAGAGCCTTTAAATAGTTCTTAAAAAAAAGTTCGAATTTTTTATCCGAAACAGGTTTTTATACGATGCTCTGCCCACGCGGTGGCAGAGCATGGATTTTCCGGGAAACGGCTGGAGCCGAAAAATGGGAAATTAGATTTTCGTAGAGCCTTTAATGAGCCTTTAAATAGTTCTTTAAAAAAAGTTCGAATTTTTTATCCGAAACAGGTTTTTATACGATGCTCTGCCCACGCGGTGGCAGAGCATGGATTTTCCGGGAAACGGCTGGAGCCGAAAAATGGGGAATTAGATTTTCGTTAGAGCCTTTAAATAGTTCTTAAAAAAAAGTTCGAATTTTTTATCCGAAACAGGTTTTTATACGATGCTCTGCCCACGCGGTGGCAGAGCATGGATTTTCCGGGAAACGGCTGGAGCCGAAAAATGGGAAATTAGATTTTCGTAGAGCCTTTAATGAGCCTTTAAATAGTTCTTTAAAAAAAAGTTCGAATTTTTTATCCGAAACAGGTTTTTATACGATGCTCTGCCCACGCGGTGGCAGAGCATGGATTTTCCGGGAAACGGCTGGAGCCGAAAAATGGGAAATTAGATTTTCGTAGAGCCTTTAATGAGCCTTTAAATAGTTCTTAAAAAAAGTTCGAATTTTTTATCCGAAACAGGTTTTTATACGATGCTCTGCCCACGCGGTGGCAGAGCATGGATTTTCCGGGAAACGGCTGGAGCCGAAAAATGGGAAATTAGATTTTCGTAGAGCCTAATCTTAAATAGTTCTTAAAAAAAAGTTCGAATTTTTTATCCGAAACAGGTTTTTATACGATGCTCTGCCCACGCGGTGGCAGAGCATGGATTTTCCGGGAAACGGCTGGAGCCGAAAAATGGGAAATTAGATTTTCGTAGAGCCTTTAATGAGCCTTTAAATAGTTCTTTAAAAAAAAGTTCGAATTTTTTATCCGAAACAGGTTTTTATACGATGCTCTGCCCACGCGGTGGCAGAGCATGGATTTTCCGGGAAACGGCTGGAGCCGAAAAATGGGAAATTAGATTTTCGTAGAGCCTTTAATGAGCCTTTAAATAGTTCTTAAAAAAAAGTTCGAATTTTTTATCCGAAACAGGTTTTTATACGATGCTCTGCCCACGCGGTGGCAGAGCATGGATTTTCCGGGAAACGGCTGGAGCCGAAAAATGGGAAATTAGATTTTCGTAGAGCCTTTAATGAGCCTTTAAATAGTTCTTAAAAAAAAGTTCGAATTTTTTATCCGAAACAGGTTTTTATACGATGCTCTGCCCACGCGGTGGCAGAGCATGGATTTTCCGGGAAACGGCTGGAGCCGAAAAATGGGAAATTAGATTTTCTAGTAGAGCCTTTAAATAGTTCTTAAAAAAAAGTTCGAATTTTTTATCCGAAACAGGTTTTTATACGATGCTCTGCCCACGCGGTGGCAGAGCATGGATTTTCCGGGAAACGGCTGGAGCCGAAAAATGGGAAATTAGATTTTCGTAGAGCCTTTAATGAGCCTTTAAATAGTTCCTAAAAAAAGTTCGAATTTTTTATCCGAAACAGGTTTTTTATACGATGCTCTGCCCACGCGGTGGCAGAGCATGGATTTTCCGGGAAACGGCTGGAGCCGAAAAATGGGAAATTAGATTTTCGTAGAGCCTTTAATGAGCCTTTAAATAGTTCTTTAAAAAAAGTTCGAATTTTTTATCCGAAACAGGTTTTTATACGATGCTCTGCCCCCGCGGTGGCAGAGCATGGATTTTCCGGGAAACGGCTGGAGCCGAAAAATGGGAAATTAGATTTTCGTAGAGCCTTTAATGAGCCTTTAAATAATTCCTAAAAAAAAGTTCGAATTTTTTATCCGAAACAGGTTTTTATACGATGCTCTGCCCACGCGGTGGCAGAGCATGGATTTTCCGGGAAACGGCTGGAGCCGAAAAATGGGAAATTAGATTTTCGTAGAGCCTTTAATGAGCCTTTAAATAGTTGTTTAAAAAAAGTTCGAATTTTTTATCCGAAACAGGTTTTTATACGATGCTCTGCCCACGCGGTGGCAGAGCATGGATTTTCCGGGAAACGGCTGGAGCCGAAAAATGGGAAATTAGATTTTCGTAGAGCCTTTAATGAGCCGTTAATTCCTGTGCTAATTAAATTGCTGAAATTGTTGTGCAATCCATTTTTTGGAGCATGCTCTGCCAGCTTAACGTTAAGCTGGCAGAACATGGATTTTCCGGGAAATGGCTGGAGCCGAAAATTTCGGATTAGGGCATTTAATTAGCCTTTAATTAGCCTTTAATGTTCCACATATTTTTTTTTGATTCTGCTGACTTTGCTCTTCCAGCTTTAGGGACGTGAAAACTGTATACAGACAGACGGACGGATCATATTTTGTATGGTTAATGCTCGTAACTCTTTTCTGGCCAAAAACAGTTTTTTTTTTTTTCATCCAAAAACTGATAAAAAGAAGTACATAGATTTGGCGAAAACAGTACAAAAAACTAGTGATGCCACGAATATTCGGCCACTATTCGGTATTCGGCCTATTCGGCGTCATTTTTCAGTATTCGGTATTCGGCCGAATAGTTAAAATATTCGGCCGAATACCGAATAGTAGAAATAACTTATTAAAAAATCAACACTAACTACAAATTAAATTTTTCTCACAATAACGTAAAAAAACTTAATTAACGAGAACTAAAAATACAGCAGATTTGCATTTTATTCTTTAGAAATATTAAATGTACGCTAGCTTCTTCTAAATTTTCTTCGAAAACATTATAAACAGTGGGCAAATTTTTCAGCGGCAGCTTTTGCCTTGACTCCAGGTAGTCGCGAGTAGGCCCACGCTGTCTTTACTACGTGCCGAATATTCGGTTGCCGAATATTCGTTATTCGGCCGAGAGGTTGACCGAATATTCGGTATTCGGTATTCGGCCAAATCCACTATTCGGGGCATCACTACAAAAAACAGTACATGCATATCGTCGCAACTCTTTGGTAACCATGTGAGCGCCATCGCCTGATTTTGCAAGATGAGACTGCAATCTCCTTGCAAATGTTCTTCTCTGCCATAAAAGTCACACAAAAAATGTTTGGGAAATTGGCGCTTATGACAATTTCGCAACATTCATTTTATTTAATGGAAATTAACAACAATTAAAATATAGTTTAAAAAACTAAAAAACAAGCTTTGATCACGCACTAAAAAGTAAAAAATTGTTATTTGGGCACTGAAACCCCGTCTCTTTCTTTCGCATGTGTCTTATATCTTTGCTTTGTGCTGCCATTCATATATTAATGTAGCGCTTTCTAAGTAAAAACCAGTTTTCAAAATAAAAACCAGTTTTTTAGGGGAAAAAAGAAGTACGCAGTTTTTCGGTCTAAAAAAAAAAGTACAAAACTGCGAAAAACAGTACAGTTACGAGCATTATGTATGGTCTATCTCGACTGGTTCTGGGACTTACACACAGACGCACAAACACCATATACCCTCGACACAGAGTGTGTCGGGTGTTATTAAATCAAACATTTAACAATCATAAAGTGAACAACTGTATGTAATTTCGAACAATTCCGCAAAAGGAATACAAGCACAAATACCACAGATTACCTTTGGGAATGTTGCGAAATTTTTGTTTATAAACATTTATTGCTCATAAACAGCCATGCACAAAAGGCATTCAAAAAAGGCAAAAGAGCACCAAAAAATAAAAGTTCGTGTACGTATATAAAGAGAGAGTTTTCCCAAACAGAAATCAGTTCTCGTTTAGAACTCAAAGCACATATAACGTTTTAAAAATGATGCTGAACGTGTAGGCTCTGTGCCGCTTTTTTTCAGAAGAGAAGCTAGTTTTTTGTATTTTTATGTTTTTGTGGTACTATACACGAACATTTTTCGGACGTTTGTCTGTAGTGGTGGTCATCCCTGCTCATAAACGATTAGCACCTTCGTTAGATTCAATTTTCAATTGATGACATTGAGCTTCATTCTCCATCGCCTCCATCTATCTATCTACATATATTCCCCTCTCGTTCATTCTTCCTTCTTTCTCTCTCTCTCTCTCTCTCTCTCTCTCTCTCTCACACACTCTCACTCGCTCTCATTTGGTTGTGCATTAAACCACCATTTGGGATCAGATCTACGCAACTTTCTCTCAAAGCTTCAAATGTGAAAAGCGTCGAGAAAACAAAGCGAATACACAAGTCGCAAGCGGAAGGGAATATGGCACAAAATAAAACTAGTTGCATCTGGAGTAACGCTTTTAATTCATCCAAAGAAATTGGAGCGCAGCGACAAACACACAAACACACACATATATAAATACATTTGCACGTCTCTCGAAAGATCAGTGCGTGTGCGGATATGTATTTGGGAGTTTGTATGTCGGGTGTGCAAGTGAATCCAACAAGAAATCGCAATCTCCACTTGATATGTAGAAATTCGATGAACGATGAACGACATATGTATGTATGTAGCTTAGCAACATTCTTTCCCCGTTCACGCTGATTCTGTTGCTGATGATATTGCACGTCGAACGAACATGTATCGCAAACGAACTGCTTGTTGGCATTGTATGTATGTATGTCTCCTTTGGACTGCGCGTATGCATGATTGAATGAATGTATATATGTATGAACGTTCGCATATATGTATATTTGTGTGCATGTGCGTGTGTTAGAAGCTAAAAATTCAAAAATAAAAACGAATCAAGTCAGACGCTCTTAGACTGGAACGTTTTTGCGACCGTCTACCTTCACTTAATTCGTTCTCGTTCAAATGTATGTCTATACGCATACGACATATGTACGTGTATGTATGAACGCACTATGTTTGTATATATGTACATCGCTATGTAACATCGTAAAAGAATACAATATATTGAACGCTTTTACTTTAATCGTTTCTGTCACTGCCTGGACGACTGATGATGCTTTAAAAGAAAATCAGAAACATTTTTTCTGTTTCTCTCTTCTTTTTTTTTTTTTTTTTTTTGCTGTTATGTATTAAGTATTTTTATGTACAGTCAGTCATTAAACATTATATGAGGTCAAAATTTTTTCAAATAAACCCAGTTAAGGTAACTATCGACGACGACGACGACACCGTCTTTTTCGCTTGCTGAGAGGCTATCAACATGACTTTTTCGCTTTGCATTATTCGATTTCGATTCGATCGGGTCACTGTGCGATCATTTAGCAGCGCAAAATTATTGCTATTAACATGGTTGTTGTTCTTTTTTTTTTTTTCTTTTGTTTTATTGTTAATTCGCACTTTCTTCCATTAATGTAGATCGCATTTAAGAATTGAGGATGAAAATTTCAGATGTTTCAGCTAGCAGGCACGATGTGAGCAATATTAAGTGTATTGCTAAATTTTTATGAATCCGAAGTAAAAAGATAATAATTTGTAGAGTTGCAACGGATATCCGGCCTTAAATTTAGTATCCGGCCGGATACCGGATACCATCAATATCCGGCCGCCAGATATCTCTCATTAAACATTTGCTATGTTTTATTTTTACTATGAATACAGATTTGAAAATGGAGCGATTGGAGGAAACCCAACGCATGTCCGCTAAAATTTTGACAGAAAATTTCCATTTTCAGAGTTTTTTCATTGCAGTTCGGTGCAACTACTCGAAATAAGCACTACTTAAAAGTGTTCTACGTATTTAAAAAAATAACGTTCGAAATCAGGATCATTGCTACGCCCTTAAATATGGCTTTAAAATCGAAAAATATAGAAAAAAAAAAAAAAATTAACTGTCTGGCAGCCGGATATCCGGTATCCAGCATCCGGCCGGATATACTATCCGTTGCAACACTAATAATTTGCCTCCAACTGACTATGTCGTCGCCTCAATTTTAGATTTATCCATTCTTTTTTACCCGAACTGCATACATATGGGCTTATCCATAGGTCCCGAACGTACGTTTGTAAGCTTTTGATGTAAAAAAAAAAAAAAAAAAAAATACAGCAGACATTTCATCCCATTTTTTTTTTTTTTTTTTTTTTTTTTTACATAATTAGATAGCATTTTGGTAGCTCTACATGTAGTCCAGAAGATGGGTTTCATCACATCCCATTTTAGTTCTCATAAGGATAGCAATAAACATGTCGTGGCGCACGTACAAGAAAATGAAGTCAATTTTGACTGAGTCTATTAAAATGTAAAAATCTGCAAAGTGGAACGAAGTATTGGAAAGCGGTAAATTTATTTGAAAAAAAAAAAAAAAAAAAGATTTATGTAGCTTTCTATAGAGTATTTCCACAACAAAATATCTGTATGGTTATTTTTTTTTTTTTTTTTTTTTTTTTAATTGCCTTAAGTACCGGTCGCGAACGTATGTTTTTTTCATACGTCTTTTCTTTCATATTTTTACCTTATAATGTGTCTTTATATGCGTCAAAATGTTAACAGCACTAAACTACACAAATAAATCAAATTAAGATATATAAATTCGCATAAATATTAATTATTAACTAACGCACAATAGCTGTTTTGATTGTTTTTTTGGTTAATTATTGTTGTAAGAGTTATTAGGTACGATAAGAGCTTTCAAGAAACGAGCGCTGACTACAACCACCAACCTTCCAAAATAGTAGAAATCAGATATGACTATTTTACTATAATACAAACCCAAATCGCAGACTTCCTCCTTCGACTGAAGTGAGCTGATCTGCGAAATCTTGTGGGCTTGTGAACGGGACACATTAGATGTGGTCGCCATATGGCCAACATGGGAGTCGTTGCAGACCCCACTTGCACCCTCCTGCCTTGAGGATGAGGACAGTGCGGAGCACTACCTCTGCTACTAGCCTGCTTTCTCAATGATCAGAATGAGAATGTGGGGTCGTGACGTATTGAGCGTAAAGAATACCACTCCCAGAATTTCGACTACCTCAGGCAAACCAAAAAACCCTGAGAACGGTCAACCCCTTTCTATTTTCTTCCCTTCTCTTCCATTTCCTTTACCCGGGATGACAAATTGGACCAAACTGCCTGATTGTCAGGGGAAAGTCTGTCCCTCCAACCCCCATATCATCATCATCAGGCCCGTAGAGAGAAATTTTTCTTTTACTTTTCGCGAAAAAGACGTTAAAAAATCATTAGGAGAACGTATTTTTTTCTTGTATTAAACAATATTAGCCTTTTAATAAAATAAAATGAAAAATGTGTAAATAAATATGTAATTTTTTGTATACCTATATTTGAACCAATCAAAGCAATTTAAATATATGTACAAACCTACAAAAATTGGGTCTCAGTAGTGTAAACAGCCTCGGATATATGAACAGGCTTTGAAAAATTTAGTTCACTCTATTAAGATTCTACTTTATTTCGAACACATTTTTTTAAACCAAAAATTATTGTCATTTACACATTCCTGCAGGGGAAGCGAATCGAAAGATTTGTCTTAAGCAGCATTGTTGCTTTTTTTTTTTTTTTTTTTTTGTATGTATACACCCCATAGCATGTTGAGTAAATTTTTTTTCTTTTAGACTTTGAGACGAGACAGCATTGCCAATTTCCCCACCGCCCCTTTCTTACCCTCATTTTTCAAGCTTTTGTTGGTCGCAGAACAGGGCGAGAAGTGCGTTAAGGGTTGCCCCTTTTGTTGCAGAGACAAATAATAAAAAAAAAAAAAACTGGTAACAAAATAGAAAATTGAAATGTTGCTCTCTAGAAACATGAAAAAGCTGTCACAAAGGGATGAAGAGGGATCTCGAAAGGCCAAAGAAAATGTTAATTTTCATTTAAACTAAAAGAAAATAATTCAGTTATTTACATCGACGAAGGAGTTTTGAAAATGAAATCCCAAAAAATTAATTTACTACTAGGTATGTACTTACTTACATATATAAAAAGAGGATACAGTATAGAGGATAGAAAAAAGATTCGATAACGCACGAACAACTTACCAAACACACGAATGAAAATGCCGCGTGGGCACGTGAACGACGAATCAACCTGAAACGCAACCGAACGAGCCAACGGCCAAACGAACGGGGAGAGGAGCACACCACAATTGACTGTGGTACTTGAGAGTTTTGAAAAGAAGGCAAACTTCTTAAATATTCCCAAAAACAAATTAACGAGAAAAAATAACAAAAGAAAAAAAGGTTAGCTTAAAACGTTTCACAAATCAATTATGACAAGAAGCAACGGCCGCGAAGGCTGCTAGGTAGGTAGGTAGGTTGGTAGGAAGGAGCTGTAGGGGGAGGGGGAGGAAGTGGCATCGGCAACGGCAGCGTCTGGAACCAACGAACCTGTATTAAAAGCTGAACGCACACGAATTTCAGTTAAAAGCAGAAACAAAAAGAACTAAAAAAAAAAAAAAAAATAAAGGGGGAAGTTAAAAGAGCGAGACAAGAAAACCCAAAAACAAAAAAGCCAATTTAAGCAGTCAGCACAAAAAAAAAATACAAATAAGCACGTCGCATACACACACACACACACACACACACACACACGCGCGTACGTACATCTGAGAGAAATTCATGCAAAAAAATGTGCACTTGCCTCTAAGTTAATTGCTAATTGTAATTATGATCAAATTTTATTATTGATAAACATGTGCGATTGTATGTATTCACAGGTACTACTTACGCGTCTCCCAAAATATGCTTCGGTCAACTCCTTCGACTTCTGCTTCTTTCGCTCTAGTATGCACAACCGCTCCGCTCTGCTCTTTGCTCTCACTTATCTTGCTGTCTATGTGGCTGCGAATGCTTCTGCTACGGCTTCGCGTGAACTATTTGCCTTTCGTCGACGTCGTCGACGCTGCTGCTGTTGTTGTTGTTGTTGTTGTTGCTGCTGCGTTTTGTTGCTTTCTTCAGCAATGTAAGTGTTCGCAGGCACACAAGCGAGTGGGACCGAGAAAGATAGAGCACATGCAATTTGCATTCCACAAAATCGAATTACAACATTCGAATATTTACGACCCAAGGAAGGAAAGCAATTAATTACGCCACACTAATTATGAATTTTGATATTGATTTTTTTTTGTTTTTTTCTTTTGCTTTTTTTTTTTTTTTTTACTTATTTTTATTTTGTTTTTCAAAATCCCACAATTGAAGCACTCTTTTTCTTGTTCGTTTTCTTTTCGCTGAGTTTTCCGTTTGCTCTTTTGCCTACTTGCGCACTTCCAATCGCTTCGCCTCGCTACGCTTCTCGTCGTGTAGGAGCAACAGCAGCAGAACACACTTTCAAAAAATTTGATAATGAAAATTTTTGGGTTTCTTCAGTAAATGTAAATATATTTTCTGTTGCCGCTTTTCCTCCTCTCTTTCTTTCTTTTAATATTTATTTATTAAGAAAAAACAAAAACAAAACAATTCTTTTTTTTTTTAATTTCTTGCGCTTGACACTACTTCTTCTTGGCGTCGACGTGAGCTGTTGCGCGACTGCTCTGCTTCTGGTGATTTTTTTTTTTATTAAATATATATTGCTATTGAACTCTTCGTCTTCTTCTTCCACTACTTGGCTTTTTTCATTAACCGCGTTTTTCGCTCGCGTTAAAAAATTTTTTCCCCGTGCCGAATACTTTGGAGTGACGTTTTGAGAGACGGCTTTTTTGACTGACTGCTGTTTTTAGTGACGGCTTTTTTGAGCTTGCATACTTTCCAAACATTTTCGTGTTTTCGTTATTTCAATACATTATTCGCGTTAAAGCTGACACCGTCCGATAGCATTCGATAAGCAATATCGGCAGTATCAATATCGATTTTTATACTAACGACTCCTAATGTGGCCCGTCGCCGGTACGTTTTGGTGTGCAGATCGATCATCGATGCCAAACGCTATATATTATATATAGACTATTTTAGGAATTTCTAATTTTGTCATTTTATTGAATAACAATTATTTTCATTGGAAAATATATTTTTATTTTGAGACAATTTTCCTCTATTCAAATCGGGTAGATGGACTTACCCCTACTGGCCTTTTCCTATTTAATTGAAAATAACCAAACGAAACTTTGAGGTTGTTGTGTTTCATACTTCCATTGTTTCTAAAGTTTTAGTAGCTTCTCGCACATACAGAACTTTATGCTGGAGGAGAATGTGTAAAAAAAAAATTAAATTGTTTTTTTTTTAAATACTAATAAAAACCGCCATAAAAGCTCTTCTGCGGCAGCTAAGCCATTTACAGTCTTTACAAACGGGTAAAATTTATAAGTATTCAAGCAAACCAGCCAGTCATGTAGTAATCAAAATAAAAATTTTGTCTATACCCTAGCGTGAATAAATAAGTAGGCAAGTTTTTTATTTCTTCATGAAATAATTTATAAAAAATCGAATTTTTTATTTTTGAAGACAAAGCTTTGAAGAAGGTTGCAAGCGGACTTAGTCGACAGGCGCAAGCACGAATTTTAACAACGCCAGCGTCTTAGTATGATGCTAACACTCTTATTTCACTAACGCACATTTAATGTAGAAACTCATGTAGCACTTGAACTTATTACTCGAAGCGAAATGTGCGCTCCACCTTATTGGGCAATTAAGTCGGGATTGACACGTTAAGACATTTCGATAATGAAACACATTTTCATCGGCAAGGGACACACGGGGACAGCAGACGTCCCTGGCCCACAAAAATTCTTTTTCATTATCGGAATGTGTGTAAATCTCGTCGCAAAATTTTAATTTATTTCCATAAATTTTCTTGCCTTGTTTATCACTAACACGAAGTCTCGGTCATAATGAAATCGCCACCAATGAAGCCGCTCGCTTACTTTAGCTTGTAAGCTGAAGAGATGTCTTGCGAGATTTAGAGCAAGATTTAACAATTTTTTGTCACTTTTAACTATTTTGAAAACTACTTTGAATATACATATATTCTCGATTCGTTAGTCGTTGCACAAGGATGGATTGGCAAAATAAGTGCCCAGCGAGGATATTTTGGCGCCGTCGCCAACTTTATCCGCCACTTCACAAGCCAGACAACAAAACTTGAATGAAGAGACATGTATAAGCTCTGGTAGGGATGAGCTAAAAAAATCGCTACATCGAGTAATCGATGGCTCTGAAACATCAATGAGGCCTTTTACACTAGTCAATTTTTGGCCGTCAATTCTTTGTTTGATTTGCTTTTATATGCCATTCAGAACGAGCACCGAAATCCCGGGGATTTCGGCACTTGGATTTCGTGAAATCCATATCGAAATCCAAGCGTTCACACGACAATATCGTGGACAATATCGACTTGAGAGGATTTGGTTTGACAGCCATTTATCTGTTTGCAGTGCTGCCAATTGTAGGGAAATTTCCTTTAAAAATTTTAGGAAATTTTTTTAAACAAAATATCCCTTGTAGGGACAAAAGTACAGATATCTTATTAATCGGCAAATGCACAGAATTTGTGATGTATTCCAAAATATTTAATAAATTTTGTATAAATTTGGTTGTCATAAAATTAAAAAGGGAAAATAAAAACTATGCCAACCTGTCTTTATGTGAAAAAGTTCGGTCGAAGCTATCGCCAAGCGTCGATAGTCTACAAATTTGAAAATTGAAATAGTATTTGTATTGGTTTTTTTGAATAAATTGAAAACTGTTTTATTTACCGCTGCAAGATAAGGCCTATTCATATTTTTAATGAAATTCATTTTTACTTCAACCATAACAAAAAAACTTAAATTTTGAAAGAAACTTTTTATTTTTGAAAAAAAAAAAAAAATTTCAAATGAATTTAGTGCGATTCGGAGTTCCAGACTACCCTGAAAGATTCTCAAAAATATTAGCCTACCATATTCATGGCTACTCATACATTTTTGTAGGCAAGAGGCAAATTATTTAAATAAAAAATATAACGATATTTGTGGTAGGGAAAAATGTAAAGAATTGTGGGGATTTTTTTTTAGTAGGGAGTTTTTTGTTTGCGTTGTGGCAGCATTGCCTGTTTGATTACTTTGGTTTTTTCAAAATTTGACAGTAGTGTTGCAGCATTTCTTCGATACATATCGAAAAACACAGAGTTGCATTCAGTTTGTTCCGGATTTCTCGTGGGATTTCGTTGAAATCCAATTTCTGAGCGGATTTCGTTTTGACATTCATTTGTATGGGAAATCCGCTGGATTTCGACTGGATATCGGCTGAAATCCTCAAAAGTGCTGAAATCCCGGGATTTCGATGCCGTCTGAATGCCATATTAGGCTAGGCGCTTACAAAAAACAAAGCATAAAAACATGTATGCACAATAGATGGCTGCATAAATGAATTTATATGAGGCAACAAGACATTTGGAGACAGCACAATTAATTATGTTCTAATCCTCTAAATATTTAGGTTGAATAAATACAAACAGCAATACTCACAAAACAGTTAGAGTAGAATAGCAATTGAGAACAATTGAATAATTACTAGTTAAATGAGCGGCAAATACTTCGGATAAAATGTAATTGTAAATACTTGTACTCTTCAATAAGTACTTATAGTATTGTGGTATCATTGAGAGCTTTAAGAAATTTATTCGCTATTCTATCAATTTTTATTTATTTTTTTTTAAATTAAACAGCCTTGTTTATGAAAAATTAAATGTTTGTCATACGAATGTTGGTGAGCGAACGTAGGTACATACCCCGCGCGATTCACTCAACACTCTAATACTATAATTACTTAGAGTGATCTTTGAGTGATAGAATCATTTGTAACGGTGTTGCCAAATTATAACTGTACCCGCAGAGCGTAATTCAAAATACTATTTGACTCAACAAAACCAATTCCTTTCCAATAAGTTTCCATGACGCTTTAGTAACTGCAAATTTAGCATCTCGGGCTCCCCTACTATTATAAAACAATGAGCATCCCTAATCCTGCTTGATAAAATATGCACCGTGTGCTTCGAAAGTACACTCACAGTTTCTTGCAAATGCAAAATAAAATTTGCAAATACACATGCACATGCACATGCACTGGATAGTGAATACCGCTAATGTTTACCAGTTAATTTTGCAACTTTTTCAAAAAAGGTTAGAAAAATAAAAATCATTTAGGATTTTTGTAGATCTCGTCCTAGGGATCAAAAGGATATAGAAAATTTCCTTCTGGAAACTTTTTTAATCTTTGGCTTTTTGATTTTAGTTTGGTATCATAACTGCTATTTCCGGTCCCTGCATCCAAGAATAAAAGATTAAAACATTTTCACCAAACTTGATACGGCATGTATTATTCCCATATATATGATTTAAAACTATAAAATAACAAATAGCGTGTTTCCACATAGTGAATTAATTATATGCATTAAGATAACGCAGATATTTAATCACTATCGTTTCCACTTTCGGATCGGGATTAACTAATCAGCTGAAGCTGCAATAAAAAATGAAAAATACCCCTTTCTTATATTTTGCTAGATATAAACGATATATGGATATATTACATTCTTCATTTGATTTCAATGTGTGAAAAAGCTTAAATAATTTTACTTTTGACTTGGACTTTCCATTTTTAATTTGATTTTTATTTCAGCGGTTCTTTTGATTTCACAGAACGGTTGTTATTTTACGTACTTTTCTATTCAGAGGTGCAATTTTTCGTAACATTTGCAAGCAAGTCCAAATGCAACCATGCTGTTTTATCTGCGTTAAATATTAATGCATGCATTGTTGAGGTGATTAACTTCATATTTTTGTATGGGTTATCACATTTTTTTTATCATGCGTTAACGAGTTAATGCAGGTAATCGAGTTAATGCACTATGTGGAAACATGCTAAAAAATATATAACGAAAGCGCCTGAAACTTTCTTTACGATTATTCCTGCAAATATTCACCATATCCAAACATATGGAACTATTCACAATCAAAAGCGTAGTTGATGCACTATTGGAAACCAGGCATATTTCGCACAGTGCAAGAAATGATAAGAAACTATGGCTGCAATCGAAACTTTCAATCGAAAGTCGGCCAGCTCCATTTTGGCTATTTTCTATTATATTGTACCTAGGTTATAAGCTAGATCTGTGTTATAATGTAACCCCGAGGATTTGAAGAAGAAACTGATATTTTCTTTTAAAATCGTTACTTTTCTTTAAACTTGTTTTGTTTTTTATTTTTTCATTTAGTTTTTATTGTTATATTGTAAAATTCCTGTCATGCCTCATTTTTAGGATTTGACATCTTCCTACCAATGTTCACTCTTCGACAGTCGGCCTCAAATGAATTTTTACATTGCATGTTTGCAAGCACCGCCATACACACTCAAACTTTTTTCTCAAACAGAAGGCGATGCCTCGAAAAAATCAAAATTTGAGTTTACTCAAATTTTTTGTCAAACAAGAAACAATACTTGCAAACAGCGCCATACACACTCAAATATGCTGTGCTTGCAAGCATGCTTGAAAATTTATTTGAGCGTGTATGGCCTCGGTAAATCTAGGTAGTAGCCAGAGATGCAATTTCAATGATAGTATCGGAAAAGGATTTTGCTCTATCGAGCGTATAATGTTTACACATCCAAACTCCATGTAAAAAAAAAATAAGAAGTTTTTCATTGGGTAAGAACGACTCTGTGTGAAAATCCGTGTCGTATGTTTGTTTGTATTGGTTCCTACTTGCTACATTTTATACAGGGCTTCTTGACAAAATCAAAGAGCGTAAAAAAATATCAAAAAAGAGCCAAATTCATTAAAAACGAACCATAGTATTTTTCTTCAGTAATTTATGTTATATTTTCATCTCTTACATCATCTTTTATATTTATTTGAACAGTAAATTATAAATAAAGACATGAGTGGATGAAGGTTTTATGATATATATTTCGGAATTCGTAAATATCCAGATCTAAATTACGTGATAAATAACAAGCAAAAAAGAGGGGTGCGCTCAAATTCGCTCGCAAACGATTAAAAATACGATCTTTCTCACATTCGCTTATTTTGTGATTGCATTTCACAGTGAGAAACACCTCAGCAAACGGGCAATCGCGAAAACATTGACTTCGTACGTACTTTGACACGAACGGTCTTTTTGTACGTTCGCAGTGTGTATATAAACTCAGAAATTGCAACCATGCCGCGATTAGTTGTAAGAAAGAGGCCATTTACACGTTGAGACATTTCGATAATGAAACACACTTTTTGTGGGCTAGGGACGCGCGGGGATGTGGTATGGAAGCGTTTTTCTCTTTTCCCCCAGCTTCCCTAGCCAACGAAAATTTGTTTCATTATCGAAATGTCTTAACGTGTAAATAGCGTAAAAGAGCTTATAGCTGAATTTCCAATAGCGCAGGGGTGCGTAACGTGAATTCCTGTAAATGTTCAACCCTGAAAAATATGGAACGACGTCCAATCAATTCCTGCACGCGCACGCACACGCAAAAGTTCGAAAAATTGAATATTTCCTGCGCGTGAGCAACATGACAGCTGAGTATAACAGTTGAAGAAAGGAATATAACAGTGTTTTTGAAACAATTTGAGTACTTTTTTATAGTACTAGGTACTACGGACGTATCCTTTTCTTCGTTAATCAATTAAAATTCATTAAATTATGTTTTGTTTTAAGCATCGGTCCTATATTTATGATTTCTATAACTTATTTGCTAAGTTAAAGGGGTTTACATTCCGTTCATAGAAATAAGACGAGTACAAGAGTAGCTAAAAATGTACTGAGTCAATTCACATTCAAAACCGCAGCAATGACATGCACATGCAACGCAATATTGGAAATTGAATTTTTCCTGCACCTCCTGCAGCATGAAATTTCCTGTAGCTCCTGCGCTATTGGAATTCAGGCTCATTTTAATCGTTCTCCGCACCTAGGGTGCCAGAATTGAAATTGACAAAACAGTATATTGGGGGGAAAAAACAGTACAATTAAGAAAAAAACGTACATTTTTATTGAAATACATTCAATAATCCCGATTGCTGGATGTTTTCAATTTCATCGCTTGAAAATCCGAGCTACAATAAGACCTTCCATTGTAACGAAATACTTTCTTATTTAATGGTTGATTTAAAAGGTTTAAAAGAATAAACGTCGCCAGAAAGCCGTATATATGTTCGATGTTCAAAACCATATATAAACTTTTATTTTAATTTTGGGCAATTTTGGATTACATTACATATAAAATATCTACCAAACTCAAAAAATGCCATGAAAAGCTTGGAAAATCATAAAAATAATAAGGAAACTCAATATCAAGGAGAAAAATAAATTGTTTTTTTAGTCCTACCCTGTTCCATAACTTTTTGATCACACTGTTTCAGCAAAATGCTGAATTCACATATGTATAATCAAATTCGTAGCCGTAGTAAAAAATATATGTCAATTTATTACAAAATGAAATAATTCGCGCACTTAAGCAAAAAATATCGTAATATATTTATTAAATTTCATTATGAACTTTTCAAGCAATATGAAATCCGAGCTGACGCCGTGTTTCTTTGATAATTTTCTTGCAAGTGGCATCAAATGCCACTTTGTGTCAACCCGTAATGTTGTTGGTGAATTTGTCGAAGAGTTGAATTTCCTATTCTGCTTAAGGTTTTGTTGGTAGCTTTTTGGTGAATTTCCCCAATTTGTTGAATTTCCTATACTTGCCTAATGGTGTATTTCCCATCGCGGCAGAGCCTTTTCGACGTCGACAGTTAGACCTACGATCCTACATGACATTTTACAACAGCATATATAACTATATATGTCACTCAGGAGCCGTTTCCATTTTGCTCTTTTCAACACGGTCTTGGGTAACCCACCACGATCTTGGGTACCCACCAAAATGAGCACTTTTCACTTAGGTACTCACCAAAAGTATTTCTCTCTCGCTCTTTTTTTGCCTGCCGAGTAACATTTCTTTCTAACTGGCGCGAAATGTCCCGCCCAAAATCTATGAGAGTGACATATATAGTAATATATGTTCAAAACAAAATGAAATCGCTTTCGCACACAGTGTTGCCAGAAAACTCTTACAAATTAGAGTGACCAGTAGGGATGGGCGATACCGATACGATAGTATCGGGTATCGATTACTTTTGGGGCGATACTATCGAAATTTGGCATCGATTCTTTCGCAGCGCGATACTTACTAGTATCGATACCTGGAGACTTAATTTAGAGTATTCTGTCTGAATTGGGTACTCGTTGGAACATCTGTTCCTTGCGAAAGACTTTTTTCAATGGCGGCCTTAATAATGGATGAGTGCGGGAATCGACTTTCGCCAGAGCATTTGAAAAGAAGAAATTTTCCTTGCTGCTCTGAACCAACAATATTGGTTTTCCCAATAATAGGCCAATTCACAGTTCATGCTAATTTAAGGTTTAATATGCTAATTGCTTTTTTTTTTTTTTGATTTTCATTAAAACTGCTCAAAATACTGTACATAATTTGCATATATAATACAAACATTTCAAATACATACCCTGAAAATATTTTTTAAGTATTTCATATTTTATAGTTTCATTCGAAATCGTATTACGATCATCGTAATGATTATGCGGGTAAGGAAGAGCTTAGAGCCAATTTCACCAAAGGCATTTAAGTTTAAGAGCCAATTTCACCAAGCATACTTAAGTAAAAATCGTCGTTTAAGTACAGATTTTCATTTTCATCAACCTAAATGGCAAGTCGAACTTAAGTGATCCATATCGGGTACTTAAGTAGAGTTTATGCAACTCTGTGTTGTTGTAATGGAAACAGCTGATTTAAAAAGAAAACTATTTATGTATATGGAAACTTGTTTTATTTATCATGTCCATAGCTCTTGCGTTAACTTTATCAGTTTGTTTGCACTCAATTATAGACTTCTTGCTTTGAACGCACGTGCGGGACTCCATGTCTTATTATTTATACTTTAAATCAGCTGATTACGACGGTGTTGCACTAAAAATAAAAGGTGCTGCCGTACTTCCGCGTAACTAAATTTTTTTATTTGATGAAACGGGCTGAAACTTAAATGCGTACTTAAGTGCCAATCGGTACTTAAACTTAAATGCCTTTGGTGAAATTGGCTCTAAGTACCGATTGGCACTTAAGTACGCATTTAAGTTTCAGCCCGTTTCATCAAATAAAAAATTTAGTTACGCGGAAGTACGGCAGCACCTTTTATTTTTAGTGCAACACCGTCGTAATCAGCTGATTTAAAATATAAATAAATAAGACATGGAGTCCCGCACGTGCGTTCAAAGCATGAAGTCTATAATTGAGTGCAAACAAACTGATAAAGTTAACGCAAGAGCTATGGACATGATAAATAAAAACAAGTTTCCATATACATAAATATTTTCTTTTTAATCAGCTGTTTCCATTACAACAACACAGAGTTGCATAAACTCTACTTAAGTGCCCGATATGGATCACTTAAGTTCGACTTGCCATTTAGGTTGATGAAAATGAAAATCTGTACTTAAACGACGATTTTTACTTAAGTATGCTTGGTGAAATTGGCTCTTAGCCTAATATTGCGCTTCAAAGAACTTATTTACACAGGGGAGCGGATAAAAAAATGGGTATCGTTTTATTCGATACTATATCTTGGTATCGATTCCTTTAGCCGCGATAGTATCGTTGTATCGATACTGATTGGACTTGAGTATCGCGATACCAAGTATCGATACTGGTTTCGGATTTGCCATCACTAGTGACCAGCGAGCAGTACAGAGCGCAATGTGCCCTTTTACATTAGGGCAACTATTGCCGGCAATTTTTTGGCTTAGTGGCGAGACGAAGCGTGGGGATGTAGAGAAACTACCCCTCCGTGCTTCGTCTCGCCAATAAACCAAAAAATTGCCTGCAATAGTTGCCCTAATGTAAAAGGGCGCAATAGAGTTTTAATAAAAAATTCAGCCTGGCTGTGTTTTTTTTTAACAAAAAAAAAGTAATAATTTGGAAAAAAAAAACAATAAAACAGTAAATAAAACAGTACATTATCAAAAAAAACAGTACTTTTGCGTACTGTTTTTGGTGTTGGTCAAAAACAGTATATTTTATAAAAAAAACAGTACATGTACTGTTTAAAACAGTACGTATGGCAACCCTATCCGCACCCTGCGAAAAATGAACTAATTCAAATAAAAAATCCCAGCCGGACATTATCGAATGCATGAAAAAATCATTAATGCAGAAGAAGTGAAGCACTCATATGTAAATGGGGCAATTGGTGCTTTTTCGAATAATGTTCCAGTGAAAATTCACAGAAGCAAGAGCGCGTTGCAACAGACTCTTCTTCAAATGAAATTTTCATTTGAAAGAGGGTTGTATACTTTTATTTTCAATGCAGATTCTGTGAAATTGTTATGACAAGATGTTTTCCAATCTGTGTGCTAAAATTCTCAAATGTTTTATAATTTTTTTTACTTAAGATGTTTTAAGAATTTAAACTCTTAAGCCTTTCCAAAGGCGATAATGTGTCACAATTTCGAAGTGACGAAATATCGCCATATCCGCCAATTTCTTTAAAATATTCTTTTTCTTCTCCTCTCAGATCTCCGCGGCGTATACTATTTTTTCAAATGTAATTCTCATTCCCGTTGGCACCATAGTCTTTGTTCAGAATGATATTATGATTCATGTTAGCAGCATATACTCGATTTTCAAATGAAATAATCATGCAAATTGGATCCATTTCAGCCAGCCAGCACGTGCACTTTTCCAAATGAAGTTTTCATGCGGACCAGGGTCATACACTCCTTTACCTAATGAATAACACATGAATTTTGAAGTACTGAAAATAGCGGCCATTTCCAAACAAACTTCATTAGAAGTAAGGGTTAGTAATGCGAGTAGTCGCAGTATGAATTTTCACCACTTCGGAAGTACTGCAGAAGTAGTGAAATTTCCGGCTGGGAAGAGCCAATGCGCCAGTAGGTAAAAAACGCAAATTTCGTCACTAAATAGCCAAGTGTGGCAGCCCTGGTTTTATATTCACACAGCTGATTCACATTTGCGAAGGAAAAACAAAATACATTTAAGGGGAACAATTTTACTTTAGTGACATATGGGATTTTTTTTCTGTTTTTTTCCACTGTATGTAAAATGACCCCCTGAGTCCGAATCTGCAATCCGTTTTTGGGGGTCGCGTCTGGTTTAGAAGATATAACGATTTGAAAATTGCCGAAAAAAGCACGAATTTTTAGATAATTTTGACTTTTGCGGCGTTGCCAGACTATTTAATTTCGATTTAAGAGCAAAATTCAGAAAATTTTGTATGAAATGTTGCCATATTTATGAAAAGCGTGGAATTAATTTTTTCTATATATTATATAAAAAATGTTTTAATGAAGGAAATAAATACAATTGAAATAAAGGATATATAAAAGCGCACACAAATACGATTGTATCGATGTGGCGGAATGCGAAAGCATTTTTGCCAAATTATTCTCGGAATAAGTACTTCTTTCGAGGTAAAATTGGCGAAAATCATGTTTTTGCAGGGGTGTAGAGCGAAAATTTTGGATCCGTTTGTGGAATTCTTTAAGGAGCTGCAGAAGTATACCAACACGTAAGGGAGAGGCACCTTTCAGATGACGAATCCCACTCTAGCTACGCCATTGAAGTCGATGATGAAGAAGAGGCAAATTCAAATTAGAATTTCGGATCGGCGAGGAAGTAATCCACCAATTGGTCCTTTCAGGAGCAAGAGTTGAAATTGTGAAATTGATAAAGTGGTGGTGAAGTGAAGAAACCGAAGCAGCGCGATTTTTGAAAAAAATTTTCACGTTTTTCTTGTGGAAAACCTTAATTTTCTCCAATTTTTCTAATTTTTCTCAATTTTTCTTTTTTTAAATTTCCCCATTTTTTCTCTATTTTTCCATTTTTGTCAATTTTTTTCCTATTTTCTGAATTTTTTTTCTTCATATTTTCTCAATTTTTATCTTTTTTTATTCGAATCATACAACAACTACTTAAATCTACCAATTGGCAGATTTTTTCCAAAACGTGAAGTTGGTAGCGCTACGCTTTTGCTGCCAGTCAATTTCCATAGTGTTTTCATACAAACTTTAAATTGCGATATCTTCTAAACCATACGTGACCCCCAAAAACGGATTGCATATTCGGGCTCAGGAAGGTGTTTTACGTATATTTGCCAAATTTAAGCCAAATCCCCCATATGTCACTAAAGTAAAATTAAGCGAATAAATTTCGAGGTTTTTATTCGAATTCGGATTCTAGGCCATATTTAAATATTCATAAAAAGTAGTAAAAAATGGGTCACGTAGTTTGGACACGTTCCCTAAAAGCTTACAGTGAAAAAAAAACTTGTACGTCAAATTGAAAAACCAACTTTCATTGACATTTTGTGCAAATTTTTCTGACTGAAAAAAATGTAGAATGTAAATGTACATGGGCGTATTCAGAATCTCATTCAGGTAGGGGCAAGATCAGGCACGGCAGAACGGCGTTTACATGGGGTAGTTGTACCCACTCGAGATTTTCCGAGTGGGTATTTTACCCACTCGAAATTTTCCAAGTGGCTATTTTACTCAGTAAAAATTTCACGAAATTTTTGGAATGCAAGTTTTGACAAAAAATTTTTTTTCAAATTTTTTCATTTTGAGTTAATATGCAATGTTTCCGTAGAGCCTGTATCTTTGCGTTAATAAAGAATGAAAAGCATTAAACGACATAAGCCAAAACTACCAAACGGAAGTATTTGGAAAATACTTGGCCGCGAAAATTTAATACGTAAAAATTTTACCCTAATAATTGTCTTTTTAAATAAAATGTTATTCTATTATTTCGGAGGCATTTACTGCATGTATGATATGTTGTACATTCCAAGTCGGAAGTTAATACGTTTGGCGGTTCAAAAGTTATAAGTATTTTTTTTCATTTTTGGAGGTAGGAGTGGGCGGATCACGCCCATATTTTGCAGTAATATCCCAATGAGTGAAAGGTATGTACGTTCCAAGTCCGAAGTGAATATGTTCAGTAGTTCAGGAGTTATTAGCATATTTTATTTGTGGGGGAAGCAGTGGGCGGATCACGCCCATATTTTTCAATAACATCCCAATGGGTCCAAGGTATATATGTTCCAAGTTTGAAGTGAATATGTTAAGTGGTTCAGAAGTTATGAGCATTTTTCTATATGCGACGGCGCGCCTTTCCAAGAATGCGGAATGTATTCTATGTATGTACGCATGTACAATATTGCATCAGCTTTTCTTTCTAAATGCTTTGCGGTAGCATTTGTTTACATACATATATAAAAATGCTCGTAACTTCTGAACCACTGAACACATTCACTTCAAACTTGGAACATATATACCTTGGACCCATTGGGATGTTATTGAAAAAATATGGGCGTGATCCGCCCACTGCTTCCCCCACAAATGAAATATGCTAATAACTCCTGAACTACTGAACATATTCACTTCGGACTTGGAACGTACATACCTTTCACTCATTGGGATATTACTGCAAAATATGGGCGTGATCCGCCCACTCCTACCTCCACAAATGGAAAAATACTTATAACTTCTGAACCACAAAACTTCGGACTTGGAATGTTGTATGTGTGTACATTAGGGCTGCTCTTAATTCCCGAAATGGAATTTCAATCGGTCTCAGGGTCCAGAAGTGTTCCATTGGACATGGAGGAGAAACGTGAGAAATTTGGAAGCAATCGGATAACGGGAACCCGTGGCAGTTTTCAATTGAAGTTTGGGAAATTGGCAAAATATAGAGAGGAAACGGCCTCTTCTCCCCACAAGGCGCCCCTACGGATATATAACGTATGGCCAACCCCCATTATTTTTTACTCCGAACATTTTTTCTGACAAACCTACCCCCTATCTCCCCTCCTTAAGGGGGCTCCCATACAAAAATAATTTTTTAAAAACTTTTCCCCCGATCTTCCTAACTAGCCCCAGAGTGCTCCTAGAGGAGTCAAATGTATGACCGACCCCCATTAACTTTGTCCCCCTAACATTTTCTCCGAACATACTTAACCTCTATCTCCCCCCCTTAAGGGGGCTCCCATATAAAACTACCTTAATTTGAGCAAAAATTCATACAAAATGGCCGTCACTACAGTCAAACCCCTCCTAGGAGGCTGATATATATGACCGACCCCATTATTTTTTTACCCCAAACATTTTCTTCAAACATACCTACCCTCTATCTCCCCTCGTTAGGGGGGTCCCCATACAAAATTAGGCTTTAATTAAAGTAAAATGCCTCACGAACTTCAATCTATAATATAGATGGCGTAGGAACAAGAAAGAGCATGTTCAGCATGCATATTCGAAAATTTACAAAATTACCTTTTAAACGAGCCTAATATGAAGAATATTGGATTAGTTTTTGGTGTGTTTTAATAATATGATATATTTTATTACCTTTTTTTTAAACTGAATTTTGGGTTCCATCCCCTAACTGGCCAAATAATGACCCTAGTAGAAAAAAAATATATTTTCGAGTCAAATGCCGCAAACCTCAATCTATGATGAGTTTTTTGAGACTATAACCATTAAAATCGGTTAGTAGATTCTATTCATAAATTAATTCAAAACAAATATTTTTGAAACGCATTATTCACTGTTTTTACGTTCGTTTCTTGAGTCTTTGCATGCGTACAGACCGAGAGAGCCATGCGTACAGACCGAGAGAGACATGCGAAGACCTAAGAAACGAACGTGAAAACAGTGAATAATGCGTTTCAAAAAATATTTGTTTTGAATTAATTTTATGAATAGAAACTACTAACCGATTTTAATGGTTATAGTCTCAAAAAACTCGTCATAGATTGAGGTTTGCGGCATTTGACTCGAAAATATATTTTTTTCTACTAGGGTCATTATTTGGCCAGTTAGGGATGGAACCAAAATTCAGTTTAAAAAAAAAGGTAATAAAATATATCATATTATATTATTAAAACACACCAAAAACTAATCCAATATTCTTCATATTAGGCTCGTTTAAAAGGTAATTTTGTAAATTTTTCGAATATGCATGCTGAACATGCTCTTTCTTGTTCCTACGCCATCTATATTATAGATTGAAGTTCGTGAGGCATTTTACTTTAATTAAAGCCTAATTTTGAATGGGGACCCCCCTAAGGAGGGGAGATAGAGGGTAGGTATGTTTGAAGAAAATGTTGGGGTAAAAAAATAATGGGGTCGGTCATATATATCAGCCTCCTAGGAGGGGTTTGACTGTAGTGACGGCCATTTTGTATGAATTTTTGCTCAAATTAAGTAGTTTTATATGGGAGCCCCCTTAAGGGGGGGAGATAGAGGTTAAGTATGTTCGGAGAAAATGTTAGGGGACAAAGTTAATGGGGGTCGGTCATACATTTGACTCCTCTAGGAGCACTCTGGGGCTAGTTAGGAAGATCGGGGGAAAAGTTTTTAAAAAATTATTTTTGTATGGGAGCCCCCTTAAGGAGGGAGATAGGGGGTAGGTTTGTTCAGAAAAAATGTTCGGAGTAAAAAAATAATGGGGGTTGGCCATACGTTATATATCCGTAGGGGCGCCTTGTGGGGAGTTAAGGGCCGTTTCCTCTCTATTTTTGCCAATTTCCCAAACTTCAATTGAAAACTGCCACGGGTTCCCGTTATCCGATTGCCTCCAAATTTCTCACGTTTCTCCTCCATGCCTAATGGAACACTTCTGGACCCTGAGACCGATCAGAAACTCGCTACAAAATTTCCTCCATAGAGTTAAGAGCAGCCCTAGTGTAGGTACATATAGATGTAGGTACATATGTACATATCGTTAGCTTCGGATAGAAAGGGCGTATCATTTGTTTTTTCAAAAATAAGATTTTTAATTTTACTAGTGGTTCCACTCTGAAATGCACCCCCAAAAAAATATAAAACCAAGCCTAAAACACAATTTTTTGTATTTTTAAATTGCCATTATGCTTAAAAAAAAAATTTTAAACACATATGTTGCTTTTGAGTTTTATGGAGTGTTTTCCTTCTCTTGTGAAGTAACAAAAAATGAGTTACATGGTCGCCGTGAGGGGGTTACAAGTGGGTGCACTTGCGTCAATGTCAAATGTCAAAGAGCGAACACGCTTGCTCATTAATATATACAAAAAGAAATCGACACATGTACAAACCGAATTCAGTGCTTTCGTAGAAGGAGAAACACAAATTGAGATATCGTTCTCTTGTATTCCTCTTTATATTGTATGTTTAGTAGTGCTGTCAAAATGCTAATATAGTAGTTTTTTACTCCTCTTTTGGTCGCCGTACTACCATACTACTCCTTTCACTCACGTACTTCTATTGCACCACTTATTGTAGTGCGGTTTCAGACACGCCGATGAGATATATAATATATTTGGCTTTTAAAATTTAACAAGAGGCCGAAAAAATGCGGAATTGTCTTTAAGTTTTTAATTTTTTTTTACATGAAGTGCGTTAATTTTTGTTATTAAATGTATAATATGAAATAATATTTTTTGTATATTTTATTTTTACTTGATTTTGTAACGAAATGATGGGAATGTTGATTTCGTGTGGAGCTTTGTATACTACTCCAACGCAGCAATACACCACCCTTCCCCCTTCGAACTACTACCCACTAGAGGTGGAAAACAATCAATGTTAACATAATGGTAAAATTAATAAATAAATGGTAAAAATAAATTCCATTTAATTAAATTCTAACAAGCTTAGTAGTTGATGAAAAACAATAGATTGTCGTAGAACACCATCAATAGGGTAAAACATTTAAAAACATCGTCGATGTATCCCACAATCGTGCACTATTGATGGTTTCTGATAACTAACAATTTTTTTCCATCAACTAAGGTTGTTAGAATTAAATCAAACTTAATCTATTTTGCATTTTTAACTTTCTTTCATTATTATTTATTTTAACTTAAAAACATCGATACTATCGATGTATCGATGTTAACATCGATTTTTTCCCACCTCTACTACCCACTCGGGAAAAATCTGTTCTGCCGTGCCTGGGCAAGATACAAATAGTTTGTTCTATATGTATGTTAGCACCATATAGTACTATAGGTCTAACTCTTCTTCTTCCTAATCCCTGCAATGTGTTAGAGCTACGCTGCTTCAACATAGGCATATAGCATGAGGAAAAGAGAAGCACGCTATGGCAGCGAAATCTGTAGCTCTGCTGTTGTGAAATGCATTGCCACTTTTATTTTTAATTTTGGGAGATTTTCGAGTTCATTACATATAAAATATCTACCAAAATCATAAAATGATATGAAAAGCTTGAAAAACATAAAACTAATCAAGGAAACTCATATCAAGGAGAAAAATAAATTGTTTTTTTAGTTCTAACCCTGTCCACTTAACTTTTTGATCACACTGTTTCAGCGAAAATACTAAATTCTATGTACAATCAAATTCGTAGCCGTAGTCAAAAATGTTTCTCAATTTATTACAAAATGAAAAGATTCGTGCACATTGAGCAAAACATATCGTAATACATTTAGTAAAGTTTCAATTATGAACTTTTCAAGCAATATAAAAAACAGAGCCGACGCCGTGTTTCTTTTATAATTTTCTTGCAAGTGGCATCATAGTGCCACTTTTTGTCTGCCCGTATTGTTGTTGGTAGCTTTCTGGTGAATTTCTCGAAAGAGTTGAATTTCCTATTCCTGCTTAAGGTTTTTGTTGGTAGCTTTTTGGTGAATTTCTCGAAAGAGTTGAGTTTCCTATCCCTGCCTAATGGGGAGTTTTCTTATTAGCGGCAGAGGCCTTTCGACGTCGACAGTTAGACCTATAGTACTATATGGTTAGCACCAACAAAAACCTTAGCAGGAACAGGAAATTCAACTCTTTCGAGAAATTCACCAGAAAGCTACCAACAACAATACGGGCAGACAAAAAGTGGCACTATGATGCCACTTGCAAGAAAATTATCAAAGAATCACGGCGTCGGCTCGGGTTTTTATATAGCTTTAAAAGTTATAATTGAAGCTTTAATAAATATATTACGATATGTTTTTGCTTAATGTGCGCGAATGTTTTCATTTTGTAATAAATTGACATACATTTTTGACTACTACTACGAATTTGATTGTATATAGAATTTAGTATTTTTGCTGAAAAAGTGTGATCAAAAAGTTATGTGGACAGGGTAGGACAAAAAAAACCATTTCTATTTCTCCTTAATATTGAGTTTCCTTGATTATTTTTATGTTTTTCAAGCTTTTCATGGCATTTTATGAGTTTGGTAATATTTTATATGTAATGTACTCGAAAATCTCCCAAAAATTAAAATTAAAAGTGGCAATGCATTTCACCACAGCAGAGCTAAAGACTTCGCTGCCATAGCGTGCTTCTCTTTTCCTCATGCTATATGCCTATGTTGAAGCAGCGTAGCTCTTACACATTGCAGGGATTAGGAAGAAGAAGAGTTAGACCTATAGTCCTATATGGTTAGCACTTTGGCGTCTGTTCATAGGTGGTTTCACATGTAAGCATAGGTTTCCTTTTATCTTATGAAAAATGATCGTTCCGGCTTTGTCCCATTTCTTGATACACCTTAAAAACTCTTCTGCTGTGTATACTGAGCAGAAAATATTTAGAGGGGGAAGCTGCCCCTCCCTTCCCTACTGTAAGTACGCCCATGTAAATGTGTACTAGCACAAAAACAACAAGCATACGAAAAAAAGACCGTCAGTTGCGCTGCTCTCTCGCATTCTCTCGAAATTAAAAAAAACAGCTTTCGAAAACGCTTTTCGTTTTCTCAGGAAATTTTTGTAAAAAAGGTCCAAAAACAGCCTCACGAAGTAGATAACCCCCCTTAATACCCGAAGTATATGAAACTTTATTGCAACATAATATAGGGGGCCGAAAAATTACCTGTACGTCTTATATTCAAAATTACCCGGTAGAAAATGTCAGGACATCCGCGATGACATCCGCACGAAGAAGGAGCCGCACCGACTGCCTTTAATCAATTTTTGACATTAGTTTCTGCTGAGGCAGTACGAAGTTCGACTGATCTAGCTAGTTTATATATAAATAATTTGAATTATATATTGGGAAGATAATAAACAAAAAAAAAAACAACAAAATCGCGAATATTTACATATGTACATAACTATGAAATAAATAAATGCATATATACATGAATTAGTGGATAATAATAAATTCGTTATGGTTCTTCGATTCAGAGTTAATATCTCGCATTGTGTTTATCGAAATTTTATCATTTTCACAATTGTTTCATGAAAATGAAAAACTGAAGCTAAACACAATGCGTGAAGTTGACTCTGAATCGAAGAGCTAAATCAAAAACAGCTACTGATGCTGAAATAGATCATCCGTTCGTCGTATTGCGGCAAGAATATCGCTAAAGTTACTACTTGCCGTACGAATTTTCCGATGTTTTTCCAATTTAATCGAGAGATCTTTTTCTCTTTTATCGAAGTCCGGGTCCCTTTGATAGAGCGTATTTCTGGGCAATGACTTTGAACGTCTTGATTTGAAATCTTCGTGACATCTATCGAGTTCGAATGTCAACACTGGCGTGCTGTGTTTATAGATACCATTGGCTGCTTTTGCGAACGGACTCGATTCAATCGACTGCGTTTGGAAAGTGGGAAAAACGTTCATTTTCATTTCGATGCACTTCTCGAATTTCATCTTTATCGAGGTCGGTGGTGTGTTGTATTTCGTGTCCTCGTCGAACGATTCGAATTCAAGGAAACTCGATGAATCTGGGGAAAAAATGCATTTCAAGGGTTTTAACAGAAGACATGTGTAACTATTTTGGACTATAACCTTCAGTTTCCATCTTCATTTTTGTAGCAGGTTTCACCACATTCTGGTCATCGAATCGGTTGATGGGAAGAAAGTCCTTCTCAATGAAGTTTTTCTTAACCAGAATGGCCTGTATTTCTGAACATTCGTTTGTCTTGGTCATCTTTTGAGAATACATACATATAATGATGACGTAAAGAACTAAATTGATTTTCCATATTTTACTCACGTTTACGAAGCTCTGCTCCAATTTCAAGCGCTGCAATTTCAATTTCTCTTTCAATTCTTCATGAAAAGCGGTTCCAAGGGGATCTTTCGCATTCGATGAACTATCAAGATTCAAATTTTTCTTGCACGATATAGGAGTATACTTCCATCGGAGACGACATTCGGTTTTTGGTGAGCAATCAACGGCTTTCGAGCTGTTGCATAAATGCTTGTCCTTTTTTGGTGGGCGACATTACTACACCAAGCCCTTCCTGCAAGTGTTTCATATGCATCGCGAAGCTTCATTAATTCAAGTCGAAGTTCAAGGTTTTGTTGCTCAAGGAATATTACTTTCTTTTGATTGAAGTCCGCTGAACCAAAGAGACGACGATGATGATGATGATCAGAGTGAATAAATGCTTGTTTTTGCATACATCATACTATTTTTGCATATTTTAGTAGTGCGAGCTATTTTCTTGCCAAAAACTATTTTTTGTGCATATTTCCCATATTTTTGGTTAATTGTACTATTTTAAATGCCTTTTCCTACCTAATTTCCGAAAAAATCAACAATGTTGCGTTTTTTCAGCTGATTTTATTTTTGCTTTATTGCTTTCCTTTGTCAATGACTCTTTTAAGGGCTGTGTCCAATGCTGGCGTATACGTTCGATCCCGTATTTACGCTTGAGTGTGCTTTAAAATTTTTCCCCCTTACCTCTTCAGACGTTGAACGATCTTTTTCATTGTATAAAAACCTTTTTAGCAAGAAGCGCCAACATTTTTTGTTTGAAAATGTAAAAGTCATATATCGTCGGCTTAAAGTGTAAACCCGCTAGGTCCATTTTTAACCGATTCCGACTTTTCGTGTCATTCGAAAGAAAAAAGGACACTGCATCGTCAGGCAAAAAAATCTTTTTTGATTTCAAATGCTAAATACCAGAGCTGTAAAAGAATTCAATCATTTGAGGCTTAAGTCACTTTCATTCCCAGCTAAAAATTTCAAATTTTGATTGAATTCATTTCCACGATAATTGAATTATGAATGAAAACTTTGAATTCATCATTCAGCTGTCAAAAATGATTTATGAATTCAATTTTATAATTCCTTTTTTTAAAGCTCCGAGTTAACTCAATTTGATTTTAGCATAGAATTTTTAAATCATTTTCCAGCCTTAGGATTGAAATCACAATTTCCAAAACAACCTATGCCCGCATTTGAAAAACCCTAATTGTATTTTTGAAATCTGGGAGTTATTTTCTTTCCTTTAGCAAAGGAACAGGAATTCGCAAAATCCGTCAACTATATCCCCTCTATTGGAATAAATAAAATATCCATTAAAAATCTGAGAAATTTTTTGCCAATAGCCAAATATTTGAAAAACTACCGAAAATTTTTCAAAGCAAAAGGGGATTCTCAAAATTCGTTACCACTTCCCATTAATAGCCATTGTTTTAGAAACTGTGATTTCAATCCTAAGGCTGGAAAATGTTTTCAAATTGATTTGATTTAAAAATTTTAAGCTAAAATCAAAATGAGTTACCTGGGAGCTTTAAAAAAAGAATTATAAAATTGAATTCATAAATTATTTTTGACAGCTGAATGATGAATTCAAAGTTTTCATTCATAATTCATTAGAACGAATTTTTGAATTAAATCTTTAAAAGGAAATTCAAAATGCTGAAATTTAAAAATGAATTAATTCTTTTACAGCTCTGCTAAATACGGAGAAATTGGTGATGAGTAAAACTGCTAAGTCCAACTGTGGTCAAAGTTTACAGCTAACACCAACAAGTGACTCCAAGTAGACTTTCTATGGTGCACAGAATCGAATTTAGAAGAGACTTCATATAGGAACAAAATAAACCATCCATATTTTGGGTCTACTTCCCTACTTTGAAGTCTTGAAAAAAAGTGTTTTATATTTACCCTGTAAAGTTTTGAAATTGTTAGTTAGCAGGTTTACACTTTAAGCCGACGATATTTTAATAAGTCCACTGAATAAAAAGTAAATTTTAACTGCATATTTTTTGGACTATTTTCCTTGTTTTTTCGAACTTTTTATAGCGCTTATTTTTGGGTTTTTTTGGGCTTTTTTTACTCACTCTGATGATGATGGAGATGGAGAAGGGATTCGGTTAATACCCTTATACTTACCTTGATTCAATTCATTTAATTTGCTCTCGACATTTTGGGTATGAGCACAGGATTTCTTGGGAGGCTGTTCAGTATTCTCTTTATTACAATTGTGACGCTCCAATGGTGTGCTGGTAGCATATGGTTCCGCATTTACTATTTTCTGCCTTAATTCGCCGAATTTCAATGCTTGCTGGAAAATTCATTAAAACCCAAACTAATTTATCTATACAGTGCAATATTTTTTTTAAAATGTTCTCTTACAATATTTTCAGAACAGCCACCTTTACTTGGATCGATATAGACTACCATTGATACTTGACCTTCGCCTTCGAAAAAGTTTTTAAAGAGATACGTCAACTTTGAATCACGGTATGGAATTTTTTTCATCACATTTCCATTGCCGGTGCCGGTGCCGCTGCCATTGTCGCCCATTGCCGGTTGATTTCCACTTAAATGTTGCAGGCATTCTCTTAATTTCGCAAGAGAATAATTTATGCTTCCGGTTTCACGGAGCTTAACACCTGTGTTGTCCATACGTGGTGGACTTACTTCACCGCTGGCCAAATCAACCAACGAAAGCTGACTTATGCTAATTAACTTCTCATCGGTCTGTCGTTGCTTTTGGGCAGGTGCTTGAACCAGACGAATATTAAAAATACGGTGGCTTCGGTTCGATTCAGCATTAAGTGATGACGTTCGATCGAAGTGCTTTCGATTTTGTCCAAATTGAAAGATTTCCATTGCTTTTTGCATGGTGAGAACCTCCAATTCCGTAACTCCGTGAATGTACATATTACGATTGGGGTCTTCACGGACTATGTGACTTTGCAGGGCTCTACAAAGATTTACGAGATTTGTGATTCATGAAAACATCAAACAGTGCTCAGATGCAATAAGTGTGCTCAAAAAAGTTGTCCAGATTTAATTTTTCTATATTTAAATAAAAAAAATTTCCAAAAATTCTTACCGACTTGGGAGCTATGGGCCAGAAATTTAAAAAAAAAAAGTGAAAAAAATCGTACAATTTTGAGATTTTCGTAAATTTTACCTGCTAAATGCAGAGTTTACGGATCAGTTAGTAGTACAACTATTTTATTCGAGTATAGTGCTAAAACTTTGTCATATACCTTGTTTACGCTATCGCAAACATGCGTTCTTATAAATCAGGACAAACATTGGGAGATACCTCGTTTGTAGAGGCGTGCACATTGACTTCAGAAATAAACAACTTTTTGTTTTATTAGATCCTATAGTTTTTTGATTTATGTTTTGGATAATGCGTTTTTAAAGAATGAGATTGCCAAAAATAATCGACTTGAAAAAGCTATAACTAAGTAAACATATGATAAGAATAATTATGTATTTATTCATCTCTGTTTCAATACTAGTTTGCGAAAGTTCGCCAGAGATTGACACATTTTAAATGTTTTGATGGCGAGGGACAGAGTCAGTGAGTAAGTAGAAGAAATGCACGCCCTCTTCTTCTTCCCCATGAGTCCCTCTCTGGTTCTCAAAACAGCAATTGTAGGTCTCCAGGCGGACTGAAATCGCCTAGTAATGTCGTCGATCATACTATGAGACAAGACAAGCGAGAGACACGGTGGTTGTAGGCAAGGGACGTTCGGGGTAGAAAGAGGGGTACGTGTCTTACGTACTCGGCGACACGCTTTGTGCTTGTCCTTCTCATCATAAAAATAGTGCTGCCATATTTGGGTAAATATTCTCTTCTTATGAAGAAGCATATCTACAGATTTCGGAAATAATTTAAAAAGCTAGCTTTGAAGTATTAAATACGAAAAATTGTGGAGAATAGCTTACACTTTTTCTAAAAAAGATCTTTGGACCAACTTATTTTGTCGAAAACCGTGATAATAATTTATTTGTCTTATTTCAAGAGCGTAGGGGATTTTTAATTCAGATTGTAGGTATTTCAAAATATTTTTTCTGGCAGCACTGTATAAAACCAGTTTCATCTTCTATTTCAAATGTCGCAGAGACAATTTTTACTAGTATGAACACGAATAAGACACCAAAAGAGAATTCACCGTGTCTCTCGCTTGTCTTGTCTCATAGTATGAACGACGACTATGGAACAGGACTCAGGGGTCGGCACGCTAGGAACAATTTTTGCGACAGCCACTCACACGTATTGCTTACGCTCTTGTCTCAGTTTGACGGGATCAGCCGAGCATGCAACATCGAGAGCGGGTATGCGGAAATTTATAGCTTTTTCCGTCAGTTTCAGCTCTTTTATGCTACTTCTAGCTTTTATTTTTAGCTAGTTTCAGCATTTTTTTGTTTATTTTTAGTAGCCGCTCTGCTCTCACTCACACAATTACATACCCATTTTGCCGACCCCTGATTTATATCTTTCTCTGTTACTCTCTCTCACTTTTTTCGTTTCCTTTTACGTTCTCTTTCGTTTTACTCATAAGTCCAATTAGGTCGAGAATTGGTCATTGCGACTTCTTTTCGACTAATATTAGGTAAACGGACTTCTTTTCGCCCTGACTTTGAAGTCGAAATGCCCTATTATGACCTATTATTACCGCCAATCGACTTCCAATCTATTCCCCACTTACGTCGAATCGACGTAATTTCGACCTATTTAGGTTAGGTCAAGTAAATATTCTGACCTAATATAGGTAAGAATTTACCAATTTTCGACCTATTTTGCTACTTGGGATAGCATGGCAACCTACGGTAAGGAACATGCACAAGCGTCAACTGTTTTTCAAACTGATTTAAGACTTTCGATGATTTATATGATTGAAGCTAGCGAACGGAGAAATAAAGTAGCGATTTTAAAACGAACAGGACTCAACACACTTCGAACTTTCAAAACGTTTTGACAACCGGTTTATGGATACGTTCTGGTCTAGAATTTTATGAAAATCGATTTTTTTTAAAAATATATTTCGGAAGAATAGAATTCTAAGAATATGCTGGCAAAGTTTCGTGAAGATATAGCGAAACTACGAAATATAATACATAGTTCTCTGTAATCCAATCCGAGAAAAATGACGTATACGTATTCCAACCCAAAATAAAAATTACGTATACGACGATTAGGTGGGGTTTTTTTTATACTTTTGTTGAAAACACCGGTTGCCTGCATTTTTCTGTGTTGGTGTCTGAAGCAAATTTGTTGTTCACTAAAAAAATAGCAAAAAAAAAGCGCGTTTTTGAATGTGTTAAATTAAAAATTGGGCCATTTTGTTAATTTTCAAAAAAAAATTTCTAGCTCACGCGATAGCCGCATTCATTCTGATTGATAATGTATTTTTTTTTCCAAATAACCCGAACTTAAGAAATCGTACGGAGGTACTTTTTTAAAAAGCGTCTATTTCGGCGCCATTTTTAAAATACAAAAAAAAAATTCGGAGTGTCAATAAATAAGATAATCCGGGCTGTTATGGAAACTTACACCGAATTGAATCAGAATCAGAATTGAAATCAATATCTGTTTGAAATGTTGTTATGAAATAGACACAGTTTTGCTTTTTTCGAAGATAGCAAAATCGATTTTCGAAGACAGGAAAACCTGACACTTGAAAATGCTATAAAGAAAAGAAAAAAAAAAAACTACAAACTTATCCAAAGGTGTAAACTTAATGAGCTAAATCTGGGAATTTCATTCCTTAACGATGATCTGGAAAAACTGCACGTATGGGCATCTCAGAATTCTCTTGAGATCAATGCCAGAAAGTCTAAGTGTCTCATAATTGGCAAGCGTCCTGTTGATCTTTTTGATGCTCCTAACATTAAACTTGGCAGTTCTGTAATTGAATTTTCTGAAACAGCTAAAAATTTGGGTATCATCTTCAACCGCAATCTTTCATGGAGTAATCATATTTCCGCTGCTACGGCTAAAGTCTACGGTCTTCTCCGATCTTAATGGGTCATGCAAAACCAAACTCCGCAAAACATTCGCCTACTCCTGGGAAAGACATATCTTGTACCAGTTCTGCTATATGGCGCCGAAATATTCGCTAACTGCGAATACGAAAACATGAGAAAGCTGAATGTAGCTTTTAACAACATAGCAAGGTATATCTTTAACCTTAGAAGAACCGACCATGTGTCTGAATATAGTCGCCTAATATTTGGTCTTAGCTTTAAAAATTTGCTTAAATTTCGAACCGTTCTATTTCTTCATCGTATAATATATACAAGAGAACCCTCTTATTTGTACAGCAAGCTAAGATTCACCCACTCTCCTCGCAACCTCGATATTAGTCCCTTTTGGCATCGCTTGCGTTTATCTGAAAGGCAATTTTTTCTTTTCTCTGTGCAGCTCTGGAACTCACTACCATCGAATATTCAGTTTACAGCAAACGTCGTTAAGTTTAAAAAATTGGCAAAAAGTTTTCTTGAGAGTACTTAGCATTTAAGTTATTGATTGTTATTTTTCTTCATATATGTATGAAATTCCACTCTACATTTTAAGCTTATAAATTTAATTACTTTTATTGCATTATGTAGATATCTGCACATATTCCTTTTCTCTTCTTGCTCTTTCTTTCTTTCTAATGAAATTTTTTCTTTCTAATTCCTTTGCATCACCTACACTAATTTTAAGACCTTGTCTTCCTGTGTAGGATTCAACATTTCAAATAAATAAAAAAAAAATAAAAAAATATGTGTTGGAAACTAGATCAATCTTGGCGTCCGCCGTGGCTAAGTTTGCTGAGATGTCAAATTTCAATGCGAAAAGCGCTGGGTTCAACTCCCAATTGTTTTTTTTTTATTTTTTTTATTTTTGATTTCCCATTTCCGTGGTATCACAACGAATCGATATGCGTCCTAAGTGCGGCAGCCAAACTGTTGCGAAGCTTGCAAAAAGAAATGAGCTAGAGAATCGGGTGGATGATTACATCTTTTGTGGGTGGGTCTGCAAAATTTAACGACAGCACGAGTTGCTGCCATAACAAGTCTCCAAGCGGTTTGTCCCGTAAGTAAACCCCTTGGCCATCCCCGGGTGGTTTTCCATAACCTCAACTAGTATCCCAGCCGGAAATTTCACTACTTCTGCAGTACTTCCGAAGTGGTGAAAATTCATACTGCGACTACTCGCATTACTAACCCTTACTTCTAATGAAGTTTGTTTGGAAATGGCCGCTATTTTCAGTACTTCAAAATTCATGTGTTATTCATTAGGTAAAAGAGTGTATGACCCTGATCCGCATGAAAACTTCAATTGGGAAAAGTGCACGTGCTGGCTGTCTAAAATGGATCCAATTTGCATGATTATTTCATTTGAAAATCGAGTATATGCTGCTAACATGAATCATAATATCATTCTGAACAAAGACTATGGTGCCAACGGGAGTGAGAATTTCATTTGAAAAAATAGTACGTATACGCCGCGGGGATCTGAGAGGGGAAGGAAAATACATTTTTTAAATGTTTTAATAAGCGCTTTCGAACTTGTATTTTTTCAATGAAAATTTTAAAAAATTGGCGCGCTCTTGCTTCTGTGATATTTTCACAAGAAGATCATTTGGAAAATCACCAATTGGCCTCTTTCGAAATGAATGCTTCACTACTTCTGCATTAATGATTTTTTCATGCATGGGATAAAGTCCGGCTGGGATAGAAGCCTGAGTCGCATTTTTATGCGTTCCCTTTAGTCAAAAACATTAAATACCCAAACAATTAAGAAAATATATTCAAATAAAGTATTTACTTTGATTTCTACTAAAAAAAAAAACCAGCCGGGAAAAAGTCAGCACACAATCTGCCGACCAATTCTGTCAACTAAAAGCTGATCGGTTTAAATCAGACAATCAAATCAATAAATTTTTTTTTTTTTAACACCTAAAAATAATGCAAACCTGATTTCGAAAATGAAAACAGTTTCAAAACTGAAAGTCTGATTCTATAACCCCTAAACGAAATATGTGTTCAGTTCAAATCAGATTCTGACAGTTGTCGGTTTCCATAACAGCCCCGAATAATCCGTTTTTTATTTGGCTTAATACCAAAAAAAACATCATGAAAATACCCTTAATTTTCGTGCTCTAGACCAGAAGGTCCCCTTAAAGCAGTTTCAATCAAACCGGCATATGTGTCCGTATAAACGTGGTAATACATTGGAAAGAAAAATGTTGAACAAGTTCAGAAATATAGCCATAAGTGCGAAATTTAATTCTCGCCCACACTTTTTGAGAGCGATAAAAAAAATTTAGACAATATTACTAAACCAAATAAAATTTTTTTTTTACATTTAACGTGTTTCTCAGTGTTATTCTCCGATGTTCCTACAAATTCAAAATGATTTGTTCAAAATTTCATTTGTACATATCGTCCCAATACGCGTAAAAGGTTCAGATGCATACACAGTTTTCAATTCTATGTTATTTCCATTGGGAGATGTTATTGCAATAGTACAGTCGTATAATGAACGTCTATACAATGAACTTCTCTCTACACCGAGAGAAATAACAACAGTTAAATCAACTACTTAGAACAGTTAAAGAGTGGTCAAATAAACTGTTAAAATATGTATATATTAGGTGTAGTAAAGAGAAATCCATTATTTCCAATAGATGGCGTTATTTATCTGCATCTCGCGTTGTATAAGTCCGATCGTGTTCCGCTAGGGGGCATTAGAAAGATGACAGTTCCTACTAAAAAAGCTTTTTTGACACTTTTTTGATTGATTGATTCAGTTTTGTTTTGAGAGCTTGTCAAAGATGGACATCAGCAAAGAGAAAATTCGCTACATTTTACAGTTTTTCTTCGATAAGGGAGAAAACGCAAGCCAGGCGGCTGAAAATGTGAATAGCGTTTATGGACCTGATACTGTAACAGCCAATCATGCGCAATTTTGGTTTCGTCGATTCCGTTCCGGTAACTTCGATGTCAAGGATGCACCACGCACTGGAAGGCCAATTGTCGAAAATGTCGATAAAATCATGGAAATTATCGAGTCCGACCGTCATGTTAGCACTGTTTCGATTGCAAAAGAGCTAAAGATTGCACAAAAAAACCATTTGGAACCATTTGAATAAGGCTGGATACACAAAGAAGCTCGATGTATGGGTGCCACACGAGTTAACGCAAAAAAACCTCATAGACCGAATTTCCATCTGCGTATCGCTGCTGAACCGCAACAAAATCGACCCATTTCTGAAGCGGTTGGTGACTGGTGATGAAAAGTGGGTCACTTACGACAACGTCAAGCGAAAACGGTCGTGGTCGAAACACGGTGAACCGGCGGAAACGGTGGCCAAGCCAGGATTGACGGCCAGGAAGGTTTTGCTGTGTGTTTGGTGGGATTGGCAGGGAATTATCTTCTATGAGCTGCTCCCATACGGCAAAACTCTTAACTTGGAACTCTACTGTCAACAATTGGACCGTCTGAAGCAATCGCCCATAAGCGGCCAGCTTTGGCCAATAGGAGAGGAATTGTGTTCCATCAGGACAACGCCAGGCCACACACATCGATAGTGACTCGCCAGAAGCTTCGGGAGTTTGGTTGGGAGGTTCTTCTGCATCCACCTTATAGTCCGGACCTGGCACCAAGTGATTACCATCTGTTCCTGTCCATGGCGAACAATTTTGCTGGTGAAACATTCGCTTCAAGAGAGGCTTCTGAAATTCGACTGTCTCAATTTTTTGCTAATAGAACGAGGGCTTCTATGAGAGAGGCATAATGAAATTACCTTTTAAATGGCAACAAGTTATCGAACAAAACGGCGCATATTTGACCTAAATCGGGTCATTCTAACTATCTTAAATAAAGCCCTCAATTTAATGCAAAAAATAATGGATTTCTTTTTACTACACCAATATAATAAAAGTTAAATATGAATTAATTTTGAATGGTGAAACAGAAACTAGAAAAATTTAATTAATTTTAAATAAATTATTGGTGAAACCGGCTGATATGTTTTATTTCTTTGTCAATTCGTTTCGGAAAAACGGCTTCATCAATTAAAGTGCTGCTAGATAATGGAATTTTCCCCATTTTTGGGGATAGGACAAAAAGGGGAAAATGTGAATTTTTAAGACTATAGCGGTATTCAAAAAGGCGTGTTAAAGACGTTGGAAAGTCGGAAATTGTTTAAACTTAGAGATAGTTTGGATCTTAATCACTTTTATTTAACCTTCTTTATCCGAAAATGTAAAAAATAGTACAAAAAAGTGTTTAAAAGTATTCAGTTGAGACATTTTATAAATTGTCCTTTTTTTGCCATATTAGGAACCCCATGTCTTAATAAGGCCCAATTCTGATTGCTCTCAAAAACGTGCGAACAATTAAAGAAAAAGATAAAGTTTTTATCTGATTTCATTGTAAATATTGTTTGAGATCAAAAATTTAAATATATACTCCTCCCAGCTCTTCTTATGTAAAATAATATTTTTAAAACTCAAAGCTGTATATTCAAGTGCAGGTACAATGCATTATCGATACTAATTTCGTTAACTTGCTGCCCATTGCAGTGAAAGGCCTTCTTTCTCATTGTTTTTAACTGCTTGGTATATTAAGGTCCATTTAGGGCCTCCAAAAAAAATTTTTTTAAAGAACCAGTTGCAAGGTGACTATTGTATGCCTTATTAAAACAACTCAATATAATTTTACGTTTTATTCGGAATACAGCAATGCCAGGGGTTTTTCCATCCTTTTTAATTTGAATAAAGTCCGACTTTTGGTATGGGCATCAAGACTTTACAAAATTATCAACAACTTTAAGAAAAACATTGTTCTTCTTCTCACGCAAAATTAGATCAAACATGTTGTTTTCACTTCTGTAGACTTTGTTGGAAGATTACTATTCACTCAGCTACACAATCGACGCAATTTTGTTTGATTTGTGAAGTAAATATTTAAAGCTTTAGAACATGCCAAAATCATTATGCTGGGAGTGCTAGAAATATGTTTTCTGAAAATCGGGCCTTGTAAAGCCGTTGGTTTTATTTGGCTCAACCACCTTATAAGCATACTTGTTTTAAAAAAGGGATTTTTCGAGGAGAGTAGGAAAAAATTAAGCTATAAGAGAGAAAAATCGTGCGTGTGCCAGTTTTTTGAATTGAACTGTTTGCCTACGCCGCTTATATCGTCTCGTGTATAATAGCTCTAAGAAGAACAGCTGATTATTTCGAACACACTTTAAAAAAGTATTCATTTGATACGATTCCTTAAGGTCCGTTAAACGCTTGCATTGAAAGCGTGCACGTAATATGGTTTTAATTAAAATAGACGTTAAAATTGAAAAAATTATTTTGGCCCCCCACGCAAAACAGAATTGCTACGGCACTGTACTATGAATTAGTTTAAATAAGTTTAGACTTTACACCAAAATTTTTGGAGTGTAGTATAAGAGTTAAAATATGATTAAAAAGTTTTTAGCCCAAAAATGCGTGAGAACGCAGATCAATAGCTGCAAGTGTTGAACGCATGCTAACCCAAGTAGCAATGTCCAAATGCACGTGATCTTCATGCGATCTACGAAAAATTTAATACTTCAACATCTGGGCATAAAAGTTGAATATGTAGCAATAAAAATATTTCAAAATTCAATCTATTAGGTATGTGTTTACTTTTCTTATTCAATCATAAGATATGAATGAAAAATTTGTTTGCTCTTAAGCGATTGTGCACATATTTACTATTTCTGTCTTTTACCTCTAATTGTTAAAGCCTTCCCTTTTCAGAGTAAATACAAGAATTTCAAAGAAATGCACTGAGCCGTGTTTCAATTTGAAAAATGATTAATTTGCGCTCTGCACAATTGCACACTGCAATTCTTTGACGCAGAGATTCTGCAGCGTCAATATTTCCGAAGCGCACGCGCTATTGGATATTGCGCTTAAGCATAACTCGCAAGTGGTTTTTGTGTTTGCTTTTTTTCTCGAAATATGGGGAAAAATATTTTAGCGTGAGTGACTTACTTCAATTTATCGCTTTCCAACAAATCGTAAACGGAATTATTATAAATCTCCACATACGAAACATAAACTGCATAGATGTGCTTTTCATTGACACCCGAAACGGTCGCTATTGACTCGATACTTCCAGAACTAGAATTGATCTCTGAGCGATTATGGCGCAAAATTGCACCACTTTGTGGAGTTTTCCTTATCTCAAAATTACATTCGCTGCTCATGTTTTCCTCAACCTCGAAACCATTTAAATGATCAGTTTGGAAAGTTCCGCTCGCAGCGTGGCATCCATCAATTGTTTGGAACAACGTTTTTAAACAACGCAGCAACATGCCGCCGTATTCAGATTCGTTTGTGCCGGTTATGGCGGTTGGATTGGCAATACCAGATCCGTACGTAAATAATAGGCTATTCTTACTACGAATCAGACGTTCAACAAGTGGACGTGCCGCAACATCGAATACAACCGCTTGACTTGAGTCTCCATCGAAGACCCGCTTATAGACATAATGTTTCTCATGATATTCATCGTTATTTGAAGTCTCAGAACCAAAAACCAATGTGGTGCAATCTCTCATACGAATGCTGGGGCTCCCAGCATGATGACGGCTCTTCGATGATAGGTGACAAAAGACCTGCACCGGGTTTTGAATAGTATCAGTAAATATTTTAGTATTTTCGGTATTCTGATTGCTTTCCATTGGAAAAGGATTTCGAATTATTTTTATATTGAAGTATAGATTTTCTTCCCAACGTCTGTTTTTAGGTTTTATTAATATTTCTTTTTCTTTCTTTTTATATTCTGAACGTCTGAAAATTTAAATTTTTCAGACTGAAATAAATGTAAATTAAAAAAAAAAAATTTCAATGAAAAACAAAAACAGTGTTCTATGTTTCTTTAAAATTTTTAAGAGTGACTTTTTCTAATGTCAGTAAGGCTAAAGCCTGAATTCCAATAGCAGTAGAAGTCCGAACTCTGCGCACACGCATTATTGAAAATTGCATTTTCTCCTGCACCTCCTGCAGCAGGAAATTTCCTGCAGCTCCTGCGCTATTGGAATTCACGCTTAACTTCCGATAGTACTATTGATGGTCGCAACCAGGGTTGGAACTTTACCGCAATTGCAGTAGATCTACTGCGTTTTTTTTTAATTTTTGACATCTACTGCGACACTGCGAAAAGCTTAAAATCTACTGCGATTTTCGTCCTTGGTGTCACTCGATTTTTTTTTTTTGTCAAACAAAACTCCAAACGAAAACTACCAAAAAAGTACCAATTTTGGTTATACATTATCAACACCGCAATTCTATTTGTAACAAAGATACTATTGTTGTCCTTGTTTAACATCTTGGATTTTCCATTTAAGGTTATATGTCGCGATATTAAGGCCGCAATTACAGTGGAAGCAAAGCTGAAGCTGAAGCGTAAGCTGTCATGTGTTTGTTGTATTTTCGCAACAACAAATACATGACAGCTTACTGCTTCAGCTTCAGCTTTGCTTCCACTATAATTGCGGCCTAACAGTTTGACAGCTGATATAACAGAAAAAAATCTTGTCAAAAGTCTTCGCTGAACATTGAAAGACGCGCAATATGGAGAAATATTTACATGAAATGTACTTTTTGTTTATTTTTTCTTTTTATTTGAAAAGAATAAAATACATATTTTTGGTATAAAAAACAGATTTGTAATGATTTTCTTTTTTACTGCGCAAAATTCAAATCTACTGTCCTTTTTTGTTAAAACTGCTGCAATTTCTTCTTCGCCAAGTTCGCAACTATCGACAGCTCTCCAGCCCTAAAGCTCCAAGTAAACATTCAGTCTGACTGATCATCCACCATTGTGTACGTGTTGATGCACTCTTGACCATGGTCGTAAGAAATTCTTACGCGATTTTCTCGAAATTCTGACGTAATGGAATTTTTTTTTGAAAATTTTCAACTTTTCAGCATACAAAAATCTAATAAAACGACCACTGAAATTTAAAAGGGGAGTTTTGATGCAGGCCTGTGTTATCGGTTTATATGTAAGGGATGTCTTCAAATTCAAATCCCAGTGGGAAGTTTAGAAGTCATTTTTTTCTTCTTTCAATATATATTCAATTCTATAGGAATAAAATTTTTCCAGTGGATACCTCAAACTCAACCTGTAATAAAAAGCTATACGACCGTCATGGTTTACAACTTATGATGTCAATTGAAAAGTGTCAGCTAAAAAATATAAAATCTGTGTCAGCAGTGGGTAGAACCCTCTTTAAAAATTTTTTTCTTAACTGTTGAGTCAGCAAATGAGTGTTTAAACCATCCAGAACTCAAATCACTTGGCATTAAGGCATTCATCCCGGCCTCTGCCATAGAGTCATATGGAATCATACGCTGGATTCCTGTTGACTTAAGTGAGGATTACATTAAAAACAATACTAAGTCTGAATTCAAGATCATGTCGGTGCAGCGATTTAAGAGACGCATCAATAATTCCAATAACAATAATACTGAAGCAGAATATATACTCCTATGACAATTTCGTACGCTGACGCTGTCAGGTCGAACACTGCGGTACACCCTCAAGATGCCATATCAAACTTGGAATCAATGATCTCGAATTTGACTAACTGCATGATGCAGTTCACTTCAACTGTGCAATCAATGCTACAAGAGATGATGCGGGCACAAAGCCAACTCTTGCAAATTCTAATTGCAAAGAAATGAGTGTCCTAAAAATTTGTCATTGGAATGCTAACGGCATTCGACAAGCACAAGCTTGAAATTCAAAAATTTCTTGAATTACATTCAATTGACGTAATGCTCGTCAGTGAAACCCACCTCACAAGCAAAAATAATATTACTATTAAAAATTCACCCAGATGGAAAAGCACACGGCGGCACCGGTATACTGATAAGAACACGAATAAAACACAATTCGATGGATGAACTTTCCCAAAATTACTTGCAAGCAACCTCCATTTCACTGCAATATGGTAACAGCATTGTCGCCTTAAGTGCAGTATACTGCCCTCCCAGGTACTCAGTTACTGAAACTCAATTCATGGAGTACTTCAAAACGCTCGGAAACAAATTCATAGCAGCTGGGGACTATAATGCCAAGCACCCACACTGGGGCTCAAGATTGATAAACCCCAAAGGCCGACAGTTATATTCACTAATTATAAACAGTCATCAAAATTTTGACTGTATTTCAACAGGTCAACCCACCTACTGGCCGTCCGATTTACAAAAAAAAACCCGACCTCATTGATTTTGCGATCAGCAAAAACTTCGATCGTAGCGAAGTACATGCTGAACCCAACTTCGATCTCTCATCCGACCATTCCCCTGTTATAATTACAATGATGGGCTTGCCCACATTCACCGAAAAACCCGGCAGAATTGTAACAAATAAAACCCACTGGCTTAAATACAAAAAATATATAAGCTCGCATTTGAACGAGAACTCTATACTCCGAAGCGAATGTGATATTGATGATGCCGTAACAGAGGTAAACAATATCATGTTCATGCAACCCCAAAAATAATCAGCAGCCCAAAAGAACCTCGAAGATATACTTCAAGCGAGATCGAAACTCTTGTACGAGAAAAAAGACGCCTACGAAGGGAATGGCAGCGACAACGTTCACCCACCGCGAAAGTTAACTTAGTGCAAGCGACTAAGCGCCTGAAAGAAGCTCTTGATAATGATCTGAAAACTAATCTAGAAAATTACACTCGAAATTTAAGTCCGACAGCAGAATCAAACTATTCTCTTTGGAAAGCAAATAAAAAGATGAAGGCACCCAAAACAAACGTAGCACCACTGCGTACTAACACTGGAAGCTAGGCTAGAAAGGACAAAGAAAAAGCGCATGTATTTGATAAATATCTCCAAAACGTTTTTAAGCCCAACCCACGCACTAACGCTTTTCAATTTCCCAAAATAAACCCTCGTTCAATCGAAAATATAGGCGAATTTCAGCACAAGGAGATCAAGTTTATCATTGGCGAGCTAAACACAAAAAAGGCTGCAGGCTTTGATCTTATAACCCCACAGATGGTGCTACAACTCCCCACTGTAGCAACAAGGTTAATCCTCTTCATATTCAACGCAATATTGAGACTAGGATATTACCCTAGACCCTGGAAAATTTCGAACATAATTATTTATGATCTCTAAGCCAGGAAAAGATCTATCACTCCCATCATCATATCGGCCAATTAGCTTGCTGCCAGTGCTCTCAAAAGTCTTTGAAAAATGTCTCTTAGCAAAAATTTTACCACCCTTTGCAAAACTCTGGTGCTATTCCCGAGCACCAGTTTGGTTTTCGTAAAAGCCATGGCACCATTGAACAGGTAAACAGAGTTACCACCGAAATCAGAAACGCATTTGAAAAAAAGAAATACTATTCCGCCATATTTCTGGATATCTCGCAAGCCTTTGATAAAGTATGGCACTCTGGTTTAATGTTTAAAATTAAACATACCCTTCCCGAAAACACTCACAAAGTCCTACAATCCTACCTCTCTAAAAGTAAGTTCAAAATCAAATATGGAACACACACGACAAATGAATTTGACATTTCAGCAGGTGTACCTCAAGGTAGTGTCCTAGGGCCACTGCTATACCTGATTTACACGGCTGATCTGCCTGTATCCCCAGAACTCTTCACATCTACATTTGCAGATGATACAGCAATTTTGTATGCACACAGCGATCCTGTGGTCGCCTCTCGAGTTCTTAACAATCATCTTCATACTTTAAAGAATTAAGGGAGCGTGAAAATAGTTGTCTCTCTCACACTTTACGACGTTGTAGCATATAGGCTCCTAATGTGCAAGTAGTTATTGCATATCTCAGTATAGGCTCTTCAGTACAACAAAGACTTAACCCTTTCGCCTCAAATGACTTTGAAACTGTTCTTACTGCAGTTTCAAAAGTACTGCAGTTGATCTGCAATACGATAAACGACCCCACCATTATCAAGGAAGTCCAGGCTGTCAAAAGCTTGATAGCAGCGAAGGCTTTGGAAAGTGATGTTAGGTTGATTAATCAACCTCGAGAACTTATTAATTATGAAGATAGTACAGTATAACTGTCAATCTTTGTGAAAAAACATTGATACGCTAGATTACTTCTTAAACAACGAAAAAATTGACATTTGCGCTCTAAGTGAAACGTAGTCACGAGGAGCCAAAAGTCACAGAAATTTTTGTAACTACAATTCTATTGAAAAACCCAGATTTGATGGATAAAAAAGTTAAATTACCTTACTGAACATGATATTATAATTGTTCAAACAACTAACTTAAGTCCTAACCTCACGGTGTGCAGTACATACTTCGAACCCAAAATACCCGTACGGGAATTTAAAGAAGCGATAGCTAACCTTCTAAGTAGATTTCATTAGTAACAAAACCAATGTCCTCCTTCTGGGAGATTTTAATGCGAAATGTACTGCTTGGGGGGATTCGGTAAATAACTCCAAGAGTATTGCTCTTCATAAGTTTATTAGTAACTCAAACCTAGTCTGCTTAAACGATAAATCACCCACTTTTAAAAGTGACAATGGTTGCAGTGAAGACTCTGTTTTGGATCTTTCTTTTTCAAATACAAGTTCTCTATTATCCTGGAAAGTTCTCAACTACCGCTTGGGGATAACCCCAGAGGCGTTCGAACATATTCCTCAGAAATTCCTATGCAGGAAAAAATTAATTCGATGCCTTGGAGTACTGGATCTTGAGCCGTGCTTCACAGACATACATGACAAATTGAATAGGACGATCAATGAATGCACCACGTCTTTAAGCAACTAGTTCAAACCCAAAATGTGGTGGAATGCGGAGCTTTCAATCATCTTTGCAAAACTGAAAAATGCTTTCAAGTTAGCATGTCAATCCCCTCTGCTGATCAATTTAACTAATTACAAAAAACTCAAAAACTTATGGAAGAAAAAGGTAAGGTTGTGCAAACGTGTGTCATATACTGACAAACTAGCTGAACTGAACCTTTTCCTCAACTCCAGAGACGCCTGGAATTTTGTAAAAGCTGTGAGAGGCGACTTTCGCAGATCCAAGTTCGATTGGTCATCAGACAATGATGCCCACTATCTTGAGTACCTTAAAAATGAAGTACCTGTGGAGCTCAACCGGTAACTGGTTGCAGACAATTCGCTTGCTTTCTCTTTTGATGAGCTGGACCATACCATTCAGTCCAAGTCCAATAAAGTTGCTGGGGGACACGATAGGGTCACCTATTTTATGCTCAAAGCCCTTTCAAAAAAATCACTGAAATGTTTACTTGCTGCTTTGAATGAGGCCTTTCTGTCGAATCAGATTCATGAACTTTGGAGAATAATTAATATAATACCGATCCCTAAGAAGGACAAGGATCTCACAGACATTAAAAACTTCAGACCAATTTCATTAATATCAATTTTCCCGAAGGTAATTAACCTTCTTCTCAAAAGAAGACTGGACGATTTTGAGGAGAAATCCAAATTGCTTCCCGATACATGCTATGCCTATCGTAGAAACAAATCATCGGTCATGTGCACCAATCATCTCTTACACGAAATCAAGGTACGTAGAGCCAGAAAGATGAAAGTGGTTATCTTCTCTGCTGACATTACCAATGCTTACAATTGCGTAGGCATAAATGCTCTCAAGTCAGTTTTCCAGAGTATGAGGTTTAATCAGCACTACATTGAATGGATCGTAAACTTCTTGGCCTTTAGGGTTCTGAGGCTTGGTGATTCAGCCATTAATATCTCGGACGGACTTCCTCAGGGAAGTTGTTTATCACCGATTCTTTTCAATCTATATACAAGCTCACTGCATGACATTGTGGATCCTTTGCTCTCATCCTTCTATCGAAACGGTTATGGGTATGTTGCAGGACAAAATAAACGAGTTTGGTCGCAAATGTGCGGATCTTAATCTTTCTTTTAATGCTGAAAAAACAAAACTAGTGGTGCCCGCTAGAAGACGGGAACAGTCTGTGTCGCTATTCTTCAATGGCACTTTAATCCCACAGGTCAGGTCAATAAAGTTTCTGGCGGTCATAATTAATTCCAAATTATCCATGAGTGAACACTATGAAAAAGTTGCAGAAGAATCAGAATCCAACTCTAGGCTCTTCAAATCCCTTACCTCAATTAAGTCCGGACTTCATCCTTCCGTGGCCCTGAATTTATATAAATCATTGGTACGTTCTAAAATTGAATACGGTCGCACTTCTGCTGCGACTGAAAGAACGAAGACGATAAATAGAAATATAGCCTCCCTTCAACACTCGTTCCTAAGACGATGTCTAGGCCTTCCTCCAAGAACCCACAGTTACCTCCTGTATGCCTTGGCAAATGAGCTTCCTCCCATGGAGGGATCTTGGCTTCTGACTGCCAGGGAGATCATAAAAATCAAAATCCACAATACTAACCTTTTCCATTCAATAATGGAACAACAATCGGTTAACTCCAGCTATTCATATATCTACTCGAAATTCAAGTCTATCTTTGACAGTGTTAACCCAGATGTCGCATTCGAAAGGAGTGATTCTCTCCAGATATCATTGAAACACTTCAAAGGTAAAAAATCGGCTGTAAATGTGGGTGAGATAAGAACTTCATATGCAACGTTGCTGGCCACTCTCCGGAAGGAGGGTTTTGAGTGCCTGGCTACTGATGCCTCGATCGGAGCACTCGCTTCTGGTTGTGCGATTCTTCATATCACGAAGGACTGGGCGTTTAACTATAAACTGCCGGAAGTCACCTCGTCGTCATTCGCTGAACTACAAGCCATTTTAATGGCCATTAAACTTGCCAAACATAGGAATTACAGAAAAGTAGCTGTCTTCACGGACAGCCTTATTGCCTGTCAGCTACTCTCTAAAGATAATACTTCTAACCATGTAATTGCCCAGATACACAATTCTATTGTCGCTGCCTGTTTTTTCGAGATAAAAGTCATTTGGACCCCGGGCCATATGGGTATCCCGTTTAATAAAAAAGGTTGACGCGCTTGCCAAGGAGGCCTGTGAGTCGGTTACACAGTTGAATGTCGCTCTATCTGCCCCAGAAGCCTTAAATAGAATCGAAAATGAAATCAAACAGTTGTGGTCTGACGAAATTGATAGGCAGGACTTTAAAATGCCCTCGGGCTACAGAATAGCGCTCCCTTCGGGCTCTAAGAAACCTTGGTTTCATGGCATATATTACTATATACAATGTCACTCTCATAGATTTTGGGCGGGACATTTCGTGCCAGTTAGAGAGAGCTGTTACTCGGCAGGCAAAAAAAGAGCGAGAGAGAAATACTTTTGGTGAGTACCTAAGTGAAAAATGCTCATTTTGGTGGGTACCCAAGACCGTGATGGGTACCCAAGACCGTGTTGAACAGAGCCAAAATAGAAACGGCTCCTGAGTGACATATATAGTTATATATGTTTCATGGGCTATCACCATGATACAAGAAAACAAGATAGCGCCATTTCAGAGCAATGACGAAATAAATCAAAACTGTTGACACGTTGTTGTTGTTTTGCATGTTAAATCGGCTTTTTATCTTCGGATGCAAGTTTTCGTTCTATTTGAAGGTTAAGACAACAGATTTTTATATCAACGTGTAAAGAAATGTTTGAAGAAAAATAGAAAAATATATTTCATTCAAAAAATCAACTTTTTCATTAATAATTTTGCATTCAAAGAGCCACTTGCTGGAAACGCGCAAGCAATTTCGTTTTCGATCGTCAGTTCGCTTTCAGCCATATACAGTGGCGTGTCCAGAGAAATACTGCTTCGATAGTCCTTATATTTTCCACAGTGGTATATTGAACAATTATAAGACATTAACCCAAAAAATTTTGGGGGGGGCTAGAGGAAGTTTAGAGAGTTATGGACCAAAAACCAAAAAAATCCGAAATTTTCATAAACGTCCGATTTTGATGAAAATTAATATATAGAATAAGTGAAAAATTCTAAGAATTTTAGCACTAAAATTTTTTTAAAAAACTAGAACTAGACCCTAACTAGACTAGTTGTAATCGTGGCTGTCTGGTGCTGAACAGTCTGTAACAATTATCGTCGAGCTGACTGTGCTGCTTTTAGGTGCACGGTCGCCTTTGGGGATAAACGCTGAGCTGACAACAATTCCATGCTAAATATTGGTTTTTTGGCTTCATCTCTGGAAATCTACTGACGACGGTCATATAAAACATTGAACTTTAGAGCTGCTGTCTAACTATACCCTGGCAAATGTGGACCGAACAGTGTCCCAGCCATCTCTTTTAAACCAAAAAAAAAAAAAAAAAAAAATGTTAGAAATGTACTCTGCAATTTTGAAAATGGACACAAAAGTAGTTTGGGAGATAGAGTAATAAATGTGTCTATCTGAGCCATTTGTAAAATGGTTTATTTTCCCTTGTGTATCATTTATGTATAATTGAAAAAATTATATGTATAATTTTGTTCGAAAAGATATATTTTTTGTATAATTTATGTAAGATTTGGTGGCAGCACTGATCACTGGTTATAGCTCGAAAGCAAAACAGCTGATAGTTACTGGCAGCACTGACCCAGCTCTATTGCTATATGTTTAAGGAATATAAAAGTAAAATAAAAGGACGATGAATGAAAATGATGTCCAGAGCAGCGCAGACAATTTGTTGCTCAACGTTAATCGTGATAATGGTTCGGACTCGGGCGGAGAATATCAGGCGCGAGAGAAAATTCGCAAGACGACAGCAACAACGGCGGCAACGACAACAACGACAACGACAACAACAAGAGCAGACGAAGATGAAGCATCAGGGAGCAATGCGAATGCCGATGAACGTCGAACGAGCAGACGTCTCAAGCCAAAGGTTAGAATTAGCTTCAAACAATAGGATTTGTACATATGTATGAATTTATGTACATATCTTGTTATCTTACAGGTAGAATACTTTAATAAGCCAAATGCCGATAGTGGTGGTATCAGTGGCGCTGGAAATAGTGATAGACGCCATGAAAAGAATCGCCGATGTGAATCTGGGCGAACCAGCATATACGAGCGTGATAATGTCGTTGGTCGTGAAGCGGCGTTAGCAATCGCTGATTCCTATAAGGAAATTATGAATGGCCTGGAAGGTGCAGCGTTTCAGTCACGACTACCATTTAATAAAATGACATCGAATGAGGCAGCCTGCTTTCCAGATATTACTCGCAATGGACTGGTGGCACAACGGGTCTTTCTCAACATACGCAATCGTTTGCTACGCATGTGGATTGATAGACCGAAGATTCAATTGACATTCGATTTTGCGGTCTCCAATATGGAAAAACCCTTTGACAGTGATGTGAACTTAATGCGGCGCATACATTCGTTCCTCGAACGACATGGTTTCATAAACTTTGGTATCTTTAAACGTATACAGCCGCCGCTGAACAGGAAACTTCGAAAAGTTATTATAATTGGTGCGGGCATATCAGGTTTGGCAGCAGCCCAACAGCTGCAAATGCTCGGCATGGATGTAATTGTACTTGAAGCACGTGATCGTGTTGGAGGACGTATAGCAACATTTCGAAAGAATAACGTTATAGCGGATCTTGGTGCTATGGTCGTAACTGGGACATGGGGAAACCCTTTAAGTATTTTAAGCAAACAAATTGGCATGGAAATGCTGCCGATACGACCAATGTGCCCTCTTTATGGGCCAGAAGGGAAGCCAGTACCTAAACATAAAGATGAAGCGGTAGGATTCGTACTTTAGAATCAACCAAACATGTCAATAATTGTATCTCTCTCTCTCTCTCTCTCTCCTCTCTCTCTCTCTCTCTCTCTCTCTCTCTCTCTCTCTCTCTCTCTCTCTCTCTCTTCTCTCTCTCTTCTCTCTCTCTCTCTCTCTCTCTCTCTCTCTCTCTCTCTCTCTCTCTCTCTCTCTCTTCTCTCTCTCTCTCTCTCTTTCTCTCTCTCCTCTCTCTAATCTCAAAAAACATTATTCTTATAAAGGTGGAACGAGAATTCAATCGGTTACTTGAATCGGCCAGCTATTTATCACATCATCTAGATTTCAACTATGCTGGGAATAATCCGGTTTCATTGGGCCAGGCTCTCGAGTGGATAATTGAACTTCAGGAGAAGGCAGTACGTGAGAAGCAAATACAACATTTGAATAGTCTCGTCGAAACTCAAAAAGCCATCATTGACAATCAAACCCGTCTCGATGAGCTGACAAAAAAGGTGAAGGAACTCGCAGCGACATTTGATAAGTTGATTAAGTCAAGACCATTGCGAGCCGGTGTGGAGAGTACATCCGATTCACAATGGGTGCAACATGAAATGGAGATACGTTTAACGTCGGTGGCATGGTCAAAGACGTCCAAGGAAATCGAAGAACTTGCCAAAGAGGAGGAAGTACTTCAGAACAAAATAAAGGAAATTGAAAGCAATCCACCAAGGTTAGTACCATTATAGAAGAATAAATTTGAATGTGTTTGTTGATCGGATTTTTATTTGTAACGTACCTTTCGATTATTACCTATCCTTCCAGTGATGTATACTTATCACCCAAAGATCGTCAAATCCTTGACTGGCACTTTGCTAATTTGGAGTTTGCGAATGCAACGCCACTGAACAATCTTTCGTTAAAACACTGGGATCAAGATGATGATTTCGAGTTCATTGGAACACACAGCACAGTGCGGAACGGTTACTCGTGTTTACCGATATCGCTTACCGAGTGTCTGGACATACGTACCAATGTCGCTGTAAAGAAGATTAAGTATTGCAGGGACGGTGTTCAAATAATAGCAGAGAACGTTAAAACGAATCAATCGTCATTGGTCTATAATGCTGATCTGGTACTATGTACGCTAACATTAGGCGTGCTGAAGGTATCAACTGCTAAAGTTGATACAGTACAACAGAATACAGTGATTTTTGAACCGCCGCTACCCGATTGGAAACAGCAGGCCATACAACGATTGGGCTTTGGTAATTTGAACAAGGTGGTGCTGTGCTTCGAACGCATCTTTTGGGATGTCAAAAACAATTTGTTTGGTCACGTGGGCAGCACTACGGCTAGCCGAGGTAAATTGCAAACAAACAAAAAAATAACGATTGAATATACCATATGGTTCCATGCTTATACAATTCCAGGGGAACTATTTCTATTTTGGAGTACATCACAATCGCCTGTTTTGTTAGCGCTCGTTGCTGGCCAATCGGCAGCCATAATGGAAAATGTCTCCGATGACGTAATCGTTGGACGTTGCATAGCCGTATTAAAAGGGATTTTCGGTACCGTACCACAACCCAAAGAGACTGTTGTAACGCGCTGGCGTGCGGATCCATGGGCGCGTGGCTCATATAGTTTTGTATCAGTGGGCTCATCTGGCAGTGATTATGATCTGCTGGCTGCACCTGTTTTACCAGCGAAGGACGACTATCTCAGAAATGAGAGCAATGTACTGAGCACCCAGGAAGCTGAAGAACTGCCACGGCTTTTTTTTGCCGGCGAACATACAATACGAAATTATCCTGCCACTGTCCATGGTGCTTTCCTGAGTGGTCTGCGCGAAGCGGGCCGTATTGCTGACTATTATCTTGGTTATCCGGAAGGTACGCCTGCGGATATTGGATATTCGGCTGCTGAAGCTGCCAATACAGCATCTGCTGGTGTTAGTGTAGACATAGCTGATATTGCACATTCCAATGACTCATCATCAAAAACTTCTGAAGAGAAGTCAACGCTTACGGGAGACTCAAATGAGTGAGCGCACAGTTTTTTTGTGTCTTACACTCGTTAAAAGCAATTCATTAACATTGTATTGTTTTTATTTTTTATTTTTATAACTCAAATAACTTAGGACTCATTTAAATAATTTAATTTAAGGTTTGCTTGGATACGACCAGGCTTTTGCCAATTATATATCGTTATGAAAATAAATAAATTCACCTTTTTTAAGAAAAATTAAAAAAAAAAACCCCTAATTATGCCCTCGACGCATTCTGTGTCGAGTAAAGATTGCGTTCGTGCGTACGTGTCTTAACGTCTCCAAAATCCATGTCTGGTTTCCAATATCGGGCGGGAATTCTTTCAAAAGTTTTTAAAACATCCAAATATATTTATACAGTGAAAGCTCTACTTGCGGACAGCTCCCATAAGCGGAAAAATTTCCAACACACAAGTTTTTTTTTCAATGATTTTTATTTGATACTCTTCCTTGTAAAAAAATCTCCCAAATCGGAAACAAAACCTCTTACGAAAAAAGCAACGGCATTGAGGGTGGTAGTTACCAGCCCGGTTTAAGTAAATTCTTAGCTTTCGCTTAAATTTTCGTAGTTACCAAATCAATTAAACCTGGTTTATTACCCCATCGAATCAGTCATAAAATTTGAAGAATGACAATGTTCGAAAATTCGAAGAGAGCAGAGAAAGCTAAACAAAAACCATATGTTTAAAAAAATTCAAAAAAAAAAAAAACTTTTGTTCAAATTTTAACGTTTTTCCATCGGCCTGATAGTTGGAAAGAGTTTTCGGAAATAGCAAAAACCTTGTTTTTGGACTTAAATTTGAAAATGTGGCAGCACATTTTCGAATATCGAATTCTCTAAGACCGGTTTAATTTGACTTGGTAACTACCACTTTTATCTCGAAAGATTAAAATTTCGCCTTAGCTTAAACTTTTTGGTAACTAACACCCTGAATCTTATAACCCGTTTAAAGGATTTCGCCCAAAACGACTTTGTGCCTTTTGAGCAGGCCCGTGCGCACGTGCGGTTTGGGGGGTGCATTTCCCACGGACGTTGGCCTTCTTAACACGAAAACATTATTTGAAAAAATCTTTCTCGAAGGGTTTTGTACCTATGCATATTTATTTTGAAAAAAAAAAAAAAATCTAGCACAGCTCAAATATTTTTTTTTTTTTTTTTTCAGAATTAAAACGTTGCTTATTGCGAAGAAGAGCCTCTCAGAATCTTATATAAGAAAGTTTATGAGAATTGCTTTTGACGCTTTTTGGATAAAAGATTCTTTATAAGTAATGTTCCTTTGGAGGCGTTTTGAACAAAATTATTACTTTATTATTTTGGGTTATGACTCTTTAATGATTTAAAGTTGGTCAATGAAAAGAAAATTTAACTGTTAAAGAGTCATTTTCACTCACTCCAAATAATCAAAAAAGAACTAACTCGAAATTAGTCTCTTTGACAATTGCCAACATTGATCAAATCATTAGTAACAAAATAGAGATAACGGTGTTTTTTTTTTTTTTTTTTTTGCTATTTATAATATAAATAAGGGAGTAGAATTTTTTGTGTAGGTGGACAGGAGACTTATGAACAAGATCCACAGTAACTATAACAAAATTCAAAACTTTTGAGTTGTGTCACTTTAGTTGCCGGCGTGCGATATGTCCGTGCGTGTCGTTGACCGAGCGGCCTTGAATCACCACGAAAGAGTTCAAATATATTATTTCAATTTCTTCTCTGCTCTCTAGCGCACGCGAAATTTCTATCTAGAATATCACGTTTTGGATCTAATCTTTTGAGTTTTAGCGTCATGAATCAGCACAATAAATTGACGAACAGGGAAATATTATAAACCCAATAACCTCAAAAGAGTTCAACGAACTAAGTCATTGAGAAATGAAAGTGTAAACAAAAATAACAACAACAACAACAACAGCAACGACCACCAAATCTAGAAAGAGAAATGAATTCTCTTCTCAAATTATGATGACGTCATACCAAACAAATTCCGAACGAAGCAGCGGCGAGCTATCGGGAAAAAGCTTTGCCAAGTAAGCTTATCTAAAAACTTTGCTGAAAAGTTCTTTTCGGGGCATTTATAAATAGTTCGTCCGCTCTCGCATTAGAACACAGATCGCCATTGGTTTTAGCCATTAGAAAAACGTTACACCAACAAAGCCAAACAAATTCAGCATGGAGCCAAAAGGAGAACCAGCGAAAACTGATATCGTCTTACAACAACAACCACAACAACAACAACAAACAATCAGCAGCTAATGAACAACTATCACCAAAAATCCTGGAAGCACTTAAGAAACTATCTGGCTTACCATCGGACGAGCCATTGGAAATCGAAACATGCGCGATCAGTGGCGTTGGTGAAAACTCCTATGGACTTGTACTGCGCGTTCATTTGAAGGCGAAAGCCGAACCAAACTGTCGTTTTTGTATTTTAAAAATTGCTCCCACCAACAGCGCACGACGCAATCATATGAGAGTCGCCGATTATTATGCACGCGAGGTCTACATGTATGACGTTGTATTCCCAGCGTATCGGTCATTGCTGCCAGCGAACTATGACCAGCTGGATTTAATGGCCAATATGTTCGACTACTCGGGACTGAACGATGGCAAAGAGTTTATTATATTCGAAGATCTAACCGAATCGAATTATGTTGTTGGACAGCGTACGCAATTGCCGAATTTGACGGTGGCGGCAATGGCATTGCGTGCATTAGGTCGATTTCATGCATTATCATTTGCACTGCAAGCTAAAGAGCCGACATCATTCCAAAAATGCATTTCACATTTACAACCCGATAATCTTTTTACACCCGATATCGATCAAATTTCAATTGAATTTGGAAAGAGCTATATTCGACGTGCTCGGAATATGATTGAAGCAGATCGAATCGAAAATCATGATAACGATGATAACGATGATGATAACGATAACGATAACGATATTGGAAAAATTTAAGATCTAACGAATGATTGAATGCATTTTAAGGAGATTGCCTGACGTGCGATGATGGTTGCATTGCATATGCTTTCATTTGTCAAGGAGACTTTGCCAAAAATGCATTACGATTTAAACGATAATTTTTTACCCATTGTGAATCAATTAATTGGGGTTATTCTGTAGTGACCTCGGACTATATTAAAATCGAATCTAAATATGATACGATGTAAGATGATTATTAAGATATATATTGTGAAAACTTTAATTCACGAAGGAAGCATTTTAAGGGTTTGCCTGCGCTGCGTTGATGGTTACCATGTCACCTAAGCTGATCATCTGATGACTTTGATAATAATATACTAAATAGATACGATGTAAGTGATTATTTTTAATTGTGAAGAATTAAGGGGGTTATTCTGGTGTGACCACTTTTAAAAATCGATTTTTTTTCTTTCAAATTTCGATAGTAAATTTTAGAAAACTAAAATTTTTCTAGAACGGTGAATGGTCCTACAGACCAAACTGATCAATCGATTGCTTTGAAATTATAATATATTCTACTACTCACTAATAGTTCTCGCATGTAAAAGAATAATTTTTTGTTTGCGATTTTTAACAGCAAAAAAATACCAAGTTTTCGTACCTTTTTTTTTTTTTTAATTGATGGTTATAGCCGTCTCAGGTTCCTTAAAAGTAATTTTAAAGTTTTATTAATTTAATGAATATCGTAGAAACCGATTTTTAGGTTCTTATTGCGCAGTGTCCTTGATGATTGGGGAGCCCAAGAGGGGATTTTTTCAGTTAATCGAACGTGTTAGAAAATTACATGGGGAGAAACTTCACACCCTGTAATGTGCCACTACTATATATGAACGCTTAATATTGATAGCTGCGTTGAGGATGGCCCGTCAGATTAGTAAAACTAAAATTGATCCTCTGAAAAAATCGACTGGTGTCCTCTCGCATATACGTTCATACAAAATGTCAATAGGAGAACGTAATGGCGCGGGTGCAGTTGGTCACTAGTACTGGTGAAATGGTTATATATATATATAATGAATATATGTATTATATGGCAAACTAAAAGGAAAATCGATATATATTAATATAAGGCATCAAGAAGGGGCGTAATATGTAAAACTCATAGATGATCTTTGGAAATGACGTCTCCCACCATTCTTCCTCAATGTCCCTTAAGGGGACCTTCTGGTCTAGTACATGTAAAATGTTAGGTATTTTCATATATATTTTATTTGGTATTAACAAATAAAAAACGATTTATCTAATATGTCAGGTTATTATATTCTTTATGACAAAAAACTAAAAAATGTTGATTTAATTTTTTTTGTTTAACATAAACGTTTTTAAGTATGGTTAATTCTTATATAAAAATTGTGTATTAACTGTTGAAGTGGACCCTCTTTGAAAAAGTACCTCCGTGATGTGAAAGATTTTGGCAGTTCTGGTAATCGAAAAAAAAAAAACAAAAATATGTTATTAATCAGAATGAATGCGGCTATGGCAGGAACTAGAATAAAAAAAATTTTTTTTTAAATTGACAAAATGGCGCAATTTTTTATTTCAACCATCAAAAACTCCCCTTTTTTTGACCATTTTTTTGATGAAAAAATATGAAGTTCTTGAAATAAAAATTCGATTCTAGTTCGGGCCATAGCCATTGATGTTATGAATAACATATAAAAATTCCAGACAAATCGGTTCGATGGTTTTTTTGTTTTCATTCACACCAGGTCAAAAAAAAGTAGTTTTGAGATAAACGCGTTCAAAGTTGCTTTGATCAAGCGCGCTGCCTGCTGTCTCCACCTTCTAAAAAGGCTGTAGCAAAACAAATATTGTCAATATCTTCACGAAACTTTGCCAGCATATTCTTAAAAGTCTATTCTTCCGAAATATATATAAAAAAAAAAAAATCAATTTTCAAAAAATTCTAGACCAGAAGGTCCCCTTAACCTTACCTATACGTGGCGATGCTACTAACCCCGATTGGAGATTGAATACCTCTCAAAGAAAGTTCAGTGGAAAAGAAGGGAACAAAAAGGTTAAGGTAAGAACCCCGAAAGGGAACTGGTCTTAAGGTTAGCAGCCTTATATCAGTATAAAAAATCAATTGCTACGAATCGAATGGAAACAATGGTTCATAGCTGTAAATGCTATGATGATGATAATATAAGGAATGTAAAAAAAAAAAAAATCAAAATACTTTTTTTGGTGAAGTTTAAGATACAAACAAACACATATAAGAAAGTTAAAATGATTGAACTTTATTGTCTTGTGAAACAAAAATTCCCGAAAAAATGGAAATTTTATGCGTTTACACCAGAATAAGCCCTATTAATTTCAACAATGAAAAAAATTATTTTCAATTTTGCTTTTAATAATTTGAAAATTTTGTTAAAATTCACATTTACATTTACAGGAAAACAATCGTCCCTTATCGACGAAGCTGATTGATTTCCAAATGGCACGTTATGGTAGTCCAGTTCTCGATTTGGTGCACTATCTGTTCGGTTGCATGGACAGCGATTTGCGTGGGCCGAATTTCCAGTATTTAATTAACGATGTATACTACGCTTCGTTGGAAGAACAATTACAACAATACGATTTGGATGTGCGATCAATTTTTCCACATTCGATTTTTCATGATCAATTATGTGATTATGGAATTTATGGTCTATGTATGGCCGCAATGTCTTTGCCATTTTTCATTGCCGATGCAACGGAATTATTCGATTTGGATAAAGTTTCAGAAGCCATTGCCGATATTGGTACATCAGAGACAACAACAAAAACAGAAACCGAAACCGAAACAACGGAATGTGAAGCTGACGATCATGACAAAGATCTAAATGATTCCCGATTAAAACTTATAGAAGAAGACTTTAATCTTCTGACAGAGCGCACAGCACCTATTTTCAAGTCACGTATGGCTGGTGTAGTGGCAGATATTGTGAAAAATGGTATAAAAGTGAAAATTCAGTGACAATTCAACTTCGGCTTCTATTTTTCACTAAAAGACAAATATTTTTTGTTGATACATATACAAAATACAAAATAAATAACAAAAATATATATATAAATATAAAATATATTTAACCCGTTATATTTTCATTAACCCTTCAATTCCCATAATCTTTTCTAATAAAAATGTGCCTCTTATTTTTCATTGAAATGACAGAATGATTTTTGATGCAAAAAAAAATTTTTTTTTATTAACCCTTCAATTCCCATGTTCAAGATAATGTATATTTGGCCCTTAATTTCCACAAAAATTTTCGGATAATTTTAAAAAATTTTCCGTTGGGCACAAAAGAAAAAATTAAACCTCTATCACCTGTTGGTCACACTGGCAATTAAAGAGTTAACTCTTCCAACTCACACAAAAATTAGGTACTCAATTTTGATTTTTTTCTAAAATTTTCTTAAACCTTATTAAAAGAAATAATTTATTCTGAATTTTACCATTTTATTAACCCTTCCATTCTTCATGTGAATAAGTGGAAAAAAACAAAATTCGTATTTAAAAAAAAATTCTTTTTACTCATATTTTTTCGTACTAAACACATAAGTATTTCATGTATAGTATTTGCGTATTCTGCGCATTATTTATATTTATACGAATAATTATATTATGTTTAGGTATAAGAAATAATTAAATTGTACATTTCAAAAAAACAAAAAAAAAAAAAAATTTACAAAACCGAGCATACAAACGCTTTTTCGAGCGTTTTTGAACTACAGTCTAAACTCCCCGTAACGGATCCCAAGGGATCTATGGAAAATAAAATTGCTTTAAATGGATTTCGTAATAACGAGGAGAGAGAAAAAGATGCAAAATATGAAAGAATAACGCTAAAAGCCGGTCAATAAATTCTCTCAATAAAATGACGCCACGGAAATAAGTGTTATTATAAAGAGTTTGGACTGTAACTTAAACTCGTGCTTTTCTATTAATGTATATATTTTTATATTTTGCTTTTTTTTTTTTTTTTTTTTTTTTTTAGTAAGGACTTTGTAGTTTTGCATTGACACATTGTATGTATATGCATCAATATGCAAAAAATGTTCTTATTTACATTCATATGTATTCGTATGTGTAAATACACATACCCACATACACGTATATTATCTTAAAAGTAAACTGTACACAATTTTTTTTTTTAATCAAATTCTTATGTACCTATGTATAAAATAAAAAAAAATTTTTCAATGCCAATATTCCCAACGTTTTCTTTCTTTTCGTTAATCCTTTCTAGTGCAAGTGTGCCTTTAAGTTATTACATTAGAGAAGGACATCGAATTCGGCTTATAAGTGATATTGTGACGCTAATTGAAATGGTAGCAGTAAAACATTCAGGCACGCAGCCGGGATTGGTTTACAGAAAACCAGTTATTTTAAAAATGCAATAAAAGCGACAAAAAAAAAGTGCAGTAAAAAAACTGTGAAAAACCGCCATTAAAGTGACTAAATTAATGCATCTGAAAAATAATTTCAAAATCTTCGACAGATGCCCCAAAACTTACAAAAGCCTATTTTTTTTTTTTATCATTTTCTTGCATTGTACTTTCAACTAGAATTTATTCGAAAGAACCCCCTATAGAAAGCAAAAAATTTTTAACGAGTCTTAAAGCATAAAGGCTCAGCTACTCTTGATTGAACGTAACATAACTTATAGAGATTTGTTTTCCACAGATTCTTATCTTAAGTCCAATTAAGTTTTCAGTAACTGCTCCCATACAAAATGTACACTAAACATATCAAGTCAGCTGATAAAATAAGTAAAGTTAAGTTACGTTCAATCAAGAGTAACTGAGGATTAATCAAACTCCCTAAGGTTTTTTCATGCGCATGAGCTTGAGAGACTGTCGCAATTTTTCATTCTTTTCACCTCAACTTTTTTTTGTATCGTTTTTAGGGCAATATTCTGTAGTTATTATTCAGGGGTGTCACAGAATCCGATAGCTGTCGGAATTGGAATTTTAGTTGCCTGATATTTTATATATGTATATTTCATAGACAGCCGGATAAAATAGGGTTCTGTGCAATTAAGAACCGATAATAGTTCCGATTCAAAACCAAAAACAACAAAATTTGTAAATTCTGTATGAAATTTCGATCGGTTATTATTCCGATTCCGACAGCTTAAGGATTTTGTGACACCCCTGAATACTTTAAAAAAAATTATCTGAATTTTGAACCGGCAACGCCTCCTGAAAACATCGTAATATTTTTTTATTATTAAATTAAAACATGATTGCATATGAAATATGAAATGGCGCCAATTGATTTTGGGTATAAAAAAAGTCGAGTTATGCCATAAATGGGGAAATAACATTCAAGTTTAACATTTCAAGCCTCGAATGGCAAAAAAAAAAAAAATTAAAATAAAATAAAACGCGATCTTCTCTAACGAAATACTTTTGAACAAATTTTCATATGTATATGCATTGAATATTTTCTTTTTTGTTTATCTTTCATAGATTACGTAATCTTCAAATCTTTCTTTTATTTAATATTATAAAATCGCTATGCGTTACCGAACGCAATATTATTTCGTGCGTTCGTGGCTCATTTTGCACAATCTTTTTTTTGCGTTTTATACGTATACCTATGTATATATAATATATATGCCTTTTCCTGCATATTCTAATAACATTCGTATAAGCATTCATAGTAATTTCTAATCATATCAAAAAAAAAGTATTTCTATGAATGATTGTTACAAATGGTTTGCTCAATTCAAAATTACATAGTAATTTAAAGCCGCTTATTATTTAGTTGATATATTTTAACATATATGTTTATATATATATATATATTATATATATATATAATATATATATATATATATTATATATATATATATATTTTATATATATATATATATATATATATATATATATATATATATATATATATATATATATATATATATATATTTATATATATATATATATATATATATATATATATATATATATATATATATATATATATAATAAATATATATTATAACATATATATATGTATGTATATATAGATCTATATGCATATAAATGTTACATTACATATTTATTTTAAAGTAATATTGATTTAATTACTTAGTGTTAATTAATGCTTTAATCTTATCATCTAATGCTCGCACACCAGTGCAACTTATCGTCGTTATCATCGTCATAGTAATATAATAATAAATCAATTGAATGATCATTTTCATGAAATTAATTATCATCTTCATCGCTAGGCGTACACATTCTGGTATGGACTAATATTAAGTTTCAATTCATGTATAGCAAACGTCAATATGGTTGACAACTCGTTCAGAGGTAGAAGTGTGCGCTCCTTTATTATTTCTTTTCATTTCATTTCGTTTCGTTTCGTTTTTATTTATTTATTTTCTTTTATCTAATCATCACGTTCGAAATGTGAACCTTTTGAGCACCTATAGCAGCAAAAATTTTGGTGTATTCTTTGATTTTTTTATTTTGAGAAATGTTTAAAAACTTGCGAGTATCCGCATCGCCGCAGTTAACTACTTCAGATTGTTAATATTTTGTATACGTTTAGAGCGTGTCAACGATAATTACGCTAGATATACATATATTTTTATAGATATATATATATATATATATTTTTTTTTTATATATATATATTGGGTGTGTCTTAGATTCTATGAAAAAATTCAAGAGAAAAAAATTAAAGAAAAAAATAAGATTACATATTAACCCTTCAATTCCCATGTCTAAGCTGATGAAATTTCTGCCTTTTGTTTTACTAAAATGATATAGAATGATTTGTTGGTGACTAAAAATATATTTAAACAAATTTTTTTTACCTATTTTAATTCGATAGAGGACCATCTACAGACAACACTGCATATTTTGATAATAGTATTTACAACTCTGTAGAAATAATGGTAAAAGTTATTATAACCATCATAATATTGTACATCTAAAGACATTGGAACAAGTTGCACTCGTGACAGCCGAAAATGAAAATGTCATATTTGCGATTGGTGAGTGCTGCCAAAAAATGTTAATATATTAGTATTTCTAATTTCCTTAGCTATAGGAATGAAAATTTGATGAGAATTTGAAAATAAGTTGCCCTCACGGCACAATAAATGAATAATTCATCTGTGACACTGGGAACTGAAGTGTTAAATCAAATTATAGCATTTGGGATTTGTGATCAAGAGCGGGAAGTTACGAACAGACATTATCCATTGTTAAGTTTCTTGTAAATTTTTCGGGCCCGAAGATACAATGACACAAAAAGCTCCAAATACACGTACGTATATTCGTTCGTGCTTTTTCTGTTCTTGAACAAAATAGTAGTGGAAAAAGATAGAAATCATGATATTGAAAATAGAAAACTAATAATATGAATGGAGCAAAAAATAAAAGAACAATTAACTCAACTATTACTTTACGAAGAAAATTTGATCGTATCTCATGAGATTATTTTGGTAACATTTTCAATAAAGTAATGGTCTTAAAAATAAAATCAAAATAACATAAAAAAAATTCTAAAATTTATAGGCACTGTCAAAATATTAAAAAAAATTATAAAACATTAATAAATAAAAGGGGGAATTTCATTTCCCTCAAACACATACTTCGGAATCTGTGTGCGCGTTACTATTGATTTATTGTGCTCCCTCGCGAACGCGTTTTTGACGTTCGAGGCTTTCTACTTCCGCCCATGAATTGCGCATATTTCGGAACAACTGAAAATAATTCAATTATTAAGTTAAAAGTTATAACTTTGACATAATTTATTTTCGAAATTGATTTTTTTTTTTTTTTTTACCTCATCCACCCAATTGTGTTCAGCGAGTAGATCGTTTAGAATTTCTGTGG